>CM060334.1:51645791-51650791 GCA_030674155.1 Stramonita haemastoma
CACACACACACACACACACACACACACACACACACACACACACACACACACACACACGACACACACACACACCACACACCACACACACACACACACTTACACACACAAACACATACAACACACCACACACACACACACACACAACAGGAAACAAACTCGGATGAGACTAAATCAAAACCGAGGCCCGTGTCGAAGCAGAGAACTCTTGCGACACGTAATCTGTTCGCTTCGTAAGAGTAGGCAGTGTGCGGTGGGAACGATGACAATATTTAAAACTGATAACACGGGGACGATGTAAAAGAGACAAGATGTATCATTACTCGAATAAAAAGAAATCAAATCAATAATCAAATACAAAGAAGTGCATAGACGCAATGAAGAAAGAGTAGGGAAAAACAAAACACGTTCTTTGGTTCTTTTTTTTGTCTTTGTCTTTCCTTTCTGTTCTGCTCTGTCTTCTGGCCCTTTTAGTATTTTTTTGTCTTGGGAACTTTTGATTTCTCATCTGTGATCATTTCATGAGTCACTTTACATTTTTTTCTTAACTTTTTGAAAATGGTTACTGCTAGCATGATAACCAATTGCAGGCATCTTTTTGCAAAAAATAAAAATCCCACAAAAATCCCCACATACCTCCCCAACCCCCTTAAACGTCCACTGCCTTCCCCCTCCGCTCCAAAAAAGGACCCCCCAAAACACAACACAAAACCCCCCCCCCCCTCAAACTAACCATGTAAAAGCAAATGGCCAAAAATGAATATGAACCTAGATATGAAAAAGACACACCATAGATTAAAAAAAAAATCCCACAGAAAACAACAACCCAGCAACAAAATCAAAATAAAGCAACTACAACACACACACACCACAACACACACACACACACAACACACACAACACACACACACACACCACACACACATCACACACACATCACATCACACACACACACACACACACCCCCCCCCCCCAACCCCCAAACATCAACAAACCACAAACCTTTGTTTCAAAACAAACGAACAAACAAGCAACAACAAATAGAACCACCCAAAACACAAAACAAGAACAAAAGCAAACGAACATCACAGCAGGCAGAGCAGCTAGCAAAAGGTTAACAGACGTTATCGGAGAGATCACACGAAACCTTGATGCTACCAGCTTTCTTTCAGATTGCAAAAGGCTCCCCCCCCCCCCCCCCAATCTCTCCCACATTCCATCAAAATCTAACCGACACAGGAAGAAAATGAAACAGAAAACTTTGGCCTGACAGCAGATCTGGTAGATCCTGATTCACCACAAGTCTTTAAGAACGCCATTTGCCCCCAGATGTGGCAACACTCCATTGTTAGCTTTCAGCTTGCGTAGTATTTTCTTTGAAGTATAAAATAAGTCTCCCCTTAAAATAAAATCAGCTGATTTTCACGGATTTTTTTTTTAAGGTATGAAAAAAGTTTCTATAAAGAGATAGTCAAAAAAAAAAATTCTGCTGATTTTCACAGATTATTTGAAATATAAAATTATGTTTTTATAATGAGGTTAGTCTGAAAAGAATTTTCGCTGATTTTCAATTTTTTTTAAAGTGTGAAATAAATGCAACTGTGTTAATGTTTTTTGTGGGGATTGAGGACATAGAGCAATACCAGGTAGTCACGAGAAAGTTGGAAATGATCATCAAAATAAGGATTGCTTGTGTTCCTACTACAAGTGTTGACCCCACGCATGCAAATCATATCGTGGTTAAGAAACCAGCAGACGACAAAGGCCCGAGGAGGGGGGTGAGGGGTGGGAGGGTTACATTGTTTGCTGAAAAATTAAAAAAAATAACCAACCAAACCTTTTAAACCTACCAAATTTGTGCAGAATCACATGAGTTTTGAGTAAGAGGCTTGTCTTGTCGTTAAAGTGTATTTTGCAAAAATTTATGGATTTTAATAATGGTGAGTCAATAAATTATTGTTTGAATAGAATTAAATGAATTGAATTGTTATAAATGCCAGAGTGATATAGGAAAACGATAGGAAAGTGACAAAAGGTAATGGTGGTGTGTGGCCGAATCTTGAAGATGGTCATCTTCTTCTGCCCCTAGAGCCCTCCTCCCCCCTCTTCCCCCTCCTGTCACCCAGCCACTCAACAGACCATGACCTGCCATGCCGAGGCCTGAAGATCTTATCTCCTCTTCCTCCACCTCCAGATTCCTCTCACCATGAACATTATTATTATTATTATTATTATTATTATTATTTATTATTATTATTATTATTATTATTATTATTATTATTATTATTATTATTATTATTATTATATTATTATATATTTAGATAATAATGAAGAATGATGGAGATGGTGATGATGATGATGATGATGATGATGATCGCTAGATCTAATAACAACAGCAACAACAGCAACAACAACACACAACAACAACAAACAAAACAAAAACAACAACAACAAACAACAACTATACATACATAATAATAATAATAATAATAATGGAGTCCCACTCCAGCTCTATCAGGGATATGTTATCTGACAGGTCAGGTCAGGTCATATCCTGTGTGTGTGTGTGTGTGCTGCGTGCGCGCGCGCGCGTGTGCGTGTATATTGATTGATTTATTCTTTTATATTGAGGATAATGGAATAAGCACTCTCGTGCTTTTTTACATCCAGTCCCCGTGTGTATGCTGTTTTATAAATGTCATCTGTTCCCACCGGCACTCGATGGCCTACCCTCACGAAAAGCGGAACAGGATTGAACGTGTGCGCAAGATGTTCTGCATGCGTTCACACACGGGGCCTCGGTTTATAGTCTCATCCGAAGGACTTTTGGGGAGAGGGGAGTCAGCACTGATGTTAACTCCATATATGTATGTATAGGCAAGGCAAGGCAAGGCAAGGCAAGGCAAGGCAAGGCAAAGTCTTTTATTCGAGGATAATAGATAAGCACTCGTGTGCTTTTTACATCCAGTCCCGCCCTTTTCAGGGATACATCAAGTTGAGAATATACTAAACAATAAGTGAGAGGGAGAGAGACAGAGACAGAAAGACAGACAGGCAGGCAGACAGACATGTAGGCTTACACAGAAAGAGACACACAGAGAGTGTGTATAATATGTGTTTGCATGTATATGTTTTTGTACTCGTACCCACGCACATACACGCACTAAACGTTTACGACAATCGTGTGCGAGTCTGTACCCTATTTCCCAACGGGAGAGCAGGGAGGAGAGAGGGGTGGGAGGTCTTGCAAGGCGGAGGGAGGGAGAGAGAGAGGGAGGGAGGGAGCGAGAGACCGCAATCTGACCGTCTGCCCGCAAACCCCCGCTGTTTTCATCCCCCTAATGACTCATTCATTTAGCCACGGATCACAATTTCCGACAGCCCGGATGGCCCCGGCGCGTCTCGAGAGGGATCGGCTATTCCCGGAGCTGCTCGTCTCTGAGTGCTTGTGTGAGAGAGATCGGGACTTGGGGCGGCGCGATTGGTGACAGAGAACCGCCCGTCCGGTCTCCCTTCGGCCTCGCCCGGCCTGCCAGCTTTGTGAGCGATGACAAGAGGCGCTGGAAAAGAAGGAAGGAAAGAAGGGAGGAGGATTTGACGTGCGTGTGTGTGTGCGCGCGCGCGTGTGTGTGTGTGCACCGTTCGGCGCCGCGAGAGACTGCTGTGCGTCAAGCGTGCAGCGCTAGGGGGAAAGGCAGACCAGTTGCAGGAGCAACAGATTGTGTCAAGTGTGAAGAGATTTGTTGGTCATTAGTTTTCCTGCCACAAAATAGTGGGTCAAAAAATTTTCCCCTTTTTTCTGTTTTGTTTTGGTTGTTTTTTTATGGGGTGAGGATGGTGTTTTATTTATGTGTGTGTGTGTGATAAGAGGCAGGTCTAATGAAATATTTGTTACTGCTTATTCATAATTTTTCAGGAACGGAAATAAAAAACAAAAAAAAATACTGGAATGATTAACGATTAGTACCGTGAATGACAAAATAAAAGTTTTTTTATATATGGTTCCTTCACACTAAAAATCTACCCAATAGTAAACAATTACTAACTCAAAGTTTGGACACTATTTTTTTTTTTTTTAAAGTGCAGTGACTTTTAAAGTTGAAAAAAACAACAACCAAGCCAAAACCCCTGAGAAATCTAAAAACAAAAAAAAATTCTGCTTGATAATTATCGATCATGGAACAAATAAAAATTTAAAATCTCTTTCTGATATTGAACACATTTAGGAGGAGAAAAACAACAACAACTGGACAACAAATATTGCACACAGTCTGAGACAAGTGTTGCGGTCAGTTTGGTCCGATATTAATTAATCCTTCTTCATTTCGTTTGTTGACTTTTTTTTCTTCTTCTCAAACAGCCAGTGATATCCTCTGTTCATCTCCACAGTATTTGGTCGACATCAGTGGTATGTGTGTGGTGTGTTTGATGAATCAGCATCACCGAGATCTTTGAAGACGGATTGTGGATGTGTTGGGACTTCTACATGGGATTTTAATCTTTCAGTCCCTTTTGTCGTTGGAAGGTGAAGAGAGATTCTAATGGTGTGTGGAGAGTTTTGTGATATATTATGTGTTAAGGTACAGCAGTGCTGAAACTAAAATCAGTTCATATAACACCACAGGAGTTTTTTTTCACTTTTCAAAACGTCAAATACATTTTAGTATTGAAAAGAAAACCAACAACTGTTATAACATACCTTTTTTTCTGGCATCATTTTCAACCTTCCAGACAAAAGTGGTGCCACTGAATCAGGTATTCTCTGGAACTGTGTCTGCAGACACTCTGCATGAAGCACTGACCCAACACTTCTGGCCGCTTTCACATAGTCTGCAATCTTTCTGAAGGTTTGCACCACGAATGAGGAGGCGCCCAAGTGATTAACATTTTTCATAATCATTATCATTATTTACAGGCCACTCAGTGCTGTGCTGCTGTCATTATCTGAAATGTTGGTACACTACACTCATTTTGGTATCATAAACTAAAATATAAAGCCTTCC
>CM060334.1:51670791-51673291 GCA_030674155.1 Stramonita haemastoma
GAAAAATGACAGAATGAATAATAGGAAGAAAATGACAGGACGAATAAATGGAAGAGTATGACAGGACAAAAAAATGAAAGAAAGAAAGTAACAGGACGAAAAAAAGGAAGAAAATGACAGGACGAATAAAAGAAAGGGAGAGAATGACAGGACGAATAAAAGGAAGAAAATGACAAGACGAATAAAAGGAAGAAAATGACAGGACGAATAAATGGAAGAGTATGACAGGACAAAAAAATGAAAGAAAGAAAGTAACAGGACGAATAAAAGGAAGAAAATGACAGGACGAATAAAAGAAAGGGAGAGAATGACAGGACGAATAAAAGGAAGAGTATGACAGAATGAATAAAAGGAAGAGAATGACAGGAAAATCGAAAAAAGAAAATGACAGGAGAAATAAAAGGAAAGGAAGAAAATGTCAGAACGAATAAAAGGAAAGGAAGAAAATAACAGAACGAATAAAAGGAAAGAAAGAAACTGGCAGAATGAATAAAGTAAGCGGAAGAAAATGACAGGATGAATAAAGTAAGAGGAAGAAAATGACAGGATGAATAAAACAAAAGGAAGAAAATGACAGAATAAATAAAAGGATAGGAGGAAAATAACGGAACGAATAAAAAAAGGAAGAAAATGATAGGACGAATAAAAGAAAATATCAAAAACAACAACAACCACTCTGTGAAAATGTGTCAACACTGAGATTGAATCTGTATGAAAGAAGCCCGAATGAGGAGAGGACGTGTGTGTGTGTGTGTGTGTGTGTGTGTGTGTGTGTGTGTGTGTTGTGTGTGTGTGTGTGTGTGTGTGTGTTGTGTGTGTGTGTGTGTGTGTGTGTGTGTGTGTGTGTGTGCGTGGTGTGTGTGTGGTGCGCGTGCGAGTGCATACGTGCGTGTGTGTGTGTGTGTGCGCGCGTGTGCGTGTTTACTTGTATGTATGTGCGTTGTGTGTGTGTGTGCACGTGTTTGCTTGTGTGTGTGCGTGTGTGTGTATGCGCATGCGTGTTTGCTTGTGTGTGCGTGTGGTGTGTGTGTGTGTGTCTGTGTGTGCGTGTATCTGTTTTTGTGTGTGCACGTGTTTGTGTATGTGTTGTGTGTCGTGTTGTGTTGTGTGTTTGTGTGTGTGTGCGCGTGTTGCTTTTGTGTGTGTGCGTGTGTGTGTGTGTGTGTGTGTGTGTGTGTGTGTGTGGTGTGTGTGTGCGTGCGTGTGTCTGTTTTTGCATGTGCACGAGTTTGTGTGTGTGTTTGTGTGTGTGTTTGTGTGTGTGTGTGTATCTGTGTGTGTGCGTGGCGTGTGTGTTTGTGTGTTGTGTGTGCATGTGTGCGTGTGTGTGTGTATCTCTGTGTGTGTATGTGTGTGGTATGTGTGTGTGTATGTGTGTCCGTGTGTGCGTGTATCTGTTTTGTTGTGCACAAGTTTGTGTTTGTTCGTGCGTACGTGCGTGCGTGGTGTGTGTGTGTGTGTGTGTGTGTGTGTGTGTGTGTGTGTGTGTGTGTGTGTGTGTGTGTGTGTGTGTGTGTGTGTGTGAGAGGAGGATACGTGATCAAGGTTATCGTGACAACAACACGTATTCCCCTTTTCCATCAATCTCTCTGGCAACCGGAATATTGTTTTGAGAACATTACCAAATGCTGAGAGAGAGGAGAGGAGAGAGAGAGAGAGAGAGAGAGAGAGAGGAGAAGAGGAGAGAGAGAGAGGAGGAGGGGGGGGGGTGAGTGAGTGAGTGAGAGAGAGAGATAGGGAGAGGGAGGGAGGGAGGGAGGGAGAGAGAGTGTATGTGTGTGTGTGTGTGGAGGGGGAGGAGAGAGAGGAGGAGAGAGAGAGAGGAGAGAGGAGAGAGGAGAGAGAGAGAGAGAGAGGAGGAGAGAGAGAGAGAGAGAGAGAGGAGAGAGAGAGAGGAGAGAGAGAGAGAAACAATTAGAGAGAGGTGAGTGAGTGAGTGAGAGAGGGAGAGAGAGAGAGAGAGGAAGTGAGAGAGAGAGGGAGGGGGAGAGAGAATGAGAGAGAGAGGGAGAGAGAGAATGAGAGAGAGAGAGTGAGAGAGAGAGAGAGAGAGAGGAGAGAGAGAGAAGGGGGGGGGTGGAAGAACTATGAAACAGAAAGAGGGAGAGAGAGAGAGGAGGAGAGAGAAAGAGGGGAGAGAGAGAGAGAGAGAGAGAGAGAGAGAGGAGAGAGTAGGGAGAGAGAGAGAGAGAGAGAGAGAGAGAGAGAGAGAGAATAATCAGAGAGGGATAGAGACAGAGAGAGAGAGACAGAGAGACAGACAGACAGAAGACAGAGACACAGAGACAGAGAGTCCTCGATTGCCCATGTATTCAAACATTAGTTTGAGTTATTACTCTGTTCCTGTATTGTACGATTACTCTTTTTATTTTCATATGCCATACTATGATTATTGTTATATGTTTTCTCATGACATACTATCGTTATTTCATCAGGCCCAACATTAATGTGTTGTTGTGCTATAGGGCTTTTGGCTTTTTCGTGGCTGGAAGGTGTGCAG
>CM060334.1:51678291-51680791 GCA_030674155.1 Stramonita haemastoma
TTCAGACAGGGAAAACTTCATACATGTATCCAGCAATTTTTTATTCTAAAAAAAACCCCACATGATTTGGGGCACTTTTGAACCAGTGTCTAACCTTAACTCGCGGTTTTTTTCACAGCTGTGAATAGAGACAAAGTATACATACAGTTGTTAACACCAAGAATGGAAAAAAAATCCATGAAATATTCCTGTTCTTTCTTGTATCAACGTCGTAGCCACATACGAACGTCAAACCAGGATGGTTATCTCATTGTGGGAGAACCACATAAACGATGACCAGAATGAGATAAATCCCATGTTTGAAAGCTAAAAAAATTCTGTTCGTTGTCTATCAACATGCATGCTAACTCATATCAGACAGACAAAATGGTAAAGGTAAAGATGTCCCATAACCTAGGCAGTCGTAGGAAGGCGAGGCATCAGAGACCTCAGCTTCTCTAGGGGGCAGCATATTGAGGGCGGTGCCCATCTCCTCTCCCTCGTTGCTTTACCTTCCCTGACCGTAAAGGGGGCAGTTACCCAATGACAGCTGGGTGAACTGGGGGAGACTGTACTGAAGCCAAGGCGCGCAAACGGTCACCCATCCAACTGGTAACCACGCTCGATGCTGCTTAACTTGACTTTGGGAAAGCGAGTGCGCTGACCACTGAGCTATCCCGTCACCTAAACAATGCTTAGAAGGAGCTGAATCCAATATTTGAAAGCTAAAGTAACTAATCCTGTTTGTTGTTAATCACCAAGGCATGGTAGATCATATCCGACAGACAAGGCATGTTAACTCATTTCATATAGACCATGCTCGATTCTCTCAGAAAGTGAAAAAATGTTTTCTGATGGTACGTTACAAAACAGGGTAGATTCTAGATGTTACGGAATCTGCAGTAAAAAAAACCCTTGTGTCTGATATCCTAGACATCTAAACAAACAAAAATCCAGAAGCAGATGCTTGACGGTTATTCAAAGGTAAAAAGATAAAGGTGTCCCATAACCTGTGTGATCGTGAGAGAGCGAGGCGTCAGAGAACTCAGCTTCTCTAGGGGCCAGCATGTTGAGGGCAGTGGCACCCATCTCCTCAGCTCTCCCTCGCTGCTTTACCTTCCTTGACCCTAAAGAGGGCAGGTACGGTTATATGCACATCACAAATTACATACCAAGGTGTGTCTTCACATTTGAGCCAATGAATGTGGTATTCATCTCAGAATGGCTCGCATGTGTGTAGCCTGGTGAACACTGGACCTTCCCTGATAATAAATTCTGCTGTTTGCAGAAAGAGGGAAGACTTCTCTCAGGTTTGGGGTCTGTATATCTGAAAGACTTCATGTCTGTCTGAGTGAGTGTTCCTCCATTCCTCTTGCCAAAAAAACTGCAGGAGGTTTGCTTTTAGATGTTATGTTTGTAAATGAGATACATAAGTGGTCAGAGCACTCGCTTTTCCCCAAACCAAGGTTAAGCAGCACCGAGCGTGGTTACCATTTGGATAGGTGAACGTTTGCGCGCCTTGGCATCAGTACAGTTCCCCAGTTCACCCAGCTGTAAATGGGTACTTGTCCTCTTCAGGATCAGGGAAGGTAAAGCAACGAGGGAGAGGAGCTCTCAATATGCTGGCCCCTGGAGAAGCTGAGGTCTCTGATGCCTCGCTCTCCTATGATAACACAGGCTATGGGTCATATACCTTTTCTATGGCACAGAAGACGTGGAGATTTTTTTTAACCCTCTTGACAAGTAGGCCAACATTCTCATTGCCTAGAATGCCCGCAATGCTTTATTTAGTTAGAATCTAGGAAAACAATGATGCAGACCATTTTTGTTCGAAGAGATTAACAGATGATGATACACCAGGAGACATGTACATGGTAGATGTTTTTACCACCGTCAATGGCCCCAGCAGCAGCAGAAGGTTAATCAGTACAGACTAAAGAAATATTCCCTCTTGAAAAATACTTATAAACCAGTTTTTAGAGCTCAGAAGCAGAGAAGAAAGCTGTGCACAATGCACGCACCAACACATTCTGAAGAAAAACATTGGTCAGAAAGCGTGGATTCTGAAACAGTGTGGGAAAAAGATAACGCAAACCACACCCTTTCCCCAAACTGGGATCCATCGAGGAAAATGAAGTAACTGAAATCGGAGTAAAACCAAGTGTCATAAAAAAACACCCATAACAGATGACAAGATTTACAAAACTGCACACACACACGGAGACTGGCTGTAAAAAGCATATGAATGTTTATTCCATTATCATCGATATGAAAGAATAAATAAATAAATAAATAAATAAATAGATAGATAAATAAACAATCAAACAACCCCCCACCCCAAACCACGCTCCCTACACAACCCCAGTCAGTGCTGACTCTACTCTCCCCAAAAGTCTTTCGGATGAGACTGTAAACCGAGGCCCCCCGTGTGCGAACGCACGCAGAACATCTTGCACACACGTTAAATCCTGTTCCGCTTTTCGTAAGAGTAGGCCATCGTGTGCCGGTGGGTGGGAACAGA
>CM060334.1:51693291-51698291 GCA_030674155.1 Stramonita haemastoma
TATGTCTATAGTGCAAATGAAGGTTTGAAAAAAGCACAGGAACTATGTGTATACTGTAAATGAAGGTTCGAGAAAAGCACAGAAACTATGTCTATACTACAAATGAAGGCTTGAATTAAAAAGCGCAGGAACTATGTCTATACTGCAAGTGAAGGTTTGAATTAAAAAAAAGCACAGGAACTATGTCTATGCTGCAAGTGAAGGTTTGAATTAAAAAAGCACAGGAACTATGTCAGTATGTGTATACTGCAAATTAAGGCTTGAATTGAATAGCGCAGGAACTATGTCTATACTGCTAATGAAGGCTTGAGAAGCACAGGAAGTATGTCTATACTGCAAATTAAGGCTTAAATTGAAAAGCACAGAAGCTATATCTATACTGCAAATGAAGATTCGAGAAAAGCACAGGAACTATGTCTATACTGCAAATGAAGGTTTGATTTAAAAAGCGCAGGAATTAAGTCTATACTGCAAATGAAAGCTTAAAAAAGCACAGGAGCTATGTCTATACTGCAAATGAAGGCTTGAAAAAAAGCACAGGAGTATGTCTATACTGCAAATGAAGTTTCGAGAAAAGCACAGGAACTATGTCTATACTGTAAATGAAGGCTTGAATTAAATAGCACAGGAAGTGTGTCTATGCTGCAAATGAAGGTTTGAGAAAAGCACAGGAACTCTGTCTATAGTGCAAATGAAGGCTTGAATTAAATAGCACAGGAAGTATGTGTATACTGCAAATGAAGGCTTGAAAAGCGCAGTAACTATGTCTATACTGCAAATGAAGGTTTGAATTAAAAAGCGCAGGAATTAAGTCTATACAGCAAATGAAGGCTTGAATTAAAAAAGCACAGAAACTATGTCTATGCTGCAAGTAAAGGCTTGACAAGCACAGGAACTATACTGCAAAATAATGAAGGCTAGAAAAACACAGAAACTATGTCTATACTGCAAATGAAGGCTTGAAAAGCACAGGAACTATGTGCATTCTGCAAATGAAGGCTTGAACAACACAGGAACTATACTGCAAAATAATGAAGGCTAGAAAAACACAGAAACTATGTCTATACTGCAA
The DNA here is from genome assembly GCA_030674155.1 of Stramonita haemastoma. Lineage (NCBI taxonomy): Eukaryota > Metazoa > Mollusca > Gastropoda > Neogastropoda > Muricidae > Stramonita > Stramonita haemastoma. The sequence goes on from CM060334.1 coordinate 51,694,364, forward strand.
ATGAAGGCTTGAAAAGCACAGGAACTATGTGTATTCTGCAAATGAAGGCTTGAACAACACAGGAGCTATACTGCAAAATAGTGAAGGCTGGAAAAGCACATGGAAACTATGTGTATTCCACAAATGGAGGCTTGAAAAGCATAGTTCCTATGTGCATACTGCAAATTGATATTTCACATCAAGGAAGTGAAAATAAGCCAACCAATCACCCCCCCGCTCCCGCCTCACCCTCTATAACATGACAAGAAAATTCCAAGGAGCAGATTCGAACCGTACACCTCTCTCACCGGAAATTTTTCGCTTTCTAGACAGGCGCGTTACCTCTATACCACCGATCCTCTTTATTTTTTATTTTATTTTATTTTATTCTTTTATATCGAGGATAATGGAATAAGCATTTATGTGCTTTTTTTTCATCCAGTCCCCGTGTGTATGCAGTTTTGTAAATCTTGTCATCTGTTCCCACCGGCACACAATGGCCTACTCTGACGAAAAGCGGAACCGGATTTCACGTGTGCGCAGCAAGATGTTCTGCGTGCGTTCACACACGGGGCCTCGGTTTACAGTCTCATCCAAAAGACTTTGGGGGAGAGTAGAGTCAGCACTGATGTGAACTCCAGGGGAAAAATCCCCTCCAACGGGAATCGAACTTGGGTCGTCAAATTGCCAACGCAATGTTCTGACCACTAGGCAGATGTGTTACCTCTTGACCATCGTTCCACAGCTAACATCTCTCCCAGATATCTCCGAAGTCGGATTGCAGGTTACCTGTCATGGTGAACCAAAGAAAACAACAAAAATAAAACCGTGGGGATAAACGGAAGAGAAGGAGGTGGCAGGATGGTTAAGACGTTTGCCTGCCAATTGTAAACCGTGAGGTTCTGGGTTCGTACCCAGCCTCGCCCTTTCTTCCCAGTTTGACGAAAAATCGAACTGAATGTCAAAGTCATTCGGATGAGACTATAAACCGAGGCCCCGTGTGCGAACGCACGCAGAACATCTTGCGCACACGTTAAAACCCCGTTCCGCCTTTCGGAAGATCAGGCATCGTGTGCCGGTAGGAGCGGATGACAATTTTTTTTTTAAACCAGCATGCACACAGGTGTCGTGTTTAGACACCATCCCTGAGGAAAATAGACAAAAATAATGGGTAGGCGCTGCACTTGTGGCGACGCGCTCTCCCCGGGGAGAGCAGCTCGAATTTCACGCAGAAAAATCTGCTGTGACGTAAAGTGGTATAAAATTAAAATGAAAATAAATACGCAGAATCTCCATCTTGGTGAACCTCGGAGATTTAGCCGAGGAATGAAAAATAAACCCCAAACTGCAATGGCTGAAATGGTATTGGTATTGCTATTGAAAAGGTAGAGACTACAAAAAAATGGTGTCAGTACCTGTTTAAAAATAAACCGATCGTAGTCGTGACTAAAAACGCATGACGTAATTGTTTGCAATTTTGGTTCTGTCTATGAATAAATAAATAAATAAATATATATATGTGTGTGTGTGTGTAGTGTGGTGTGATGTTGTGTGTGTGTGTCTATGTGTGTGTGTGTGTGTGTCGTAGTGTGTGTGTGTGTGGTGTGTGTGTGTGTGTGTGTGTGTGTGTGTGTGTGTGTTGTGTGTGGTGTGTGTGTGTGTGTGCGTGCGTGCATAGGAGCATGTGTGTGTGGTCTGTTTCTCTCTCTCACTCCTCTATCTGTCCCCCTCTCTCCCCCTCTCCCATCTCTCTCCCCCTCTCAATCTTCCCCTCCTCTCCTCTCTCTCTCTCTCTCTCTCCCCCCCTCTCTCTCTCCCCCTCTCTCCTCCTCTTCCCTCATCTCTCTCTCTCTCCCCTCTCAATCTGCCCCCCTCCCTCTCTCCCTCTCTCTCTCCCCCTCCCTCTCTCTCCCCATCTCCCCTCTCTCCTCCCTCTCTCCCTCCATCCATCTCTCCCTCTCTCTCCCCCATCTCTCTCTCCTCTCTCTCCCCTCTCAATCTTCCCCCTCTCTCTCCCATCTCCCATCTCTCTCCCCTCCCCCTCGCCCCTCTCTCCTCCCTCTCTCCCTCCATCCCTCTCTCCCTCTCTCTCCCCCAACTCTCCCCTATGTCTGTATCCTGACACAAAGATCCATCATACCCACAGGGAGTTTCTCTCCATCAGACCACAGAGGTCAAATTACCAACAGTTAACAACAGATTTTCTCTAGACTCCCCCACCCACCCCCCTCACTACCACCACTACCACCACCACCACGTGACTCCCCCTACCTAAGCCCTCTCTCCCTCCCTCCATTCCTCCCATCAGTCATCTTGGCGTAGGTTTGAGTGAGTGTGGAGACGGGGGTTGAGGGTGTATAGGTTAAAAGGAGAGGGAGGAGGGAGGGAGGAGAGAGAGAAGAGAGAGAGAGGAGAGAGGAGAGAGAGAGGAGAGAGAGGGGAGAGAGAGAGAGAGAGAGAGAGAGAGAGAGAGAGAGAGAGAGAGAGAGAGAGAGAGAGAGAGAGAGAGAAGAGAGAGAGAGAGAGAGGAGAGAGGAGAGAGAGAAGAAGAAAGAGAGAGAGAGAGGAGAGAGAGAGAGAGAGGAGAGAGAGAGAGAGAGAGAGAGAGAGAGAGAGAGAATGAATAAATGAATGAATGAATGAATGATGAATGAATGAATGAATGAATGAATGAATAATCTTTATTTTCCAAGGGTAACAGAGTAAATATTCACATACTTGTTTTCATCCGGACCTTGCCCTGATTAGGGAATAGCAGCCCCCCTCCCCCAACCCCCCCCCAAAAAAAAAAAGAATCAAACACCCCCGTAAAAACATCACCCCCCCAAAAAAAAAAGAACACCCCCACCCCCACCAACAATAAAAGTTCAATCCAGGGTTTTCAAAAGGGAGATAGATATACATTCAAGAAACGCATGAGAGAGAGGGGAGGCAAGGCAAGGCAAGGCAAGGCAAGGCAAGGCAAGGCAAGGCAAGGCAAGGCAAGGCAAATTCTTTTATTCGAGGATAATACATAAGCACTCGTGTGCTTTTTTTTTACATCCAGTCCCCGCCCTTTTCAGGGATACCATCAAGATATAAAGATAACATCTAACTAAATAACAACACTTATAATGATCTTAATACCAAGAGCAAGAAACCATACCAAGTATTAAACAACAGGCAAGAAATAATACAGTACAACCATGGAACCCTTTAGTAAAGTCTTTATATAGTAACAACCATTAAACCCTTCAGTAAAGTCTCTATAATTACACTACACTCACTTAATAATCTACTGAGGACTCCTGGTTCAGTACGTACACTAACTAAACACTTTGCCAAAGACTCTCTAGCTGTACATAATTACACCCATCTCATCATATCAGCTTGATGGGAAAACCAAAGGGCGTGGTTCACAGTCACTTTTCCAGGCTTCGTTCTGTCCCTATTGTGATGTGGGGAGTGAAGGCAACATAGATATCAATTCTGTGATAGACAGCTGACCAGGCTGTCCTTTCTTCGCCATGTCCCCATTTACATCCTACCCCGCCCCCCCCCCCCCCCCCCCCCCATCCTTCCTGTTGTCTCTCTGTCTGTCTCAAAGAAGAAGAAGGAGAAGAAGAAGAAGAAGAAGAAGAAGAAGAGAAGAAGAAGAAGAAGAGGAAGAGGAAGAGGAAGAAGAAGAAGAAGAAGAATTGCGAAGAAGAAGAAGAAGAAGAATTGCGAAGAATTGCGAAGAAGAATTGCGAAGAAGAATTGCGAAGAAGAAGAAGAAGAAGAATTGCGAAGAAGAGAAGAAGAAGAAGAATTGTGAAGAAGAAGAAGAGAAGAAGAAGAAGAAGAAGAAGAAAGAAGAAGAAGAAGAAGAGAAGAAGAAGAAGAAGAAGAAGAAGAAGAAGAAGAAGAAGAAGAAGAAGAGACGACAACGTCAACGAAGAAGAAGAAGAAAAAGAATGCGAAGAAGAAG
>CM060334.1:51715791-51720791 GCA_030674155.1 Stramonita haemastoma
AAGAATTACTAAACAATCTTTAGAAAGAAGAATTACTAAACAATCTTTCATTATAAAGTAGAAAGGAAGAATTACTAAACAATCTTTCATTATGAAGTAGAAAGGAAGAATGACTAAAAAAATCTTTAGAAAAGGAAGAATCATTAAACAATCTTTAAAAAGAAAGAATTACTAAACAATCTTTAAAAAGAAAGAATTACTAAACAATCTTTAAAAAGAAAGAATTACTAAACAATCTTTAGAAAGGAAGAACTACTAAACAATCTTTAGAAAGGAAGAACTACTAAACAATCTTTAGAAAGGAAGAATGACTAAACAGTCTTTGACTATAAAAAAGAAAGGAAGAATTGCTAAACACTCTTTTAGAAGAAAAAAGAATAATTAAAACAATACTTCATTATAAAGTAGTAAGAAAAAATTGCTTACACATACTTTTTAACTACAGAATAGAAAGGGAAAATCACTAAACAATCTTTCATAACGAAGTAAAGAGGAAATATCATTATTCTGTGTGTGTGTGTGTGTGTTGTGTGTGTGTGTGTGTGTGTGGTGTGTGTGTGTGTGTGTGTGTGTGTGTGTGTGTGTGTGTGTGTGTGTGTGTGTGTGTGTGTGTGTGGTGACACAGGATGTTTCGTGAGGTTGTGTAAACCAGCACTTGCCCACTAGTGTCTTGTAAACAGGCAGACATTGATTCCACCCGCCATTTAATTCTGAATTAATTCCTTTAACATTATTATAATCTCCTATGAACCAAGAAGACTTTAATGGCGTGTTCGGATTTTTACTTCCCCCTGCCATTTTGGATTATGTCACGTTTCGGGAGAAAAGGAATGGATTTTAGATGTGGTCAAATACTTCATTGCTGTTGTGTCTCCTCTGTGTGTGTGTGTGTGGGGGGGGGGGGGGATGGGGGTGGGGGTGGGGGGTGAGTGTGTTTATCTGTGTTTGTGTGTGTAGTGTGTGTGTGTGTACGTGTGTGTGTGTACGTGTGTGTGTTTGTGTGTGTGTATGTGTGTGTGTATGTGGTTGTGTGTGTGTGTGTGTGTGTGTGTGTGTGTGGTGTGTGTGTGTGTGTGTGTGTGTGTGTGTGTGTGTTGTGTGTGTGTGTGTGTGTGTGTGTGTGTGTGTGTGTGTGAATGTGTGTGGTGTGTGTGTGTGTGTGTGTGTGTTTGTGTGAATGTGTGTGTCTGTTTGTGTGTGTTTGCGTGTAAGGTTTGTGTGTCTGTGTGTGTTTGTGTGTTTGCGTGTGTTTGTGTGTGGGGTTTGCGTGTACAAATGTGTGTGTGTGTGTATGTTTGTGTGTGGTGTGTGTTTGTTAATGTGTGCTTATGTTTGTATGTGTGTGTGTGTGCCTGCTTGTGTGTGTGTTAGTGCGCGAAAAAACAAACATTTTTCTAGATGGTACATTGAATAAGTAGTGCATTTGCTTTTTATTTTCATCATTTCATCTGTTTATTTTGTAAAAAATCATATAAATACATATATAATACTGTGAGTGTGTATGTGTGTGTGTGTGCATGTGTGTGTGCGTGTGTGGTGTGTGTGTGTGCGCGCGCTCGTTCGTGTGCGTGTGTGTATATATGCGTGCAAGCGTTTCTTACATGCATATATGTTTTTGTGTGCATGGTTTGTATAGATGTTTCTTATATTTAAATTTTAGCATAACTGTCAGCCTTCCTGAAAAACTAATACGTTTCATTTTTTGTCAAATAATCGGTTCTTTGAAAAAAAAACAACCCAAAACAAAGTGCACAAGGAAAACCTCAGCCCTTTACAAAGACTCGCAAACAAAATAACGGAAGGGCGATAACTGTGTGCTGCCTGTCTGCAGAGACTGAAGCCATCCCAGGCTGAAGTAGGAAACCTCCGGTGTCAGGCAGAAAATGAAGACCCCCAGGAAATGACGTCACCACTGGCCTCACTCCATCTGTTCCGCTGCCACACTTTTCCGTTTATTTGTCTATTAATTTTCTTTATCTATTTATTCATTTGCCTCTTTATTTTTCTTCTTCTTCTTGTCTGTCTATCTCCGTCACTGTTTGTCTGTCTGTGGTCTCCCCATGTCACCCATGGCCACACTCCACCTGTTCCGCTGCCACACTTCTCCATTGTTGGTTTTGTTTTCTTCTATTTTCGTTTCTCTCTTTTTCCTCTTCTTCTCTCTCGTCACGTTCTGAAAAAAAAAAACAACGTTTCATTTCATCCATCTCTGGGGGCCTGTCAGTTTAAATAGCAGCATACACACCTTTTTTGGAAATTCTGTGCTAGAAATTCCCTCTTTTCTATCCCTTTCTGTGTTTCTGTCTTGTTCCTTTCCTACCTGTCATCACCACCTCCCTCTTGTTTATTTTCTGTCTTTTTGTTCAATTCTCCTGCCTTTTTTTCCCCAGAAAAGCTTAAAATAGTATAAAGATTCTCTCTTTGCCTAAGTCAGATGTGCTGGGTCTGATTTGTCAGGTGCTTAATGGCAGCACAACACATTTTTGCTCATATGACAGAAAACAATAGTTAATGTCTGAATGTTCAAAAAAAGAGAAGATTCATATGAGGAGAAGAGAAGAAAAGAGAAGAGGAAAGAAAAGAGGAGAAGAGAAGAGGAGAGAAGGGAAGAGAAGAGAAGATAAAAAAGAAGAGAGGATAATGAAAAAAAGAAGAGAAGAGAAGAGAAGAGAAAGAAGTGAAGAGAAGAGAAGAGAAGAGAAGAGAAGAGAAGAGAAGAGAAGAGAAGAGAAAAGAAGAGAAGAGAAGAGAAGAGAAGAGAAGAGGAAAAGAAGAGAAGAGAAGAGAAGAGAAGAGAAGAAAAGAGAAGAAGAAGAGAAGAGAAAAAAGAGAAGAGAGAAGAGAAGAGAAGAGAAGAGAAGAGAAGAGAAGAGAAGAGAAGAGAAAGAAAGAGAAAGAGAAGAGAAGAGAAGAGAAAGAAGAGAAGAGAAGAGAAGAGAAGAGAAGAAAAGAGAAGAGAAGAGAAGAGAAGAGAAGAGAAGAGAAGAGAAGAGAAAGGAAGAAAAAGAAGAGAAGAGAAGAGAAGAGAAGAGAAGAGAAAAGAAGAGAAGCGAAAGGAAGAAAAAGAAGAGAAGAGAAAGGAAGGGGAGGGAAGACATAGCAAAAAACAAAAGACAAGACAAGACAAGACAAGACAGGAGAGCCGAAAACAACGGAAGAAGATGCTAAGGTAAAAAGAAAAAGGAGCAAAATTTCGTGAAAAAAAAATCTCTATAAAAAGAACAGAAGACTACACCAAAAAAAAAAACCGTAAATTTTTTTAAGTGTAAGAAACAAACAAACAACAAACAAACAAACAAACATAGAACCACAGTGTATCATATTATAAGATGAACCAACACCACAATCAACATTAAGAAGACACAAGACTACCAAAGAACAAGTCTATTTTCTCAACAAGAGATGAAAACAGCCAGGCACTTTGCTTAGCCAGAAGAACACAACTACATGCAATAGCCACCAGCCTGCTTCCCTTTCTTCCTGAGCTTTTACAACCCAACCCCCCCCCTCCCTCCCCTACCCCACCTACCCCCCCCCCCCCCCACTCCCCTCTCTTCATTGCAGACACTCTCAGCCACTGTAAAATGATCACGGCCATAACTTTGCATCTGCTCATAAACTCACGAACTCGACTGGTCTCTGTTCATGGCTACTTGCATAGAGAAGAGCCAATGAAACTGGGCTGTCTTGGTGGTTTTTTTCTTTTCTTCTTTTGTGTCTTTCTTACTTTCTTTCTTTCTGTCTGTCTTTCTTTTCTTTCTTTCTTTCTTTCTTTCTTTCTTTCTTTCTTTCTTTCTTTCTTTCTTTTTCTTTCTTTTTCTTTTCTTTCTTTTTTTTTTCTTGTTGAAGAACTTGGGGAGACTTTGGGGGGGGAGAGAGAGAGAGAGAGATGAGAGAGAGAGAGGAGAGAGAGAGAGAGAGAGAGGAGAGAGAGAGAGAGAGAGAGAGGGAAGAGAGAGAGAGAGAGAGAGAGAGAGAGAGAGAACTTGCAGAAACTGCTCCCCCCACAATGAGAGAGGGTAGGGAAAAAGTGTTGAGAAAAAACCTTTAAAAAGCTCCATCTTTCTTGTCTACTTTTCTGTCTGCCTTTCTGTCTGTCTGTATATCTTTGTATTTTTTTAAAGTCTGTCTAGTAAAAAAAAACAAACAACCCAAACTTTATGTAAAACTGAGTGAATACAGCAAGGTTTCATTTCAAAGACTTTAGATACATAAAAGAATGATGCACTTGCTTAACATCAAAGATAGTATATTGATTTATGTTTTTCAGTAAGGGCACGAGTGAAGACTGCACAACTAATAAATATCACTTAATTAAGGAACCCTGCTAAATCAGACACTATCCTAAGACTGCACGACTAATGACTATCTTTTAAGGAACGCTGCTTCTTCAGGTACTAATTACCCAATGCAGCAGTATTAAAGGGACAGATATTGTATTGTTGGTGCAGGATTTGTTTTGTTTGGATGGTATTTTTGGCTGGTTCATTTCAATGTCTGCTTAGTTGTTTTCTGCAGTTTGTTATTTCTAGCAGACAGTGATCAGAGTCAACACCTCTTGGAAACCAAAAGGAACCGGTGGATGGTATTATGATATTCAAGACCGTAACAACCACGAAAGAAGCTTTAGAGTCTCATTTTTTCAGATGCAGGAAGATTAGGTAAAGGTAAACAAAGGGGGTGGGATAGCTCAGTGGTCAGAGCGCTCATTTTTCCCCCCAAGTCAAACTTAAGCAGCGTCGAGCGTGGTTAAACCAGTTGGATGGGTGACCATTTGCACACCTTGGATTGATTACAGTCCCCCAGTTCACCCAGCTGTAAATGGATACCTGCCCTTTTTAGGGTCAGGAAGGTAAAGCAGCGAGGGAGAGAGGAGATGGGCGCCGCCCTCAACATGCTAGCCCCTAGAGAAGCTGAGGTTTCTGACACCTTGCTTCCCAATGACTGCACAGTTTATGGGAACATCTTTATTTATTTGTTTTTTTTTACGTCCCTGGAGG
>CM060334.1:51735791-51738291 GCA_030674155.1 Stramonita haemastoma
GTCGCTCATTTCAATTTATCTGCTCAAGTCACTCCCAGATTTGTTATGTCACATCCTTAAGCGTCAGAAGTTCACAGGGAGCCCATCAATATCAGGCTGCTATAGGGCCACCAGCCAGAGGAGCCCTGCATTAATGCTGGGTCGCTTTGGTGGGTGTTTAGTCGTGTCCTCTCTGAGCTAACACATGCAGAATACTACCTACCACTTGACCTCGGTTTAATGTATTCTCTAAAATACTAGCATCCAGACCACCATTCACGGTCTGGTGGATGGGGAGAAAGTTTCGGGCCCAATCGGGGATCAAACCACCACACACTTTGAACCCGTAGTTTTCTCTTTCTAGGCAGGTGCGTTACCTCTAGACCATCGATGAAGAGCAGCTAGGAGCAACAGCCATACTACCGGCAATATCAGCCAGCAACAGTAGCAGCAAACTGCAGCAACAAAAAACAGAGACAGCAACAACCAAAAAAACAGAGGCAGCAACAACAAAAAAAAGAGGCAGCAACAACAAAAAAACAGAGGCAGACAACAAAAAAACAGAGGCAGCAACAACAAAAAAACAGAGGCAGCAACAAAAAAAACAGAGGCAGCAACAAAAAAACAGAGGCAGCAACAACAAAAAACAGAGGCAGCAACAAAAAAAACAGAGGCAGCAACAAAAAAACAGAGGCAGCAACAAAAAAACAGAGGCAGCAACAACAACAAAAAAGGCAGCAACAAAAAATAGAGGCAGCAACAACAAAAAAAAGCAGAGGCAGCAACAACAAAAAAGAGAGGCAGCAACAACAAAAAAAAGCAGAGGCAGCAACAAAAAACAGAGGCAGCAACAACAAAAAAAAGGCAGCAACAAAAAACAGAGGCAGCAACAACAAAAAAGAGAGACAGCAACAACAAAAAACAGAGGCAGCAACAACAAAAAAAAAGAGGCAGCAACAACAAAAAACAGAGGCAGCAACAAAAAAACAGAGGCAGCAACAACAAAAAAAGAGGCAGCAACAAAAAAACAGAGGCAGCAACAACAAAAAAAAGGCAGCAACAACAAAACAGAGGCAGCAAAAAAACAACAAAAACAGAGGCAGCAACAAAAAAACAAAGGCAGCAACAACAAAAAAGAGGCAGCACAACAAAAAAACAGAGGCAGCAACAACAACAAAAAACAGAGGCATCAAACAACAAAAAACAGAGGCAGCAACAAAAAAACAGAGGCAGCAACAACAAAAAAACAGAGGCAGCAACAACAAAAACAGAGGCAGCAACAAAAAACAGAGGCAGCAACAACAAAAAAAACAGAGGCAGCAACAAAAAACAGAGGAAGCAACAACAAAAAAAAAAACAGAGGCAGCAACAAAAAACAGAGGCAGCAACAAAAAACAGAGGCAGCAACAACAACAAAAACAGAGGCAGCAACAACAAAAAAAACAGAGGCAGCAACAACAAAAAACAAGAGGCAGCAAAAAAAAAAAACAGAGGCAGCAACAACAAAAAAAACTGAGGCAGCAACAACAAAAAAACAAGGCAGCAACAACAAAAAACAGAGGCAGCAACAACAACAAAAGCAGAGGCAGCAACAAAACAGAACAGAGGCAGCAACAAAAACAGAGGCAGCAACAAAAACAGAGGCAGCAACAACAAAAAAAAACAGAGGCAGCAACAACAAAAAAAAGAGGCAGCAACAACACAAAAACGAGGCAGCAACAAAAAACAGAGGCAGCAACAACAAAAAAAACAGAGGCAGCAACAACAAACAGAGGCAGCAGCAAAAACAGAAGCAACAAAAAAATAAGCAGCAGCAACAAAAAAAACAGAGGCAGCAACAACAAAAAAAAGCAGAGGCAGCAGCAACAAAAAAAAGACAGAGGCAGCAACAACAAAAACAGAGGCAGCAGCAACAAAACAGAAGCAACAAAAATTTAGGTAGCAACAAAAAACACACCCAACACAAACACACAAACTCTAAAAAAACACCCAAGCATACAGCATCTTTCTTTCCTTCACTCTATCCAGTCCAAAGCTTGGAACTGCCTTTAGTTTCTATTTGCATTACATGCTCTGTTGGTTCGTTAATAATCCCCGGCCACCATCACTTAACCAACAGGCAAGAGATCCTTTGAGCCTCTGTGTGTGTGTGTTTGTGTGTGTTGTTTTTGGTGTGTGTGTGTGTGTTGTGTGTGGTGTGTGTGGTGTGTGTGGTGTGTGTGTGTGTGTGTGTGTGTGTGTGTGTGTGTGTGTGTGTGTGTGTGTGTGTGTGTTGTGTGTGTGTTTTGTGTGTGTGTGTGTGTGTGTGTGTGTGTGTGTGTGTTGTGTGTGTGTGTGTGTGTGTGTGTGTGTGTTGTGTGTGTGTGTGGTGTGTGTGTGTGTGTTTGTGTGTGTTGTGTGTGTTTGTGTGTGTTTGTGTGTGTCTTGTGTGTGTGTGTTGTGTGTGTGCTGTGTGTGTTGTGTGTTGTGTGTGTGTGTGTGTGTCTTGTGTGTGGTGTGTGTGTGTGTGTGTGTGTGTGTG
>CM060334.1:51755791-51773291 GCA_030674155.1 Stramonita haemastoma
CTTAAGTGAACAGATGTAAAATTGAAGACAACAGCATAAAAAAACAACAACACACATGCACATTGTTAAAAGAGCCTTTTAGCATCCCACATTGCTATACAACACATCCACCGAACCTTTTTAAAAGAAAAAAAGAAAATCCAGCCCATCCCCAAATCCTCTCAGATCAGACCAACACCTTCCACAGCCATCATCAATCTTCATTTCAATGGAACTGGTGCCGTTTCCGGTGCATCCATGGCCATGTCTGTCTTGTTGCCCGATGTTAACAAAACCCAGAGCTGCATGTAATCCCCCCCCTCCCCAACAACAAAACCCAGAGCTGCATGTAACCCCCCCCCCCCCCCCAACAACAAAACAGAGACTGATCTCAAAGAAAGCACTGCACACTTCTCCTCTGTGATGGCTGACAGGGTTTCCAGTCAGGGCTGTGGCAAGGACAGGTGAGCTGTTGTTAACGGCATCAAAGCCTTTGTTTTGCATAGTCAATGACAAAGTTTATTCCATACCATGCATGAAATATATATAAAGGTGTGACTATGTCTTCTCAAACTAAATGTTTTTGTAGTGTGTCAGACTCAGTCTGCTGTTTTTAAACCTTGAATAATATTTAATTTTCTTCTTTTTTCTCTTGTCTCTGTTTTTTTTCTTCTTTTAGTTCTTGAATTCTATCATTTTTTTCCTTTTGCTTTTTTTTTCTCTAACAAATACTCAAGCATGTTATGGAGATAAGTTTTAAGCGAAATGTTTCTGAAGTCTCCAATCCAAATTTTGGCAGCATCTGGTGAATCAAGGGTGTGTATTTACTTCTTTATCCCCGAGACCACTTTTTGTGTAGACCTACTCATATCTTGATCAAATTTTGTACATAATGAAAATAAAATACAAGCATTCCAACTAGAAGAAGACAAAGACAAAGACAATGAAGAAGAAGAATTGCGAAGAAGAATTGTGAAGAAAAAGAATTGCAAAGAAGAAGAAGAAGTGCAAAGAAGAAGGAGAAGAAGAAAAAGAAGAAGAAGAAGATGATGATAATTAAAAAAAAGCCCCATATATTAGGAGAGCCTCATAACAATCTCAATGAGTCAAAAGAAAAGGGATTATATTTCAGCAGAATGAACAGATTATAGACATAGCACTCAGACAATTATCTGAACTCCAGTTCCCAACCCTCACCTTTCTCTCCCCTTAAAATAACAACCAAACAAGAAGATGATAATGTGATCCTAAATCCACCATTGCTCCCTTAATCAAGGACACCATTTCAATCAAAATAAGGCTCCCTGCTAGATTGACAAGTCAACATCATCGAAGGAAGTCTCTGATTGGCCCAAAGTCTCCTAATTGACAAACCAACACCATCCAAACAAACGTATGATTAGTCCAAAGTCCCCACTATTCCTCCTCCTCTCTGTACTGCAGCCCTGGACAGTGCTGTGTGCTGTGTGCCCCTTCACACGTGCTCTCTCTCCTCTAGTCTGACCAGCTGGGGCAGTGTGCAAAGTGAGGCAGTGTTTGTCCAGTGCTGAGGCCAATTTGGCTGCCATGTGGACAGGGAGTAGATGAGGACAGACTGCTGGCAGACTGGTGGCAGGATCTGTGCTGTTTGTGTCTGGAAGTTAATGGGATGGAAAAGAAGAGGAGAGGAGAACATGAGATGGGATGAGAAGTGTGTGTTAGTGTGTGTTAGTGTGTGTGTGTGTGTGTTAGTGTGTGTGTGTGTGTGTGTGTGTGTGTGTGTGTGTGTGTGTGTGTGTGTTAGTGTGTGTGTGTGTGTTTGTGTTAGTGTATGTGTGTGTGTGTGTGTGTGTGTGTGTGTGTGTGTGTGTGTGTGTGTGTGTACTGTGTGTGTGTGATAGGGGTTTTTGGTTGAGGGGATGTGTGTGTGTGTGTGTGTGTGTGTGTGTGTGTGTGTGTGTGTGTTCACCCTCATTCCTGTTCTCAAAGTCAGCCCTCATGGACAAGGGAGGTAAAGGCTCTAGACCTCTTCCATCGATTTCTGCATCTGTCCCCCTTTTCTGCTTCATCGCTTCCCTGATTATCGGCCCTAATCTGAGGACAGAATTGTCTCCCCTTCCTCTTTCAGCTGTCAGCTGCTGAGAAGCAGGGCTACAATCTGCCATCGACCTGGTGGTCTGTCTTTTAAGGGCCATCTTGAAACATCGTTCATTGTCAGAAACACACAGTGCTAAGGAAAGGTAGTAATTTCTTTGGTGGTCAATGTGTGTCCAGATGATTTCTTCAATTTGATGTTTTTTGTTTAGCTTGTGTTTTTCTTCTCATTCCCCTCGAAATGTAACACATTACAGTTCAAACAGCAGGTCAATAGTAGTTCTTTTCCGCAGACAACTCCACGAAAGACAATTCTGATAGACAAATCAAGGCAGATAATCGGAGAAGCCACAGACAGACAATCAATGAACAGAGTTGATTTCAGAAAGATGATGATCTGAGCACAATCCATTCCGTATTGATGATCCAATTGACAGCTGAGAAAGACACACAGACAGAAAAGAAGAAAGGCTAAATGGCAGAAAAAGAGAAAGTAAAAAAGAAAACACAGGAAAAATAGAAAGTAAGAACAAAAGCAGCAAATACAAGATAGAGACAAAAAGGGCCGGGTTGTAAAACCTGTGGAAGTGACATGTACACAGCAGTGGATTCCTAAGAAGGCAAGGTAATAGTGTGAATGCCAACAATGTACTTGACGTTTTACATTTCAGCTGAACTACTGTTATCTGGAGTGTAGTTGATAAACACACAATTGCTTAGGAATTAATAAAAATCTAATGAGAGTGGGACAACTCTCTCTCTGTCTCTGCCTCTCTCCCTTTCTGTATCTGTCTGTCTGTCTGTCTCTCTCTGTCTGTCTCTCTGTCTCTGTCTCTCTCTCTTTCTGTATCTGTCTGTCTGTCTGTCTGTCTGTCTGTCTGTCACTCTCTCTCTGTCTCCAAATTCAAGAATGGATTACCCTTTTATCTCTCTTCTGCTAACTGCCTACACCTCAGTTCAGGTTCAACCACACCCTTAACACACCCTTTACAAGTGTTGTGATTGAGTTAGTTCTCATTGTCAGACAGTGCTGTGTGTTCAATAATCTTTTTTGCTTTAAGTGGACATTGATCCCCATTGGTTCTGGAAGAGAAAAGAAAACGTTGCTGTCAAATTCATCTGATAGTGAAGGTGCTAGTTCCTTTGTGCATGACTATGCACATGTATGATGATTAATGTCTGCAAAATAGACCAGTTTGCTAAATATTCATATGACTCTTAAGCTACAAAAGTTATTTTTTCATTCGAGCAAAAACGTTAACATTAGTCAGTGATACAATATTTTAATATGTATTATGCAGATTTCGATTCCTTGTTTATAACAAAGGGATCCCATTTATATCCTTTATTAGACACGCCCAACAATTTATCTCCCACACAATTGATTTAATCTATATGTTTAGTTTTTCACAGTAAAGTTATTTAATTGTGTTTGCTGACAACATGATTTAGAATGCTGCTTTGTAACTGGATGGCTCTGCACATAATAAATCAGTTATTGTTTGTAAAAAGAGAATCCTGAATAAAAATGTAAAAAAATAAAACAAACAAAAAAAAACTAGGTCCCTAACACTGAAGATAAGAGAGAAGAGGCATGAGGACAACACCAAAACTAGGACAGGCCAGCTTTGGCTTTTACTGATTCCCAGAGAGCTGCAGAGGACAGAAAGTGACAGCACAGCACTGTCAAAAATATGTACAGGAGGCCATGGATGTCAAGGTTAGAGACCCTGATGATGACAAATCCTTTCCAATTTCCTTTCACGTCTAACTGCACACAGAGGGCCATGTCTTGTTCAAAGCTGACATCCTTCATCATCATATGTCTGTCTGCCTTGTTTCTGCTTCACCGCTCTGTCTGTCTGTCTGTGATAATGTGATCCTGATCACCTGACAGTGTTTTCTTTCCTGCTGTCATCTGTCAGTGAGGGGCAAGGATGACATCTGCCATTCATCTGATGTTTCCCATGGGGAAAGAACATTGTGGAAGATGAAGTGTTTGTCAGGTGTTAGTTCCCCAGGGAAGGGAGATCATTTTCCTTGTGATAGAAATGCTGGGAAAAGTTGTGAAAGAGGAAAGCTTCTCTTTTGCATTGTATTTACCATTCTGAATGGCTAGTGTGTTTTCTAGGAATGTTCATGTAGTAATGGACAGAGTTATGTAGAGTGATGCCTGTACTTGAGTAAGATTCTTAAAGCACTATCGTTTTAATCTTTTTCTCTATCAAGGTAACCAGATTTCTGAAACACTAAAGTCTTGAGTTGTTTAAATGACATAACAGTTGATGAATTGTTCATAACTAATGTAATATTTCATAGCAAAAAATGACACTTTTTGTCTGCAATGTCTTTTTGTACTGTAAAAATCACAGACCAGTTATGCTGACATCAAGTACTGCTGCAACTTCAACTGCTTCTTGTACACTTAGCAGAATTTGTGGAACATAATTATTATCTAATGAACACAAAAATCCATGATTATGTGTACAATTGTAGCTTGAACAATGCAAAAACTATTACAAATAATCAAACATACTGTGTACACAACATTGCAGACACATATCCAACCCTTTTTAAACACACCCACCCACCCACCCAACCATCAACCTACCCCCCCCCCCTATACGTTTTAAGAGCATTTCAGCATAACACATGATAAATCCATCCCATGCCCAAATCCTCTCAGATCAGACCAACACCTTCCACAGCCATCATCAATCTTCATTTCAATGGAACTGGTGCCGTTTCCGGTGCAGCCATGGCCGAGTCTGTCTTTTTGCCCAATGTTAACAAAACCCAGAGCTGCATGTAATCCCCCCCCCCCAACAACAAAACCCAGAGCTGCATGTAATCCCCCCCCCCAACAACAAAACCCAGAGCTGCATGTAATCCCCCCAAAAAAAAACAAAACAAGGACTGATCTCAAAGACAGCACTGCACACTTCTCCTCTGTGCTGGCCGAAAGGTTTTTTTCCAGTCAGGGCTGTGGCAAGGACAGGTGAGCTGTTGTTAATGGCATCAAAGCCTTTGTTTTGCATAGTCAATGACAAAGCTTATTTCATACCATGCATAAAATATCTATTTATTTTTCCTTTTACTCTTTTATTTTTGTTCTTTCATTTTCTTTATTCTTTCATGATTGCCTATTTTCCCTAACAAATACCCAAGTATGTTATGGAGATAAGTTTTTAAGCGAAATGTTTCTAAAGTCTGCAATTGAAATTTTGGCAGCATCTGGCTAATCAAGGGTGGGTACTATACTTCTTTATCATAAAGACCACTTTTTTATGTAGCCCTACTGATGTCTTGATTGAATTTGTACACAAGGTAAATAATTTACAAGCATCAGAAGAAGAAGAAGAAGAAGAAGAAGAGAAGAAGAAAAATTTGAAAAGAAAATGTGTAAGAAGATTGGAGCCTTTTAACAATCAAATTGAGTAAAAAGAAAGGGGATGATTGAACACAATGAACAGAGTATAGACATAGCACTCAGACAATTATCTCAACTCCAATTCCCACCTGTCACCTTTCTATCCCCTTAAAATAACAACCAAACAAGAAGATGATAATGTGATCCTAAATCCACCATTGCTCCCAAAAACAACAGCACTATTTCAATCAAAACAAAGACTCCCTGCTAGATTGACAAGTCAACACCATCCAAGCAAGTCTCTTGATTGGCCCAAAGTCTCCTAATTGACAAACCAACACCATCCAAGCAATGCTCTGATTGGTCCACAGTCTCCAAACAAGTCTTTTGATTGGTGCACAGTCTCCCTACTCCTCCTTCTCCGGGCACTGCAGCCCTGGACAGTGCTGTGTGCTGTGTGCCCTTCACACGTGCTCTCTCCTCTAGTCTGACCAGCTGGGCAGTGTGCAAAGTGAGGCAGTGTTTGTCCAGTGCTGAGGCCAATTTGGCTGCCATGTGGACAGGGAGTAGATGAGGACAGACTGCTGGTAGACTGGTGGCACGATCTGTGCTGTTTGTGTCTGGACATTAATGGGATGGAAAAGGAGAGGGGAGGTGGACATGATGAGAATGGGGTGGGTGTGTTGTGTGTGTTGGTGTGTGTGTTGTGTTAGTGTGTGTGTGTGAGTAGTGTGTTGTGGTGTGTGGGTGTGTTGCGAGTATGTGTGTGTGTTGTGGGTGTGTGTGTGTGTGTGTGTGTGTGTGTGTGTGAAAGGGTTTTTTGTAGAGGGATTGTGTTATGTGTGTGTGTGTGTGTTGTGTTGTGGTGGTGGTTGATGTGAGAGAGAGAGAGAGAGAGAGAGAGAGAGAGAGAGAGAGAGAGAGAGAGAGAGAGAGACAGAAGACAGAAGACAGAGAGACAGAGACAGAGAGACAAGGAGAGAGAATCTGTATTGTATATCATTTTAGGTCATGACAGTTTTATATGCATGAAATTCAGGTTGTTCACCCTGGGAAGGGTATTGCCACAGGAGCAGCACCAACCCATTATTTTTTCTTTCCCTGTCTGCATCTGTATTTGGTTTCCCATCAGAGTGAATTTTTTGTACCAAATTTTGCAGGGGACGACTCTTTAGTTGCCAGGGTTTCTTTTACATGAAGTAAATGGGTATTGTATATGGGACCTGGTTTTATTGTCTTATACAAAAGACCAGCACCCACACCACCACTTATGGTCTAGTGGATGGGAAGAAAGTTTCAGGCACAAATGGGGATAAAAACCACTATACACTGTCTGATATCACTATTTAGTGGAAGGACGTTAAACTGAAGAACAAACCACTACACACTTACAACCTAAACCTTTTGCTTTATAGGAAGTGCACTTCCTCTAGATCAGCAACCCACCAAATAGTGTCATCCAATCAGTTTGTTAATTTGAGTTGCTATCCTGTTTCTGAAAATTGCTTTTCATATTCCCGAGTTTCCCCCCTTTACCCATCTTTAAGAAAAGACAGCACCAGATAAAATTAATTAATCATTCTAACAAAACAATTACAAACATGACAAAGAACAACACACAAACAAGACAGCAAACATGCTAATGTCTAAATGAGACCAGAAAAACAAAGGCCAATATTTCCACAGAGAGGCTCACAGGCCACAAGGTGTCAGCCTCAGCACGTGCCTTCCTTGTGGCAACACCACCAACATGGACGGCAGTTAGCACGTGCGCAGAGAGAAAAATCCTCCATAAAACACGTGTGGCAAATTAAGCTGGCCTTTTATCTGCAGTTTGAAAACAATTATTTGACATTGTTCTCTCCTGTGATGGTTTGTAGGGTGTGTTTTTGCTATCCTGTGTCTAGAATGAGGTAGGGAGAAAAGGAGGAGGAGTAGAATATTCTGAATCTTAATTACCGGCAATATAAGATATTTTGTTACCAAAGAAAGTTATGTAACCACAGAGGCTGGTGTTTTATCATATTTCATTAATTGAGGAAAAAATAGTGGAGGAAAAAAAAAGTGCAGGTAACTACTTCCAACTTCTCTATCATTTTAAAAATGACTTACCAAAGAATCAATAAACAAAATCAATTTATCAATTCCAATAATGTATGGTGCAAGCTTAGCACATGTAACATGACCAGATTCACTTTTTTTGTTTCCTTGATTTTCTAAATGTAGCTGTGCCTTGATAAGTTGACATCACTACATGTCATACATGCTGATCTGTTCACTAACCCCTACATCCTGGCTTGTAGTGTCAATACCCCCCTCCCCCAAATTAAAAGCCCGTAAACAAACACAGCACCCCAAGACAACTCAAACAAAATAAAACAAATAGCAAAAAGCCATACAAACATATGATTTCCAAGCTTTATCCCAGGAGTCTTCTGAGACCTCTGTGGCTAAAGAGTGAAATTTAGTGGTCAAAGTGTTCCTAAAATATTTGTTTGTCAATTTATTGAAGTGTTTTCAAACTGTAGTGGCTTTATCATTATCATCATTCAGTTATTGCTTTTAGCGACTGTTTTGAAAATGCTTTGATTATCACCTCTGCCTGTGACTTGTCATAGTAACACCAGACAACACGGGGTGTCTGACAATGGCTGAACAAACAGCGATTAGCACAGAAAGCTGCAGATTTCACACACAGGGAGTGGGTGGCGGTCTGGCATCGGTCCTCACACAGCAGTCTGTTGTCTCTACTCTGACTCCCTGCAGCAGCAGCAGCAACTAAGCAGTTGCCAAGAGGGAGGAGGTGGGGAAAGGGGGGCATCCTGTCCTCCGCCTTATCACACATAGTACTCCATGTGATACACACACACATGCGTGAGCACACACACATTTGGAAACACACACACACACACACGCACCAGACATACACACACACACACACACACACACACACACACACACACACACGCACTCAGACATACACACACACACACACACACACACAAAAACACACACACACACACCCATCAGACATACACACACACCCACAACACACACACACACACACACACACACACACACACACACACACACACACATACACACACACACACACACACACTCAGACATACACACACACACACACACACACACACACACACACACACACCACAGATACACACACACACACACACACACACACACACACACACACACACACACACACACACACACACACACACACACACACACACACACACACTCAGACATACACACACACACACATGCAGAAGCAGTTTGTTTCCTATGCTTTAGAATCTCTTCATCTTTCTCCTCCTGATTTTCTGATTTCGTTTATTTGTCCGACTTTATCTCTTTGTCTGTTGCCTCCTTTATGGAAAGTTAGCTGCCTTACCGGGTTACCACAATAGGTTTTCACAACATCCACAAATGCAAAATGACAACTTCCATCATCATCAATCTAAGGGCTGAAAGAAATCTGAAAACAACTTATAAACAGAGGTTCAGGCTTTTAAAGCAGCATATAAATCACACATCCATTAGTCTGCTTTGTAAAAGGCGCAGTGGAGAGGGGAGAGAAGCTGACACATTGAATGGAAAGAAAACACAACTTGCATTTTAAACTTAGTATGTGTCCTTGATTCTCTTCAAGAAAAGGCAGATTATTAATTGATGGTTATAGCTCTGTTGTCAATTGTTTAAAGAGGCAAATCATTTATTATTAACTGACCACTGTAAAGTTCTTTATTGTCTGAAACTGTTTGGGACACTACTACCTTAAGGCAATTGCAATTGTGAGAACATGAAAAAGAGAAGTAAAATGAAAGGCACGAAAGAAGCCTTGATAAAAACATCTCGAGCGTTAACATTTACACATTACATAATGAAACTATTTTCGTTCATCAGTGACCAGCCACTCAAGTGAAAAGGCCCATAAAACATTTTGAAAAAGATGGATTTCGTATGATAATGCCCAAATTAGGTACACTGAGAGAGAGAGAGAGAAGAGAGAGAGAGAGAGAGAGAGAGAGAGAGAGAGAGAGAGAGAGAGAGAGAGAGAGAGAGAGAGAGAGAGAGAGAGAGAGAGAGAGAGAGAGCACACAGATAGAAAGTAAAAACACGCAAACAAAGAGACCAAAACAAACACATCGACCTTTTCCATTACAAGACACAGAAGAAATAATGGCGTAGAACAGTTAGCACCTGGCAAGTAAACAGTCCACTAAACTGCTGCCTGGTCACACTGGCAGACAGCAAAGAGGCCGAAACCACAGAGTAGTGGACAAACGGATGGACACAGTGACTGCAAATGGGCTGACACACACTGACCATTACCCTCCTACCAGTCAGTGAAACTGTAAGCCCACCACTTTTATCCTGGTCATTTACAGAGAACGTTAGAGAACACCTTTTTAGTTTGACGTTCTGCCTTTGTCCTTTTCCTATAGGATTAAAGACAAAACTTTCATCTTTTTTTTCTATAACTCAACTGACGATATCATTTCTAAGGTAATAACAAGACACAGAAAAACAATATCACAAAAAAAATCTAAACTGTGGTCTTCTTTCTAGCTGCTTTGGTCAGAGTGTGGAAAGGTGGGGCAGTACAATAGGGCCCATCATGACAGGTATAGCCTGTCCATGATTCCCCTCAATCTCCAAAAATGGTCTAGGGGTGAATTTACCCATTATCTTTCTGCTAAGGGCTCAAGAGGCTAGCACATGAAAATAGAGCATAGAACACTACCCATCCCCCAACTCCCATAACAAACAAAACAACCCCCCACGAAACCATACCCACACAGTTTTGCCACAAACAATTCTCTTCTATGTGTGGTCCTTTTATGTGTGTTGAATGTGTACTGTAAATGGAACATTAGTCTAACCTTTTGTCTGAAGGACTGTCACTCAGACCACCAATCAACATGCACTGGAAAAGAGAGACACAATATACCCTTAGACCAGATTAATCCACAAACTTCTTATGAATATGTTTGACCCATGACTCCTGCATTACCTTGCTGGGCGTTGGGGAATCCTCAAGTTCTTTAAACAAAGAGTCATAAAAACCTCATTTCCTGTTTGATAGCTGCCAGTTGCTTTTTTAAGACAGCCCATCTAAAGCCACCCCCACCCTCTCCTGTCTACCTCTCCCCATCTACCCCTCCCTCTTTTCACCCTCACTCCTGTTCTCAAAGTCAGCCCTCATGGACAAGGGAGGCAAAGGCCTCAGACCTCTTCCATCGATTTCTGCATCTGTCCCCCTTTTCTGCTTCAGTGCTTCCCTGATTATCGGCCCTAATCTGAGGACAGAATTGTCTCCCCTCCCTCTTTCAGCTGTCAGCTGCTGAGAAGCAGGGCTACAATCTGCCATCGACCTGGTGGTCTGTCTTTTAAGGGCCATCTTGAAACATCGTTCATTGTAAGAAACACTCAGTGCTAGGGAAAGGTAGTTATTTCTCTGGTGGTCAATGTGTGTCCAGATAATGACCTGTCAAGGGCTTTTATATTATGTGCAGTATATGATAAACATGTAGCCCTTTAGTATTTTAAGAGAAACAATCTTCACCAAGACAAAGCTCCCCTCTCTTTGCAGTAGTGATGTGATAATTCAAAATCATACACAGGATCTTTTGGCATATTTTAACAATTACAAATCATACACAAAACTTTTAACCCGATTTCAAGAATTCTTACAGTAATAAGTAACTCCATACCACAGTATCAATTCTGCTAAGACTAAGTACTGGTCTTCAGATGCTTCATTCTGCCTGACTGAAAAGAAACCTCAAAACCCCTCAACTTGTTTTATAATTATATTGATAAAACATATCACTGACATACTCAGCAATGAAAGAGAAAAGAGGGTAGAGAAAAACAACAACAACTGCCTCTTCCAAAAACAAACAAACAAAAAGTGAAGACAAGCAATCAATAACGTTTGAATTGTTCTTTCTCAACATCTGCATTTACAACTTTTACAACCACATAACCCCTCTCCTACCACAGCACTAGATAGCTATTCCAGGCTGTTAAAAAACCTCAACACTATTGGGGTTTGGGGAAAGGAAGGCTTCCCTTCGACCTCACCATTCAGTTCTGTAAACATTTGTCTGCCCAACAATGACCATCCTGTCCTCTGGCCTAACTCACTGGCCATGGTTCGATTTTCCAATATGGCCACCCACCCCCTCATCATCCACATAGGCCACTGACATCTGGGGCTGTGGCTTTTACAGCAGGCCACTGCAGAGAAGACAACTCTTGGACAGTTAGAAGAGGGGATAACTAGAGAAGTAGAGTTTTAGGATGGTCAGATTTATGTTGTTGTGTGATGGCCTAGGACTCAACAGACTCTTATAGAAAATCAAAGTATTGAGTTTGAATCTGGTTAAGGTTTTGATTTTACCTGGTCTGAGTGCTAGTGTTTTGTGTGGGTTGACAGATGGAGACCTCATGTACTGCAAGCATTCTGCACACATCAAAGAACCCACATTAATAAGACAAGCACTTGCCATAGGCACACTGTAGAGTATAGTCGAGTACAACAGAGTACAGTAGAGTACAGTACAGTATAATACAGTGCAGTATAAGAACAGTACAATACAATACAGTAAAGCACAGTACAGTAAAGCACAGTACAGTGAAGTATAGTAAAGTATAGTACAGTACAGTAACACACACTACACTACCTTGCGCTACACTAACACTACACTACACTACGCTACACTACACTACACTACAGTACACTACACTACACTACACTACACTACACTACACTACACTACACTACACTACACTACAATTACACTACACTACACTACACTACACTACACTACACTACACTACACTAAAAATGTAAAATTCTCTTTTTCCCATCCATCTCTCTGTTCTCTCTTTCCCACTTGATTCATATTGATTAAGGCATAGGACAACTGCCTCACTGTTTTGGTAACAAATCCAAAAACAAAACAAAAAAACAGTCCTGCCCATTTTCTATGGAATCAATAGTGTGTTTGCAATACTTAAAGAAGAACCAATTGGCAAAGGTGAAGATGTCATAGATATAGATTAAACATGGTAAAAAAGATTGAAACTAGTGTGTAGTAGTGTAGTAGTCTTCAATTTACCAGTGTGTGAGTATTTTTATTTTTTAAAAAAATTATTCTTTTATATTGAGGATAATGGGATAAGCACTGGTGTGCTATTATTTTACATCCAGTCCCCGTGTGTAAGCAGTTTTGTAAATGTCATCTGTTCCCTGTCCATCTGTGTGTGTGTGTGTGTGTGTGTGTGTGTGTGTGTGTGTGTGTGCGCGCGCGCACGCACGTGTGTGCGTGTGTGTGTGTGTGTGTGTGTGTGTGTGTGTGTGATTGTAAGTGTGTTTTATTTATTTATTCATTAACTGATTAATTTTTTTATATTGAGGATAATGGAAGAAGCACTCATGTACTTTTTACATCCAGTCCCCTGTGTGTAGGGAGTTTTGTAAATCTTGTCATCTGTTCCCACCAGCACACATGGCCTACTCTTTCAAAAAGTGGAAAGGATTTAATGTGTGTGTGTGTGTGTGTGTGTGTGTGTGTGTGTGTGTGTGTTTTGTGTGTGTGCTTGTGAGTGTGTGTGTGTGTATGTGTGTGTGTGATTGTGAGTGTGCGTGTGTGTGTGTGTGATTGTGAGTGTGTGTGTGCGTATGCTTTCTCAACATCTGCTTTTGACGACTTTTACTAGCACATAACACCACAGCATTGAATAGCTGAACAAGCTGTTAAAATCCTTCATGGGGTTGGGGAAAGGTACGTTTCACTTCGACCTCACCATTCAGTTCTGTAAACATTTGTCTGCCCAACAATGACCATCCTGTCCTCTGGCCTAACTCACTGGCCATGTTCGATTTTCCAATATGGCCCCCCCCCCCCCCCCCCCCCCCCGTCATCCACATAGGCCACTGACATCTAGCGACTGTGGATTTTACAGCAGGCCACTGCAGGGAAGACAACTCTTGGACAGTTAGGAGGGGAGGTAATTGGAGAAGTCATGTTTTATAATGGTTAGATACAGGTTGTGGTTTGATGGCTTAGAGGTAAACAGACTTCTACTGAAAGTCAAAGGATGTGGTTAAATTATGGTTTAAAATGTTGTACGCCATTTTGGTCTGACTGCTGGTGTTTTGTGTGAATTGACAGATTGAGGTACAGTACAGTACAGTACAGTACAGCACTGAACTTCACGGCACTGAAACTACACTACACTACACTACACTACACATACACTACACTACACTACACTACACTACACTACACTACACTACACTACACTTCAATAAAATGTGAAATCCTCTACCTCCCATCCGTATCTCTGCTCTCTCCTTTATCTATCTGATTCCTATCGATTAAGGTATAGAAAAATACCTCAGTGTTTTGGTTTTGAAATACGGTTCTTCCCATTTTTTATTGACCCAGCAGTACTAGTAGAATGCTAAAAAAAAACCAATTGTCAAATGTGAACAAGTCATAAATAGAGATAGGATTAATGTACTGAAAAACAGGATTGAAACCAGTGTGCGTGTGTGCGTGTGTGTGTGTGTGTGTGCAGTGTGTGTGTGTGTGTGTGTGTGTGTGTGTGTGTGTGTGTAAGTGTGTGTGTGTGTGTGTGTGTGTGTGTAAGTGTGTGTGTGTAAGTGTGTGTGTGTGTGTGTGTGTGTGTTGTTGTTGTTGCTTCGATTTTACGTCTGTTCACTCAAAGTGATATTAGACGATGTGTGTGTGTGTGTGTGTGTGTGTGTGTGTGTGTGTGTGTGTGTGTGTGTGTGTGTGTGTGTGTGTGTGTGTGTGTGTGTGTGTGTTTCTTTTATTTCGAGGATAATGGAATAAGTGTGTGTGTGTGTGTGTGTGTGTGTGTGTGCGTGCTTTGCGTGTGTGTGTGTGTGTGTGTGTGTGTGTGTGTGTGTGTGTGTGTGTGTGCACGCTCATGGGCGCACACACTTGAGTGTGTTTCAGCTCCATATACTTGTAAACATCGATCTGCAAAGAAATTAGCTGGCTTCCCTTGCACACAAAGATTTGCTCATTCTGATGCTTTTTGTTAAGTTTTTTTTCTTCTCTTCCCTTGAATTGTACTGCCTAGGTCTAACAGTTCAACCCAGCAGGTCAATAGCAAATTCTCTGCCGCAGACGATTCAGGAAAGACAACTCTGATAGGCAATTCAGGGCCGATAATCGGAGAAGCCACAGACAGACAAACAATGAACAGAGTCGATTTCAGAAAGAAGACGATCTGAGCACAACCCATTCCATATTGATGATCCAATTGACAGCTAGGAAAAACAAACAGACAAAGAAGAAGCAAGTGGGGGTGGGGGGGTGGGGGGGGGGGGGGTTACTGACAGAAAACGAAAGAAAGATAAAAAAGAAGAAGAAATATAAAGTAAGAAAGAAAACAGAAAAAAGCACATAGGTGCTTAATCATTATCCTCAACAAAAAAAAAAAGATTTGAAAAAAGAAAAGAAAGAAAGATAGAAAGCAGTAAAATACAAAAGAAAGGAAAAATGGCATTGTTGACATGTGCAAAGCAGTGGATTCCTAATGTGTGAGGTAGTAGTGTGAATGTCAACTGCCTGCTTGACATTTTCACAAGTTTTTTTTTTACTGTGCTGATGTTATGTGGAAAGTAACTGTTAAACAGGCAATCAACCAGGACATATTCGTTTTATAACTGCACGATTTAATGGGATTATACCCCCCCCCCTCTGTTTGTGTTTCTCTCTCTTTTGGGGGGAGGGTGGTTGCTATTCTCTAATCAGGGCAAGGACCAGATGAAAAAAAAGTATGTGAATGCTTACTGGGTTACCCTTGGAAAATAAAGATCTCTCTCTCTCTTTTCTCTTCTCTCTCTCTCTCTCCTCTCTCTCTCTCTCTCTCTCTCTCTCTCTCTCTCTCTCTCTCTCTCTCTCTCTCTCTCTCTCTCTCTCTCTCTCTCTTCTCTCTCTCTCTCTCTCTCTCTCTCTCTCTCTCTCTCTCTCTCTCTCTCTCTCTCTCTCTCTCTCTCTCTCTCTCTCTCTCTCTCTCTCTCTCTCTCTCTCTCTCTCTCTCCTCTTTTGGGGGGATTGCTATTCTCTAATCAGGGCAAAGGCCAGATGAAAAAAAAAGTATGCGAATGCTCTGCTACCCTTGGAAAATAAAGATCTCTCTCTCTCTCTCTCTCTCTCTCTCTCTCTCTCTCTCTCTCTCTCTCTCTCTCTCTCTCTCTCTCTCTCTCTCTCTCTCTCTCTCCTCTCTCTCTCTCTCTCTCTCTCTCTCTCTCTCTCTCTCTCTCTCTCTCTCTCTCTCTCTCTCCTCTTCTCTCTCTCTCTCTCTCTCTCTCTCTCTCTCTCTTTACTGAGATGTCCCATTTATGAGGACCTAAGAAACAAATTTCTCAAAAATTCAACAAGTCTGTCTTTGCCCCTGCTACTGAAAGCTACAATACCATCACACACATATAATCTATCGCGATATGTTTTTCATGCAATTAAAAGAAGAAGTAAAATAAATTTGTAAACATTATTTTCAAGTTGATGAGTTCCCAAGTTACATAAACATTGTGGTCTACGAATATTGTATGTATTTGTGTCAACAGTGAATATTCATGTCATGGCTGATGTAATACGCTTGTTTTCATAATCAATGTGTCGGTTCAACTTTCACTATATGTAAGTAGTAATGTATTAACAACACTTGTCGTGAGCCCATTCCCTATGCCCAGTTGGCTTTTGTATTGTGGCCCAAGGCCGATGTACAGTAAAAGTCTGAAGTCTGAAGTCTCTCTCTCTCTCTCTCTCTCTCTCTCTCTCTCTCTCTCTCTCTCTCTCTCTCTCTCTCTCTCTCTCTCTCTCTCTCTCTCTCTCTCTCTCTCTCTCTCATGTTGAACACGTTGTTCATCTGGGCTGTCATTGACAGTGTCTTTTTGTTTCCAATTTATGTTGTGCCCAGTCCCCATCCCTCTGTCCACTTGTGAATGGGCGTAACGCTTATCGCAAATAAACCACTGTCATTGTCATTGTCTCTCTGTGTCTGTGTGTGTGTGTGTGTCTCTCTCTATGTCTGTCTGTCTGTCTGTCTGTCTGTCTGTCTGTCTGTCTGTCTGTCTGTCTGTCTCTCTCTCTCTCTCTCTCTCTCTCTCTCTCTCTCTCTCTCTCTCTCTCTCTCTCTCTCTCTCTCTCTCCTCTCCTCTCCTCTCCTCTCCATCTCTATTTTTCTCAAGTTCAGGAATGGATTAACCTTTCATCCATCTTCTGCTAACTGTCTACACCTCAGTTCAATTTCCACCACTCCCTTCACGACGGTAGAGATTTTTGTGTTGGATGTCATTGTTGTACAGCGTTGTATGGTCAATAATCCTTTTGTTGCTTAAAACCGATATTGATCTGCATTGGTTGGGCAAAGAAATAAAAATAAAACATTGCTACCAAAGTTTTACGACATGAAAGGGGCACTAATTCCTGCGTGCATGACTTTGTACGTGTGTTGACGATAAATGTCTGCAAAATGGAGCAGTTTGTAACCTACTGCAAAATGGACCAGTTTGTAAACTTCTGCAGAATGGACCAGTTTGTAACCTACTGCAAAATGGAGCAGTTTGTAACCTACTGCAGAATGGACCAGTTTGTAACCTACTGCAAAATGGACCAGTTTGTAACCTACTGCAAAATGGACCAGTTTGTAACCTACTTACACTCTTAAGCTACAATGGGGGTTTATCGTTGGATGTACAGTTTTGCGCTTGTCAATGGTACCATCTTTCAATGTTAGTCTGGTATGTATAGAGTCTAAATACTTGTTCATTTATAACGGATCCAACTTTAAAAGCCCATGTCAAAGATTTCCAAACACTCATCATTTATTCATCTTAGGAGGCAGGATAGCTCAGTGGTCAGAGCGCTTGCTTTCCCCAAGTCAAGTTAAGCAGCGTCGAGCGTGGTTACCAGTTGGATGGGTGACCGTTTGCGCGCCTTGGCTTCAGTACAGTCTCCCCAGTTCACCCAGCTGTAAGTGGGTACCTGCCCTCTTTTAGGGTCA
>CM060334.1:51775791-51779161 GCA_030674155.1 Stramonita haemastoma
TCTGTCTTTGTTTGTCTGTCTGTCTGTAAGTCAGTCAGTCAGTCTTTTTTCTCTGTCTCCCTCGCCCACTCCTTTCCTCATTCCTTCTAGAACTCTCTTCTCTCTGTCTCCTGTCACCTTCCCTCTATCTCACCCCACTCCTCTCTCTCTCTCTCTCTCTCTCTCTCTCCTCTCTCTCTCTCTCTCTCTCTCTCTCTCTCTCTCTCTCTCTCGTTTGTATTCCTACGGTTTTCTGCTTCGTCGCTTCCGCGATTATCTGTCCTTGGACACTTCAGAGAGTTGTCTCCTCCCTGCTGCTGTGTGGGAGCTAGAGAGCTGAGGCCACACTCCACAATCGACCAGTTTGTGTCTCACTTCCGGAAGCCGTTTGGGAAGACTGGGGAGGTTGTCAGCGTTTGGAATGGGTTAAAAAATGGCTGCTAACTAAATGCGGACAAATATTGACTCCGACAAACGACTGATCATTCGGGAACCTTGTGGGCTGAGCGGTTAGACTGCTAGGTGTTGGATCTCTGTGTCACGGGTTCTAGTCCCACTAGGTGGTATCCAGGTTGGAAAAGAAAACTTTTTTCTTTGAAGCCAGCAGTTTGAGCAGACGGTCAATCCTTTGTAAGGAAAGACAACACTTTAATTACTGAGGTTCTATGTGTCCACATAAGCTTCAGCTAATGTTGTTTAATACATAATTAAAATACAGTTTCGTTTATTATTAAATTAAGTAAGCAAACATAAAATGGAAGATACATACAAATATTCACACTGATGTTAATTCCAGGGGAAAAATCCCTTCGAACGGGGATTTTTCCCCTGGAGTTAATATCAGTGCTGACTCCACTCTCCCTAAAAGTCATTTGGATGAGACTGTAAACCGAGGCCCCGTGTGCGAACGAGCGTAGAACATCTTGCGTACATGTTAAACCCTGTACTGCTTTTTGAAAGAGTAGGCCATTGTGTCCGGTGGGAATAGATGACAGGATTTACAAAACTGCACACACACTGGGGCCGGGGACTGAATGTGTAAAAGATTATGAGGGCTAATACCATTGTCCTTGACATGAAAGAATGAATACATAATTACAAAAAAATATCTGTGTCACAAGTTCAAACCCCGCTAGGTGGCGGGTTGAAAAAGAAAACTTCTTCTTTGAAGCCAGTATTGAGCAGACTTTCGATTCTTTGATTCGGAACGTAACCTTAGATTACTGAGGTTCCATGTGCCACACACCTCTAGACTTATGTTGATTAATATAATATCATACAATGTCGTGTAGTATCACTTTAAGTAAACAGACATAAAAATTGAAGATACATACAATGCATAGACAATCTTGCATGTGTTTATCCCTTTTTTCACCTTAAAAAAATCATTTTGATACGAGAAACGGAATAAGCACTCTGTGCTTTTTTTTTTTTTTTTAAAACCCGTTCCCTTGTTATGCAGTTTTGTCATTTTGTCTTTGATCACCTACAAAGAAGGAGCAAACCATAACGTTTTGAGTAAGAATGGACGACAAAATTTAACTATCTGCACATCAGTGCTACGTTTTGACAACTCTCCGAAGATGAGGTAGGCAACCTTACTGGTCAGGAAAACGGTAACATTCACAGAAACGTGATCAGTGGATAATTCGTGGTTACAGAAGAGGAAGGAGAAGAAAAAATAATCGATGTTATTCACAGTGTTCATATGTTTCTTTCAGTAAAGGTAAAGGTGCCCAAAACCATGTGTGGTCATAGGGGAGCGAGGCATCAGAGACCTCAGCTTCTCTAGGGGCCGCATGTTGAGGACGGCGCCCATCTCCTCTCCCTCGCTGTTTAACCTTCCCTGACCCTAAAGAGGGCAGGTACCCATTACAGCTGGGTGAACTGGGGAAACTGTACAGAAGCCAAGGCACGCAAACGGTCACCCATCCAATTGGTCACCACCCTCGACGCTGCTTAACCTGACTGGGGAAAGCGTGCGCTCTTTCAGTACTAAATTTAAACAAAACTGATTTATTTCTTAGCCTACAGTAGGGCATAGAACTAATGAAACTGGGCCTGTTTTCATAAAACTAATACAGATGAGGGGCGCTTTAGCCATCAGTTAAGACCGTTCTACTTTGATCGCATGGTTCATAAATCGTGGGTTCGAATCTTGGTGATGTCTGGGTGAATTAAGGGTGAGGATTTTTTCTATATTATCCCAGCCAGGCCAACTTCAAGTGCAGACCTGCCAGTATCTTAATTCCTTTCGTGTAATATACACATGAAGAAGACCACATATAAAAGGTAAACATCTGCGCATTTATGTCAGTGCTCGGCGGGTTAAGGAAGTGGGAGAAAATAAAAAGAATAATATTTTTTCAGTCCTTAAGTTCTGGTGTGGTGTTTAGTTTGTTGGTGCGTGGGTGAATGTGAACACCTCTTTTGCACACACACGCGCGCGCGCGCACACACACACACACACACACACACACACACACACACACACACACACACACACACACACACACACACACACACGAACACACACACACACACACACACACACAAAACACACACACGACACACACAACACACACACTATACACACACACACACAACACACACACAAAACCCCCCTCCCCCTGCACACACACACACACACACACACACACACACACACACACACACACTACACACACACACACACACACACACACACACACACACACACACACACACACACACACACACACACACACACACCACACACACACGCACTGCATATTATTGTGACAAAAAAGCAAGGACAAAATTACACCGAAAAGTTTAACCGCCACATCAAAACTGATGTTAATCTTATGCTCGTGCAAACACGCTTCCTCCTCAGAATTATCAACCACTGCTCTCCCTTCCTATAGTATAGGAGATTATCTTTTCCTCCCTCATAAAACCAACCCTTGCCTTGCATGACGCGGAAACAACAACAACGTGATGGCTATTAGCATTTATCTACTTGTCTGTCCGTTTGTCTGTCTGTCTCTGTCTGTTTCTCTGCCTCTGTGTCTGTCTGTCTCTCTGTCTGTTTCTCTGTTTTTCTGTCTTTCTGTCTATCGCTCTCTGTCTGTTTCTCTGTCTCTCTGTCTCTCTCTTTGTCTGTCGTCTGTCTTCTGCCTGTTTGTCTCTCTGTCTTCTGTCTGTCTGTCTCTACCTCCCTCTCTCCCTCTCTCCTCTCTCACTCTGTCTGTCTGTCTGTCTGTCTGTCTGTCTGTCTGTCTGTCTGTCTGTCTGTCTGTCTTCCTCTCTCTCTCCTTCTTTGTTAACATGTCCATCTCTTTATTATAATTATGAAACTACTTTCAGATTGATTCATTTTCTCCATGGGGAATTCCAGTGGCTGTCAGTA
>CM060334.1:51791761-51796585 GCA_030674155.1 Stramonita haemastoma
ATCCACACAGAAAGAAACTACCCAAAACGTTTTGAAATGAGATACTGTCATTTTTTAATCATCATTTGAATTCAGAACGCAGTCACTCTTCCATAGGCATGACAGAAGCTTGTAAAAATCCGTCATTGGCAGTTCAGTGCAAAAACATCGCGTTTGAAATGTCAGATTTCTTCCATTCACCTCAAATTAATCTTTCTTCTTTCAATTTGTGTCACAGTTATTTTCTAGGTGAATCTAGTTTTTGATTTGGGGTTGGGCTACGTTATAGAGCATACAGTAAAATTATTTATTTGTGTCCTAAAACATCTTTCTACTATGTGATATTGATGGTTTGACGATGAGAATTGATTAGCATTGATTGCAGCTGTGTTTCTTTTGAAATAGTTAGACATGGAAAAAAAAAAAAAAGATTGTGAATAACTACAGGTCAAGTCAAGTCAAGTCAAAAACTTGGTTAAATGTTTAACGGCTGTTGGTGGTTGGTGGGTTTGGTGGGTTGGTTTGGTTGGTTTGAGTTTTGTGTTTTCTGTAGATAAAAGCTCTGTATCCCATTTGACTGCTTTATTCTATTTTATTCTTTTATTTCGAAGATAATGGAATAAGCATCCGTGTGCTATTATTTACATCCAGTCCCCATGTGCATGCAATTTTGTAAATGTTATCATTCGTTTTCCTCCGGCACACAATGATCTACTCTTCCAAAAAGCGGAACAAGTTTCAACGTGTACGCAAGATGTTCTGCGTGCGTTATGTACAACGCGGGACCCCTCGGTTTTGTACTCTCATCGGAAGGACTTTTTTTTTTTTTTGGGGGGGGGAGGGGAGTGAAGTCGGCACTGATGGTAACTCCATGGGCAAAATATCCCCTTGAACGGAATTCTAACCCAGGTCAACAGATCGGAAATGCAATGCGCATCGCTCTAACCACCCAGCTATCCTCCTCCCCCCCTCTCCTCCCTCCCCCCTCGCCCATTTCATGGAAAGAGCAGTAACCGTGCAAAACGTATCAGCCTGATATCAAGTTCTTAAGTATTCCATTATTTTTGCCTCCAGATTTTCCTATGTCCAATTGAAGAAAAAAAAAAAAGAGTAGCACCACCTGTATCCACACCAAGTCAGCTGATACCAAGTTCTTTAGAGCTTACCTAAAGTCAGAGGTCAGACGGGGTCAATTGAGGGAGCTTGCCCCCCCCCCCCCCTCCCCCCAAAACAAACACACACCCCGGAATAGCCTAGCGGTCAGAACATTGCGTTCGCAATTTGACGACCAGGATTCGATTCCCGTTTGAGGAGATTTTTCTCCTGGAGTAAACATCAGTGCTGACTCCACTTTCCCCAAAAGTCCTTCGGATGCAGACTAAAACCGAGGCCCCTTGTGTGAACGCACGCAGAACATCTTGCGCACAACTTTAAATCCTGTTCCGCTTTTCGTAAGAGTAGGCATCGTGTGCCAGTGGGAACAGACGACATTTATAAAACTGCATACACATGGGGATTGGATGTAAAAAAAAAAAAAAAAAAAAAAAAAAAACCACAAGAGTGCTTATGCCATTATCCTCGATATAAAAGAATAAAAAAACAAACAAACAAACAAAAACAAGGGTCAGGCTCACCCCTCCCCCCACCCCACCCACCCCACCCACTGACAGATAACACCAACACCTGAAGCACTTGACGCGTGACTTTACTACGAACATTTCCATCGCCCCTGAACACACTGAAGATAGTGTCACCCAACGGAACAAAAATAATTTAGCAGATAATCTTTTTTTGTTTTAGGAGCCTCATAATCTGAGCTGTCAAAGAATCTGAAAGGGACTATGACAATGTTTTATCTATGTGTGAAGGTTTCCAGGACTGTATTTTCTTCTTTCTCTCACTTTTTAATTTTCTTTCGTTATACTGTAGGACAGCTGCCAAGGATCAGATTTTAAACATGAAGAGTGACAGCGAATCAGTTTTTGCATATATATACTTACTCTCATAGTGAACAATAAAATATTAGTGTGTGGGAAACAAAAGAAAGATTCTGTGCCCCCTGGGAATTAGGGTAAACAAGAAATCTTTAAAGACTCCTAGTCACTTTTGATATTATTATGCAAGGACAAAGGGCCAAACCTACAACCCCCCCCCCCCCCCCCCCCCCAGTTGCCCCTTTACTAACTCAAATACTACCACAGAGGCAATCTGTTCTTCAAATAATCATACCTGGAGATGTTTGACTAGCTTGCTGAATAATCCCGTGGAAAAGATAAATGTGACGCTCCACCACATAATGTGACGGAGTGCACCTGAGTGTCAATTTTAAGTTATTGACATAGTTATCAATGTGCAATAAAGTGGCTATCAAATACAAAAAACTGATTGAAAATCGGACAAATTTTGTGCAACATAATTACAAATTGAAATGATAGACTGCATGATGGGACAAATGAGAAACAGGCAAGTTTTATTTTAGTAACAGGAAGTCAGAATGAGTGCTTTGGTATTTTCAAAACATATTTAAAAGCAAAAGGAATAAGAATTAATGCCTTGATATTTCATTATAAGGTAAATAAACAGATCTAGTTTAATAATCAATCAAAATCTCAAAATTGGCATCTTGGCCCCCACCTGCCTTTAAAGGCTCCTAGCGCAAAAATTGGGTAATGTGCTAAGCGACTCATTTTCGTGGTGGAGCGCCACAAATGCTAAAAGAATACGTAAAGGCACAATGCTCTGTAAATACTGCTTTAATGTCGTTTAAAATCCTCCAGGGACGTAAAAAAAATAATAAAAAAGGTGTTCCCATACACTGTGCAGTCATTGGGGAGCAAGGTGTCAGAAAACCTCAGCTTCTCTATGGGGGCCAGCATGTTTGAGGGCGGGCGCCCATCTCCTCTCCCTCGCTGCTTCTTACCTTCCCTGACCCTAAAAAGGGCAGGAACCCATTGACAGCTGGGTGAACTGGGGAACGTAATAAAGCCAAGGTGTGCAAACGGTCACCCATCCAACTGTAACCACGCTGATGCTGCTTAAGTTTGACTTGGGGGGAAAGTGAGCGCTCTGACCACTGAGCTATCCCACCCCCTTTGTTTACCTTTACCTAATCTCCTGCAAATCTGAAAAAATGAGACTCAAAAGCTCTTTCGTGGTTGTTACGGTCTTGAAATATCATAATACCAATCCACCGTTCCTTTTGGTTTCCAAGAGGTGTTGACTCTGATCACTGTCTGCTAGAAATACCAAACTTCAGAAAACAAATAAGCATACATAGAAAGGAACCAACCAAAATACCATCCAAACAAAACAAATCCTGCACCAACAATACAATATCTGTCCCTTTAAATACTGCTGCATTGGGTAATTAGTACCTGAAGAAGCAGCGTTCCTTAAAAGATAGTCATTAGTCGTGCAGTCTTAGGATAGTGTCTGATTTAGCAGGGTTCCTTAATTAAGTGATATTTATTAGTTGTGCAGTCTTCACTCGTGCCCTTACTGAAAAACATAAATCAATAAACTATCCTTGATGTTAAGCAAGTGCATCATTCTTTATGTATCTAAAGTCTTTGAAATGAAACCTTGCTGTATTCACTCAGTTTTACATAAAGTTTGGGGGGGGGGGGTTTACCAGACAGACTTAAAAACACAAAAGACATACAGACAGACAGACAGATAGACAGGGCAGACAGGCAGACAAGAAAGATGGAGCTTTTAAAAGGTCTTTTCTCAACACTTTTTCCCTACCCTCTCTCATTGTGGGAGAGCAGTTTTCTGCAAGCTCCTCTCTCTCTCTCTCTCTCTCTCTCTCCCTCTCTCTCTCTCTCTCTCCTCTCCCTCTCTCTCTCCTCCGCCTCTCTCTCTCTCTCCTCTCTCTCCTCCTCTCCTCTCTCTCTCTCTCCAAAGTCTCCCCAAGTTCTTCAACAAGAAAAAAAAAAAAAAGAAAAGAAAGAAAGAAAGAAAGACAGAAAGACAGAAAGAAAGAAAGAAAGAAAGAAAGAAAGAAAAAAAAAGAAAGAAAAAGAAGAAAGAAAGTAAGTAAGACACAAAAGAAAAAAAAAAAAACACCCAAGACAGCCCAGTTTCATTGGCTCTTCTCTATGCAAGTAGCCATGAACAAGACCAGTCGGGTTCGTGAGTTTATGAGCAGATGCAAAGTTATGGCCGTGATCATTTTACAGTGGCAGAGAGTGTCTGCAATGAAGAGATGGGAGTGGGGGGGGGTAGGGGAGGGGGGGGGGGGAGGGGGGGGGGGTTGTAAAAGCTCAGGAAGAAAGGGGGAAACAGGGTTTGGGTATTGCATGTATTGTGTTCTTCTGGCTAAGCAAAGTGCCTGGCTGTTTTCATCTCTTGCTGAAAAAATGACTTTTTTTGGGATTTTTGTTCTTCTTTTAAAGTTGTTGTGGGGGTTTTTCATCTTATAAAGATGAACCTGTGCTTTTTTTATTTTTTTTTTTTGTTGTTTTTTTTTTTGTTTTTTTTTTAACTTAAAAAAATTTTTCGGTTTTTTTTTCTTTTTGGTGTACTTCTGTTATTTTTTTAAAGGGGATTTTTTTTTTTTTTAAAAAATTTTGCCCTTTTTTCTTTTAAACCTTTTGCATCTTCTTTTCCCTGGTTTTCGGCTCTCTTTGTCTTGTCTTTCTTTTGTCTTTTTTTTTTTTGCTATGTCTTCTCTCCCCTTCCCCTTTTCCTTTTCTTTTTTTTTCTTTTTCCCCTTTTCTTTTCTCTTCTCTTCCCCCCCTTTTCTTTTCTCTTCTTTTTTTTTTTTTTTTTTTTTTTTTTTTTTTTTTTTTATTTTTTTTTTTTTGTATTTTCTCCCCTTTCCCTTTCCTCCCTTTTCCCCTT
>CM060334.1:51796685-51799185 GCA_030674155.1 Stramonita haemastoma
ATCATGTGACTAAAAAATAGACTGTACACTTAATGCTAACGTTGCTCTAGACATGTTAAAACACAAGTACACATACTTACAGGACACTTGTACCTTGCTAAAATGACATGTTCGTAACCCATAGACAAAGCCAAACCAAAACAATATAACGGGATCAGTGCTTATGGAGTCCTAGGTTCAATTCCAGCCACGCCTGGCATTACCAGCTGTGATGTGGGGTATGATCTGTCAGATAATTGTAGTCTGTCAGACTGGTCTGCACACTGCACTGCCATCTGTTTTGTTTTGGCTGTTGTTCTTGGTGTAATGTTGTTTCTCTTACATCTATGTTTTTTGTGTGTATGTGTGTGAGTGTGTTTGTGCGTGTGTGTGAGTGCATGTGTGTGTATGTGTGTGCATGTGTGTGTATGTGTGTGTATCAAATAAAAAAATTGCTACAGCTGCGTCTAGCTTAAAAAAAAAGCAAAATCCTAAAGCCATATTGAACTGTACTTGTTTACTTTTTTCTGTCCTATGTAAATAAGCGTTGAGTATATCTATCTGTCATATTGCTCATGATTGTATAAAGCTACCAACAATTATCCTAGATGGTCTTGATTCAATTCATTTACCACTATTAAAGTCTGCAATATGATCATCTATCCAGCTATTATGGATTTATATGTTACTTTTTATCTAATGAAAAAGCAAATCAACCAACCTATTACTGTATCATTCACGTAAGCAAGATATTAATCGATCAATACACAATCCATTTATTCACTCAATAAACCAATTCACCAATCAATTAATCAAATAGATAACCAACTGATTCATTTAATCAATCCGCCCATTAAGCAACCAATCAGTTAGTCTCCATGTGAGTCAAGCCAACTCAAACAGTCATTCAAAATCCAAACAGAGAAGCTTAAACTTTCATCTTCTTCTTCCACTAGGTAGCAGGCCCCCATCTAATGGTTGCCATGTTGCAGGAGTGTGCATTGTCAATGAAGCCCTGACGATGCCATTACACCTTCAAACCAAGTGTAGGCCACCAGATATTGCCACAGCCCTGAAGGAAATGAGCCTCTTTGGGGGGGCTGTGAGACTGAATCAAAATGGCCGCTATCACTTCGCAGCACGAGGCTGCAGACTGCTGAAATGACTGTTGGAGAAATTGATGAGGTTTTAATCTGATTGATTTGGTGTTGCTTTGTTGGTGGGTTGATTGATTGATTGTTTGATTTTTGTGGTTGATCGATTATTGATTGTGTTCTAGTGGCACTTGCAAAGTACTGGTCATCACATTGGTGTCTATCTTTTACAATGAAAAGGTGCCAAGCAAGCTGACATACTGTATACATATCTACCTTCTCTACAGGTCGGTCTGTTATTTCCATATTAGAGAGATGCACAGAGAGAGAGTGACAGAGAGACAAAGCAAGAGAGGGACAGAGCAAGAGAAAAGAAAGGAAGAGAGAGGAGGGGTGAAATAGCAAAAGTGAGCAAGAAAACACTGAACTAGTGAGTAAATGAGCAAGAAGAGAAAGAAGAAGAAGGAAGAAGAAAGAAAGAAAGAAAGAAAGAAAGAAAGAAAGAAAAGAAAGAAAGAAAAAAGAAAGAAAGAAAGAAAGAAAGAAAGAAAGGAAAAAAGAAAGACAGACAGACAGACAGACAGATAGACATACAAACACACAGACACACTGACAGACACACAGATAGACACACAGACACACAAACAGACAAAGACAAGAGTCAGAGAGATTCTGACAAATAAAAAAAAATCATGTCAAAGTACAAAATACGAAACGAAACAAAAAAAAAACAACCCTCAAAATCCGCTCTAAGCCAAAACAACAGAAACAGCGAGAAAGAGACAGAACCCACTTATTTTACACCTATTGACAAAGTACAACTTCCATTCCTCATTGTTCAGCAAACATCAATATCCAACAAGGTCCTTATGGATTGTTCAGCCATTTGACTGCTGTCTACAACTCCTAAATGGAGCTGCCTGTTTTTAGCTGGCTTCCTGTTCTACACTATTAGCTAAACGATTTTTCAGGTTGCAGTGTACAGACATATGAATGCTGAACCATTGTTTGTGTTGTGACACTGACTTGTGAGCTATGGTCATTTCTTTGTTGTTGAAACAAAGAAGTTATAGGTGTTAATGCTTCCATGGAGACAGATTAACTCTGTGTGTGGGTTTTTTTTTTGTGTGTGTGTGTGTGTATAAGTGTGTATGTGTATACGTATGTGTGTATGTGCGTGCGGTGTGTGTGTGTGTGTGTGTGTGTGTGTGTGTCTGTGTCTGTGTGCGTGCGTGTGTGTGTGTGTGTGTGCGTGTGTGTTTGGGCTTTTGCTTGTGCTTCTATGTGTGTCTGTGTCTGTTTCTGTGTGTCTGTGTATCTGTGTTGGTGTCTGTGTGTCATGTGTGCACTCCACGCATGTGTTTTTTTGCATACACATGTGCATGCATGCTTTCACACACGTGTGTGTATGTGTATGTGCATGTGTG
>CM060334.1:51817112-51822112 GCA_030674155.1 Stramonita haemastoma
GTAGATTTCATTTACACAGTTGTGATGACTTGGAATCTTACAAATGAAAACAAAAACAAACTAGACATTAGCATCATCGTCATCAGAAAATTCTTCCGTCCTCCGACTCTCCCCTTTCCCTCTCCCCTTCTCCCGCCAACCTTCTTTAAAAAGGGACATTCAGAAAAAGTTTTATTTACTATGATTTAGTAGTTCTGTTCCAAAAACACCCCTCTCTCTGTGTTCTCTGTGTGTCTGTCTCTCTGTCTTGTCGCTCTTCTCGTCTTCTGCTCTTCTTCTGTCTTCTGTCTCTGCTCTGTCTCTCTCTCTCTCTCTCTCTCTCTCTCTCTCTCTTCTCTCCTCTCTCTCTCTCTCTCTCTCCTCCTCCTCTCCTCTCTTCTCTCCTCCCTCTCCTCTCTTCTCTCTCTCTCTTCTCCTCTCTCTCTCTCTCTCTCTCTCTCTCTCTCTCTCTCTCTCTCTCTCTCTCTCTCTCTCTCTCTCTCTCTCACTCTCTCTCTCTCTCTATCTCTCTTCTCTCTCTCTCCCTCCCTCCTCTATCCTCCCTCCCTCAGAAATAGAAGAATTAACAGGCAATTACTCCTGATAATATGGAAAGTGATACTCAAGCAAGGAAAGATGACTTAAGCAACACAACTCAAGCAAACCACCCCATCTCGTCCTTTTCCATCCTGTCTGAGAATCTCACAGGAGCCAGACAGCCAGCCAGCCAGCCAGCCAGCCAGCCAGCCAGCCAGCCAGCCAGACAGACAGACAGACAGACAGACAGACAGACAGAAATCAACCGATTTGCAACAATCTCTCTCTCCTCTTCTCTCTCTCTCCTCTCTCTCTCTCTCTCTCTCTCTCTCTCTCTCTCTCTCTCTCTCTCTCTCTCCTCTCTCTCTCTCTCTCTCTCTCTTGTCTCAGACCCCATAGACTATATACTCCCTCCTACAATCTACACTCTCCATCTCTCTCTCTCTTTTTCCCTACAGCCAAGTAAATGGACAGAGAGTTTGTCGACAAGATGAGAGGGTAAAAAAAAAGGGGGGGGGGGGGGGGTACCAATTGGAAATGTAAGGTCTGCTGAATGGAAACGATTGCCAATGTGTGGGTGGGTGGGTAGGAGGGGAAGGGGAGGGGGGTTTGAGGGGAGGGTGGGGGAGAGCTACAAGCACTTCTTGTAGTGGTCCCATGGTCTGGATTGTGGTGTCTTTAGGGTGACTTCTTTCCATGGGCAGAAAGTGAGTCTGGACATTGATCAAGCTCCCCAAGTCTTTGGTAGGGGGGGGGGGGGAGTTGATCTGTTGGGGATTGCAGGAAATGACGTAGTCTGTGTCTTGTCAGAAGGAGGGGGGTAGCCTGTCTGGGGTTGTCATCAAGTGTAAGCCTGGCCGTCAGCAGAACTAGCTCCTCATCACTGGGAGGATGTGTTGGAGATGTTTGGCACACACACACGCGCGCGCGCGCACACACACATACGCACACACGCGCGTACACACACACACACTAACACACATACATGCGCATACACACACGCAAACACACACACATATACATTCATAATACACACACCACACTCGCACACACACATTCACGCACACACACACACTCACACACACACGCACTCACACACAAACACACCACGCACGCAACAAAAACACACTCACACTCACACTCACACTCACACACTCCAACCAAACCAAATTCACCCAGAACAAACAAACCATGACAAAACACAACAAAACAAAACAAAAAACAGCAAAATTATTAATAAGAAATTTGCATACCACACAAAAAATAAACATAAAAGCACATACACGCACAACAAATAAACACCCAAACCCATTAATAATCAATCCACAAGCAATAAACAATGACGCACCATTTTGTTTTACACCTTATGACTCTTCCCCCCCCCCCCCCTTCCATCCTCACAATCCCCACCCACCTCTACCCTTCCCTCCACTCCTGCCTTCCCAAAACGTGTTCTTTTTCATCCGCCTATTGTGGGTTTTTTTGTTGTTGTTGCAAACATGCCAGGACTGGGAAAAATAAACAAAGAGCCAGTGTTAGCAGACCTGGAATAAACAGGAAGGCACCCGCTGCCCCCGTGTCAGATTAGACACTCAGATTTTTTCAGAAAATGTCATTCCCATGGCCCTTTAGGAATAACAAAGGTATACTGGTCCCATCTCATCAAATTTTCTGGTTTTGTTTTAAAGAGTAAAGAACCTGTATTTGTGGCAAGGATTATAGTTTTTTTGTGTAAATGTAGACCTTTGTGAATCGGGTTTTTTCATCTGGCATAAGTGGAAGAACAATACTGAGAACAAAGTTGCTTTTTTTTTAAATCTGGTTTTGGTTTTATTTCAATTTATGTGTGATTGATGTAGCTTTTTCCCACGATGATGTGGTGCCCATCCTGAGTTGACCCTTATGGTTGACCAGGGTGTTGATACAAGCAAAGGGGTAGAAGAGTTGGTTTTATACCCTGTTTTAATCTGTGTACAGTTGCACAGTTTTATTCTGAGATTAAAACTTTACCGGGAAGACTGAACACAACATAATACTCCTCTTCTCTGTCTCTGTCTCTGTCTCTCTCTGTCCTCTCTCTCTCTCTGTCTCGTCTCTGTCTCTGTTCTCTCTCTCTCTCTCTCTCTCTCTCTCTCTCTCTCTCTCTCTCTCTCTCTCTCCTCCATTTCTCCTTAATGGGCTAGATACCTAGTGTCTGGTCTTCTGTGTGTGTGTCACTTTTTAAAAGGTCTTCTCACTGGCCTCAGCTGACAGCATTCCAATCCAGGGTAGGTCATTTCATTTGTACAGGTTTCATGCTGGATAGTCTCGGTATCCATAATCCACTAAGCGTTGACCTGATTTATTAGAACTTTACCATGCATTTTGATCTTCTGCACAAGCGGAATTAAGGCACTAGGGGGTCTGTACTTAAGCTGACCTTGGAGACTGGGAACAAAATCCAGTCCGTATATATCTCCAGCCATCACCAAGATTTGAACCCATGGGCTCAGGGATTGAATTCAAACAATCTTAATCACTCAGCTATAGAGTCTGTCCTAGCATAATACATAATCTTCATTATATAATGCCAACTTTTTAAAATAATATTTATATCACAGCAGATTTATCTGCATGAAATTCGGGCTGTTCTCCCCGAGGAGAGCGCATCGACACAAGTGCAGCGCCTACCCATTATTTTTTTTTCTTTTTCTCCTGTCTGCGGCTGTATTTGTTTCCCTATCAGGATGACATTTTTTGTACCCGAATTTTGCCAGGGACAACCATTTTGTTGCCGTGGGTTCTTTTACGTGCACTAAATAATGATGTGTAACACACGGGACCTCGGTTATCGTCTCATCCGAAAGAAAACACCCAGACCACCACTCATGGTCTAATGGATGGGGGGGGGAGTTTGGGGCCCAAACGGGATTCGAACCACGAATACGAAACTTGTAGGAAGAAGTTGAACAAAAGACACTGTTGCATACCACGTTCATGTGAGCAGTCTCTGTACAGCAGACTGTAATCCTTTCTTCCTCTTTCACCACAGTGTGGCATGGAAAGAGGAATTGGTATCAGATATGACTCAGAAAAACAAATGGTGTGTAGTAAATGGAAAGGAAAAGCCAAACAGCAGACGAAGAGTATCTTAGAGATTACTGTCTGTCACAAAACTGACAGGCTGTGCCTGTGTCTGTCATCCCCATGTCTGGTTTTTCTGAGTCTGAAAGCTAGGACAGTTAATTCCATTCTATGATATTGATAGATAGATAGATAGATAGATAGATAGATAGATAGATAGATAGATAGATAGATAGATAGATAGATAGATAGATAGATAGATAGATAGATAGATAGATAGATAGAATAGATGAGATGGATGGATGGATGGATGGATGGATGGATGGATGGATGATGGATGGATGGATGGATAGAAGATAGAGAGATAGAGAGATAGACAGATAGATCAGATCGATCGATAGATAGATCGATAGATAGGTAGATCGATAGATCGTTAGATCGAGCGAGCGATCGAGCGAGCGAGCGATCGATCGAAGCGATCGAGCGATAGATAGATAGATAGAAAGATAGAAGATAGATAGATAGATAGATAGATAGATAGATAGATAGATAGATAGATAGATAGATAGATAGATAGATAGATAGATAGACAGATAAGATAGACAGATAGATAGATAGAAGAGTAGATAGGATAGATAGATAGATAGATAGATAGATAGATAGATAGATAGATAGAAGATAGACAGACAGACGGATAGACAGATAGACAGACAGAAGACAGTAGATAGATAGATAGATAGATAGATAGATAGATAGATAGATAGATAGATAGAAGACAGGAGAAGAGACACAGAAAGATAGACAGATAGATAGATAGATAGATGATAGATAGATAGATAGTGGATAGACGATAGAGATAGACAGATTAGATAAATATTAGATGTAACAAAAGATCGATAGAGTTTTCTACTTTTGTACAGTTCTGATAAGATTACAGGAAGTGACGTAATGTCTGTGTTTTGCCATTAGACAAGCCCCTGAACGTCTGTTTGACTGTAGATCGTGTCAGATAAAATTAACCTTCTCAGAATCACGCACAGTACACACAGGCTTTGTAAATACCTAGAGGAGGGAGCAGCTGTGTGTCTGTGTGTTTTTTTCTCTGTGTTGTTGTGATAACGCCTTCTTCGCCAGTTTTTCCTTCTGTCTTTATTTGCA
The DNA here is from genome assembly GCA_030674155.1 of Stramonita haemastoma. Taxonomy (NCBI): domain Eukaryota; kingdom Metazoa; phylum Mollusca; class Gastropoda; order Neogastropoda; family Muricidae; genus Stramonita; species Stramonita haemastoma. The sequence continues at coordinate 51,821,850 of CM060334.1, forward strand.
GTCACTTAGCTAGCTACGTTGCTGGAATCCCTCTATTTGATTTCCTTAGTGTTCAACAGAGGTAATTTGCGTTCCCTCGTACGATCACACGTATAAGTATACATTGGTGTACCTTATAGTGGTAAAAAAATAGAGCTAAAAAGGAATAACGTTTACAAGTCTTTTATTCCTTTGTTCCTCAGCTAGATCTCCAAGGTTCACCAATGGTGAGTTTTTTCCATGTGACCGTTTTTGCTTAGCATTCAGGTAGCCGACTCCGCCTT
>CM060334.1:51827112-51831412 GCA_030674155.1 Stramonita haemastoma
CCAGAGAAGCAGGGAGAAAAAAGACGAAGGAAAGAAGGAAGGAAGAAAGGAAGAAATGAATAAAGGAAGAAAGGAAGAAAGACAGAAGGAAGGAAGAAAGGAAGGAAAGAAGGAAGGAATAAAAGCTATTATATGACTAAATGAAAAACGGTTGATGAAATAAAACCGAAAAAAATACAACACCATTGTAGTCCATGCTCTTAGAAACGGTTTGCACCGTGACTCCAATCAAATGCTTGTAGAGCATGGCTTTTCTATAAAAAAATTAATAATAATAAAATAAATCAACAAAAACGTGGATGAATCATCCATAATCTCTCTCTCCAGATTTGACCAGCCACACAGCTAAAAACAGACACCCCCAGACAGACAGACAGAGAGACAGACAGACAGACAGACAGACAGACAGTCAAGACAGACAGGCACAAACCTCTCCACAATTCAAACCCTGCCTGAAGAGGAAGCGAGTGGGGCCAGTACGGGATAAAAGGGGAACGCCAAAAACCTATCACCCCTGTTCATCGATCCGCAGCCCTCCCCCCACCTTCCCCCCACCCTCTCTCTCTCTCTCTCTCTCTCTCCTCTGTCTCTGTCTCTGTCTCTGTCTGTCTCTCTGTCTCTGTCTTTGTCTCTGTCTGTCTCTCTGTCTCTGTCTCTGTCTGTCTGTCTGTCTGTCTGTCTCTCTCTGTCTGTCTCTGTCTCTCTGTCTCTGTCTCTCTCCCTCTCTCCTCTGTCCTCTCTCTCTCTCTCTCTCTCTCTCTCTCCTCTCTTTCCCTCTCTCTCTCTCTCTCCCCCCCCTCCTCTCTCTCTCTCTCTCTCTCTCTCTCTCCCCATCCCTCCTCTCTCTCCTCTCTCTCTCTCTCCTCATCTCTCTCCTCCTCTCTCTCTCTCTCTCTCCTCTCCTCTCTCTCTCTCTCCTCTCTCTCTCTCTCCCATCTCCTCCTCTCTCTCTCCTCTCTCTCTCTCCTTCCTCTCTCTCTCTCTCATCTCACTCCTCTCTCCTCTCCCTCTCTCCTCTCTCTCCTGTTTTCCCTCCCTCTCTCTCTCTTCTCCCTCTCCTCCTCTCTCTCTCTTTCCTCCCTCTCTCTCCCTCTCTCTCCTCTCTCTCCTCTCTCACTCTCTCTCCTCTCTCTCTCTCTCTCTCCTCCCTCTCTCTCTCCTCTCTCCCCTCTCTCTCTCTCTCTCTCTCTCTCTCCTCTCTCCTCTCTCTCTCCCCTCTCTCTCTCTTCTCTCTCTCCCTCTCTCTCTCTCCTCCTCCTCTCTCTCCTCTCTCTCTCTCTTCCCCCCTCTCTCTCTCTCTCTCTCTCCTCTCACTCTCTCTTCCCCCCCGTCTCCCCCCCCTCCTCTCTCTCTCTCTCTCTCCTCTCCTCTCTCTCTCTCCCCTCTATCTCTCTCTCTCTCTCTCTCTCTCTCTCTCTCTCCTTCCCCTGATCCTGCTCTGCTCCATCCTTTGCTGCCAGTGCCAGTGGGGAGTTCAGGGAGACAACCCCGGCCCACAATCTGCTGGCTCTTTGCGAATGACGGGCCCTGGTGCTCTTGCGCGCGCAGGGAGCGAACGATCAAGACTCAAAGAGGGAGGCTTCTCTCTGGCCTGCCACCCGGCAGCAAATTAAGACTGATGCCTCGGTTCGCAGCACCCAGCTGTAGCCAGCTTTTCTTTATTGGCCTTCGCTTTGCCTTCTTAACTTTCACTTTTGTTAATATAATTATGGCTTATAACTCACTAGAATTGCTCTATTTGTGAGATAATAAATCTTTGAATTGTGAATTGTGACTTTTGCCTTCTTGGCCTTCATTTTGCCTTCTTGGCCTTCATTTTGCCTTCTTGGCCTTCACTTTGTCTTCTTGGCCTTAACTTTGTCTTCTTGGCGTTACATTTGGGGCTTCTACTATATTTAACATTCCATTTCTTTTTTTTTAAATTTACGTTCGTTATTTTCTGTCATATCTTTAGAGATATTGGTAAAAGGTAAAGGTGTTTCCATAACCCATGAGGTCGTAGGGGAACGAGGTATCAAAGATCTCAGCTTCTCTAGGGGCCAGCGTATTGAGGGCAGCGCCCATTTCCTCTCCCTCGCTGCTTTACCTTTCCTGACAATAAAGAGGGCAGGTAGGCTACTCATTTACAGCTGGGGGAACTGATGGGACTTTACTGTAGCCAAGGTGCGCAAACAATCACCCATACAATTGGCAACCACGCTGGATGCTTAACCTTGGCTAGGTCAAAGCAAGTGCTCTGACCGCTGAGCACTTAGAGATATTGAAGGATCCATTAAATGTCAAGAAAAAAATCAGAATTCAACAGGTTTATTGATGTTCACCTTTACACCACAGTATTTTCTTCTTCTCTATGTCGAACACCCAGACAGCAACGATTGTTGTATGTCAAAATAGCTGAAATCTGTTGCGCGCGCTGTGTGGTTAAGCACCTGACATGGGAGAAAATTGTTTTATATTTTAAGTCATCTGGAATCAAGGCAGGAGAATGGATCAAGAAGGCAAGAAAATAGACAACAATGAGGTAAAAAGAAGAAAAGGAACGAAGCGGAAACAATGAGAGGGACAGAAAAGAGGGAATATCTAGCACAGAATTTCCAGAAGGTGGGGATGCTATGCTGACAGTGTCCCCCCCCCCCCAGCATCCCAAGAGGAAAGAAAAAAGTCATAACTGAACAGTTTATTAACATGCACAATAAATCACAGTATTTTCATACCATGGAGTAGAATAGAAATGATAATTTTCATTTTCTGTTGACATAAATTATTTTCAAATTTCTAGAACTTTTTTGACATGTTATTCCTAAAAATATATATTATTTTAACAATAGTTGACGACTGTGCACCAGTTAATTTTTTTTAATATTTCATATTTTTAAAAAACATATAAGCATCCACGCACTTGTTTACATCTAGCCTCCATGAATAATATGCAGTTTGTAAATCTTATCATCTGTTCCCATCAGCCCACATAGCCTATACTCTTCATAGCCTATACAGATTCAGATATGTGTGCACGATATTCTGCGTGCGTTTCCGCATGCATCCTCGTTTATTAGTCTCATCTGAAAGACCTTTAGAGCAGGGATATTGATTTGCTACTGATGTTAAATCTTTGGTCTGGGATATAGCTCTGTAGTCAGACAACTCGCTTCCCTCTAGCCAAGGGTAAGCAGTATTGAGCGTGGTTACCATTTGGATGAGTAACCGTTTGCACGTCCTGGCCTCAGTACAGTCCCCCCCAATTCGCCTAGTTGTAAATGCTTACCTGCCCCTCTTTATGTACACCTATACATATCTCCATAACAAGCCTCACACTTGTATTCCTCATACACACACATGAAAAAAATTAACCTCACAACAACAACAACACTGCATGCTGCTGAGTTGCGGAACAGATTTATGGGGCGACAAGCAGCCCCTGTGATTGCATTGCGGGGCTGGTGTTGGCTCCCTTGGCTGGCTCTGTGTCTATAAACAGACCGGCCCTCCGACCCTCCCGCCCGGAAAGGGTTAAGGGGCAGATTGGCCTGAATGGAGAGAGAGACGGCCTGTACCCTCCCTCCCTGCCTGCCTTATGAAAGAGGGCCAGTTTGGATCGCTGCCTGTCTGTCCTGTCTGTCTTGTCTGTCTTGTTTGTCTGTTTGTCTTGTTTTCTGCAGGCTCTGTTTATTTATTGTACTTTTTTTACTCTTTTATATCGAGGATAATAGAATAAGCACTCGTGTGCTTTTTTTATCCAGTCCCCGTGTGTATGCAGTTGTGTAAAAAATGTGTGTCTGTGTGTGTGTGTGTGCGTGCGTGCGTGTGCGTATGTATGTGAGAGAGAGAGAGAGAGAGAGGAGAGAGAGAGAGAGAGATGAGAGAGAGAGAGAGAGAGAGAGAGAGAGAGAGAGAGAGAGAGAGAGAGAGAGAGAGAGAGGAGAGAGAGAGAGAGAGAGAGAGAGAGAACTCTGAACTCTGAACTCTGAACTCTGAAATTTAATGAATATAGGCCAACAGCCCCTTTCATGGGGGGAAACGCAAACATCGATAAAATATTTAGACGTGAAATATAGCATGATAAGGAAACAAAATAATGATACTACATGAACATGTCATTGGAAAACAACAACTGTAGAATATAGATGGAAGCAGTCTTACTCTAGGAGATAATACTTTTAATTGTTCACATTGTCAATGAAGTTCTGTCTGAGTCTAAAGGCTGCTAAAAGGAATTTCGCAAGATTGACTAATTTTGCTTGTGAATTGCAAGCTAGCACACTGACAAGCACACTGTCTATGTTTATGCCAGCATAACATT
>CM060334.1:51831512-51854012 GCA_030674155.1 Stramonita haemastoma
CCATTAAGCATCTGCCCCCCATCCATCACCCTTATCACACTAACAGCCCCCCCCCCCTGTCCCATTACTACAAGCACAGATCTCTTTCTCTGTGTGTCTCTGTCTGTCTGTCTGTCTGTTTGTCTGTCTGTCTGTCTCTGTCTCTCTCTGTGTCTCTGTCTCTGTCTCTCTCTTCGATGAGAACAGATGACATTTACAAAACGGCATACAAACGGGGACTGGATGTAAAAAAAAGTACAAGAATGCTTATTCATTATCCTCGATATGAAAAGAATAAATAAAATAAATAAAATAAAATAAACAGAATTCTTCTTCTTCTCTCTTCTTCTCTCTCTCTCTCTCTCTTCTCTCTTCTCTTCTCTCTCTGTCTCTTCTTCTCTGTCTGTCTCTGTCTCTCTGTCGTCTGTCTGTCTGTCTGTCTGTCTGTCTGTCTGTCTGTCTGTCTGTCTGTCTGTCTGTCTGTCTCGTCTGTCTGTCTCTTCTCTCTCTCTCTCTCTCTCTCTCTCTCTCTCTCTCTCTCTCTCTCTTCTCTCTCTCTCTCTCTCTCTCTCTCTCTCTCTCCTCCAGGCCGGGGTTACACGTTGCCCATACATGCAGGGAAGTGCAGTGACCCTGAACTATCCTTTAATCTTCAAGCAAGGGGGCTAATTGGTGCGGTATTGTCTCAGGGGATTAGCTTGCCTCCCTGCTTTTAACTTCGGCTACACTCCAGTTTTAGCTTATGGATCACAGAAGTATCGTAAGGTGCTAGTCAGGAACAGTTCTGTTGATTTTTGTAAATTGTTTAATTAAAAAGTGAAAAACACGCTATGTTCTTAAAAAGCTAGTACGGAAGTTTTCTGATTATTTCCACAGATTTCTTTTTTTTAATTATTTTTATTATTATTTATTTATTTTTTATACTAAAGGCTCGTCCAGGAGCCAAAACTCGAGTCAGGTCAGACCAAAGGCATGGTTCATATACTAAAACAATGCCTAAAATGCTGCCATTGAAAGACAACATTCCCTAGAATTTATTTTTTATTTCTGTTTCATTGATCTTTGATAAGTCATTTTCAAACTGATTGAGAGTTTGTAAGTGGTTACCCGCACTTGCTTATTCTCCACTAATTTTCCTCAGTACGATGTCTTTTTGAGTGTGAAAAAATACACTGTGTTTTTTTTAAGGGGGGGGGGGGGGGGGGATTGAGGACCAGACAGTTATGAGAAAGTTGGAAGTGATCATCGAAATTGTGACGCTCCACCACGAAATGAGTCGCTTAGCACATTACCTAATTTTGCGCTAGGAGCCTTTAAAGGCAGGTGGGGGTCAAGCTGTCAATTTTGAGATATTGATTGATTATTAAACTAGATCTGTTTATTTATCTTATAATGAAATATCAAGGCATAATTTTTATTCCTTTTGCTTTTAAATGTGCTTTGAAAATACCCAAGCCCTCATTCTGACAACCTGTTGCTAAAATAAACTTGCCGGTTTATCATTTTGTCACATCCTGCCGTCTATCATTTCAATTTGTAATAATGTTGCACAGAATTGTCCGATTTTCAATCTGTTTTTTGTATTTGATAGCCACTTTATTGCACATTATATAATAACATGTCAATAACTAAAAATTGACCTCATGTGCACTCCGTCTCATTATGTGGTGGAGCGTCACAATTATGACGGTTGATTGTGTTTCTGCAGTGTTGATCCTCCGCGCGCATGCACATTATATTGGGGTTAGGAAACAAACACACGACTAAGGACTGAGGGTAGATACAATGTTTGCTGAAAAAATATTTATAAAAAACCCTCTAACCTACCAGATTTGTGCAAAATTACATTAATTTTGAGTCAAAGGCTAGTCTTTAAAAAAATAAAAAAAAGATTGTGGAACCTTAGAACGTGCAGTATGACTGCAAGGGCGGGAGTATAGCAGTAGTAGTAGAGTAGTAGTAGTAGTAGTAGAGTAGTAGTAGTAGGTAGTAGTAGTAGTAGTAGTAGGTAGTAGTAGTAGTAGTAGTTAGTATAGTAGTAGTAGTAGTAGTAGTAGTAGTAGTAGTAGTAGTATAGTAGTAGTAGTAGTAGTAGTAGTAAGGTAGGAAAACAGAAAGAAAGGGCACAAAAATAAAGCTGGAGTGTAGCCTGTATGTTTGCTAACACGCCTGCCTGCGGACCAAGAATGCTGCATGTTTGGCGTGCCTGGTGTCTCTTAACTCTGGGACTTGTGCGCCGTTCAGAGGAGAATGATGAAGTGTGTGAAGGGGGGGGGGAGGGAGGAAGATGGCCAGCTTCCTAATCTGTCTTGTTTGTGTATCGGCTATCTATCTCTCTCTGGGTCTGTGGAAGCGATACTAAAAGTCCACTTGAGGTGAACGTTAAGGGTCGAAAGAAATAGTACAATTGTACTGAATTGTTTTTTTCTTTTTTGTATTTTATTGTATTGCTTTGTGCTGTTTTGTGTTGTTTTGTATTGTTTTACATTGTATTGTATTTATTGTGTTGTGTTTGGATTTGTTTTGTATTGTACCGTATTGTAATATAATGTATTGAACTGTTTTGGATTGCATTGAATTTATTGTACTTTATTGATTGTGGTTACTTAAAGGGGACAGGATAGCTCTGTGGTCAGAGCACTCGCTTTACCCCAAGCTAAAGTTAAGCAGCGTTGAGCTTAGTTCCAAGTGGATGGGTGACCGTTTGCGTGCCTTGGCTTCAGTACAGTCCCCCTTATATCACCCAGCTGTCGATAGGTACCTGCCCTCTTTAGGGTCAGGGAAGGTAAAGCGGCGAGGGAGAGGAGATTGGCGCCGCTCTCAATATTCTGGCCTCTAGAGAAGCTGAAGGTCTGTAATGCCTTGCTCCCCTACGACCACATAGGTTTTGGAAAAAAACTTTTACCTTTACCGTTTATCTAGTCTGAACATCTACACCTGTGTGCAATTCTAGTCGTACATCACTATTGTACCGTATTGTATTGTATAGCACTTCTAGGTCACGGCAGAGTTGTCTGAGTAAAATTCGAGCTGCTCTCCCCGTGAGACCACGTCGCCACAAAGTCGGGCCAAACATTATCATTTCCTTATTCAGTTTGCATGATTGTGTATTGTCTTCCTGTCACAGTGGCTTTTTTCTACAGAATTTTATAAGGAGCATTTCTCTTGTTTCCGTGGTATTTTTGTGCACCAAAATGAGTGTTGAACACGGGACTTCGGTTTATTGTATCTTCTGAAAGACTAGCACCAAGACCAGCACTCACGGTTTAGTGGATGAAGAAACGGTTTTGGGCAGAAAACAGGGATTCAACCATCACACACTTCAAACTCGGACTTTTCGCTATCTAGGCAGGCATGCTACCTCTTGACCACTGATCTAAAAGAGCAATCAGCACAGGCAGCAATTCCAGTCTCTGTTCTTTCTCTCATCTCTTTAGTATGCACACTTGTTTATTTATTTATGAAACAAAACCCAGTGTTTGCCTAGGGACAATATTTGGGTGTAGTAGAGTCCACGGGGACGGGTAGCTCAGTGGTTAGAGCAACTCGCAATATTCCCCCAGCCAATGTTAAGCAGCATCGAGCGTGGTTACCAGTTGGATGGGTGACTGTTTGCGCACCTTGGCTCCAATACAGTTCCCCTAGTTCACCCAGCTGTAATAGGTACCTGCCCTCTTTAGGTGGTCAGGGAAAGTAAAGCAGCGAGGGAGAGGAGATGGGCGCCGCCCTCAACATGCTGGCCCCTGGAAAAGCGAGGTATCTGATGCCTCGCTCCCCTACGACCATAATAGGTTATGGGACACCTTTACTTTTTATCTTTACCTTAAGAGTCTATTAAGAACTTTCTCTCTCTCTCTCTCTCTCTCTCTCTCTCTCTCTCTCTCTCTCTCTCTCTCTCTCTCTCTCTCTCTCTCTCCTCTCTCTCTCTCTCTCTCTCTCTCTCTCTCTCTCTCTGTGGTTTTTTTTATTATTTTATTTATTTATTCTTTTACATCGAGGATAATGGAGTAAGCACTCATGTGCTTTTTTACATCCAGTCCTCGTGTGTATGCAGTTTTGTAAATGTCATCTGTTCCCACCGGCACATGATGGCCTACTCTTACGAAAAGCGGAACAGGATTTAACGTGCTGCGCAAGATGTTCTGCGTGCGTTCACACACGGGGCTCGGTTTATAGTCTCATCCGAAGGACTTTGAGGAGAGTGGAGTCGGCACTGATGCTAACTCCAGGAGAAAAAATCTCCTCGACCGGGAATCGAACCCGTGTGTATGTGTGTGTTGTGTGTGTGTGTGTGTGTGTGTGTGTGTGTGTGTGTGTGTGTGTGTGTGTGTGTGTGTGTGTTGTGTGTGCGTCGCTGTACGTGAACCTACTGCTTGATGAGTGGGGCTAGTGGCAGGGTGAAAGGATGAAAGCGGGAGGGGGGGAAGGGGTGAGGAGTGGGGATGGATGTCATTCAGCAATCGTTAAGCAGAGTGACACACACACACACATACACACACAGACACACAGACACACAGACACACAGACACACAGACACAGACACAGACACACACACACACACACACACACACACACACACACACACACACACACACACACACACACACACACACACACACACACACACGTAATTGCCTTCAGGACTGATTAAAGTGTTTTTGACTTGACTTGACTTGACTTCACACACACACACATACACATCACACACACCCATACACAGCCACCCCCCCACACCACATACACACAAACACACACAAGTCACACACACAAACTCACACACCACAAACACACACACAACACAACACTCCCCACCACACATACCACACACCACCACACACACACACACACAACACACACACACACACAACACACACACACACACACACACACACACACAACACACACCACACACACACACACACACACACCCACACACACACAAATACCCATACACAGCCCCCCACACCACACACACACACACACACCCACACAACAACCCCCCACACCCCCTCCCCCCTCCCCCCCAACCCCCCACACCACCACACACACAACACACATAGAGAGAGAGACACAGAGGACAATATTCAGGTCATCGTTTCTCAGAGCTCAATTCAATTACCGACAGTTCAATCTCCTCCGCTACTTCCAGATTGACAAGAACCTCCAAGCAGACGACATTTCACCAGGGAAATCTCTACAGACGAACAAAGCCCAGTTCTCTCTCCCATTGTACCCCTACAACCCCACCCCCAGTCCCCCACACCACCCCCACCTCCCTAGTCCCTCTACTCTCCTCAGTGGAGACGAAACAGACGACACTTTTGAATCAAGGCGTGTCGTAGTCTTCGTCAATGTAAGTCACAGTGCTGTAGGGCAGTATCCCAGATTTGTTATCTACTTTTTTTCTGTGGGCGACATTGTAGCGAGCCGGAACAACAGGTGTTTTTGGATCCGTGGTCTAGAAGTAACGCGCTTGTTTACGTCTAGAAAGTTAAAAAGTCCGGGTCGGAGTGTGCGGTCGTTCGAATCCCGTGTGGGCCTGAAACTTCCCTCCTCCTCCTCACATCCATTAGACCATGAGTGGTGGTCTGGGTGCTAGTCTTTCGGGTGAGATGATAAACTGAGGTCCTGTGTGTTACAAGTAAAAAAAAACCCCACTGCAACAAGAGAGTTGTCCCTGGCAAAGTTCTGTAGAAAAAAGTCACTATGATAGGAAAACAAGTACAGTTGCAGTCAGGAAAAGAAACAAAATCATGGGTGGCGCTGGTCTTGTGGCGACGCACTCTCCCCGGGAAGAGCAGCCCGAATTTCACGCAGAGACATCTGCCGTGACATGAAGTGGTATATAAGAAAGGTATTCTAGATAGATAGATGATGATGGCTTTAGAATTGCTATGCTCTGATAATTCTTTTTTTTTTTTTTGCTGTCTAATATCTTCTATGAGCCACAGAACCAGACACCATTTTCTTTTATTGCATGATAGATCAATGACGACGACGATGATGATGATGCAACTATGCTGCTATTGGTAGTGCATCTCTGCTTTGAGACTACGTGACAGGGTTGTACTCTACGCTTCCTAACATAATATATCCCGGCGTCAACCGGGGCCCCGAGAGATACAAACACTTGCAGTGTTGGTCAGACAAATGAAGCAACGCTCTTAAAATTGCATCCGTAAAGCGGATGAAGCTCGATTGTGTTGTCCCAGTCTTTCAAATGAATCCATAGCAGTCTCACTCTGGGTAGGAGCCGGCTGGAGTCCGAAAAATCCTTTAGACTTTTATGGGATTCGAACGCGCGACCTTCTAGTCCGTAATCCGAGGTGCTAACCACTGCGCCAAAGCGGATGGTGTATTCTGATGAATTATTGTTTATTGCTACGTGTTTATTTTGTTCTCAAGGTCTTTGCCGTATATTTGTCTAATTTTTGTTATTCTTTTTTTCTTTCCGTTTTTCGCTAGAGGTTCAAAGGTTTAACAATGGTGATGTTTTTGTGTAAGTGAATTTTGAATTTTTTGTCTACAACCATTTAGGTAGCCGCATTCAAACTTCGGAGACGGTGTTTAAATATGGACAACTGTATGCTTGCGTTTTCTAAAAAAATCATCCGTTTCTACCTGCACGAAAAGGCATCTATCTATCTATCTATCTATCTATCTATCTATCTATCTATCTATCTATCTATCTATCTATCTATCTATCTATCTATCTATCTATCTATGTATCTATCTATCTATCTATCTATCTATCTATCTATCTATGTATCTATGTATCTATCTATCTATCTATCTATCTATGTATCTATCTATCTATCTATCTATCTATCTATCTATCATCTATCTATCTATCTATCTATGTATCTATCTATCTATCATCTATCTATCTATCTATCTATCTATCTATCTATCTATCTATCTATCTGTCTGTCTGTCTGTCTGTCTGTCTGTCTGTCTGTCTGTCTGTCTGTCTATCTATCTATCTATCTATCCATCTATCTATCTATCCCTCCCTCCTGTCCCTCTCCCTCTCTGTCTTTGTGTGTTTGTGTGTCGGTGTGTCTGCTCTCACTCTCCCTCCCTCTCTCTCTCCCTTCCTCCCCTCTATGGTTCTCTCAGATGACAGACAGCCTGTCATGCACAACACACACACACACACACACACACACACACACACACACACACACACACACACACACACACGCCACACACACACCACACACACCACAGCACGCACAACACACACACACACACACACACACACACACACACACACACACACACACATTGGGACACACACAGTACCGCAGACAAACAGACAGGTCACAATGCCTTCGATCGTCTGCGACTGATTGTCTCTCTACTGTCACATTTCAGAACAACCCCCCCACCCCCACAACCCTCCTAATTCCCCCCATCCCCCACCACCACCCACCCAACTTCCCCTCCCTCCCCGTCCACCCCTCCCCCTCTCACCTCAACCCTCCCTAAATTTCAGAGACAACCATCACCATACTCCCCCTCTCCCTTCCTCTCCTCTCCCCTCCCCCCACCCTCCGTAAATTTCAGAGACAACCATCACCATACTCTCCTCTCTCCCTTCCTCTCCTCCCCCCCTCCCCTCTTCTCCCACCCTCCCTAAATTTCAGAGACAACGATCACCATACTCTCCCTCTCCCTTCCTCTCCTCTCCTCTCCACTCCCCTCTCCCCCCTCCCTCCATCTTTTCTGTCCACATAAAATGTCTGTTGCTTGCCAATCTTTCAGGAGAGTCTATAGCAGTGGTTCCGTACAGTCCCCCTCCCCCCCTCCCCCATCCCTCCACCTTCAGCCCCCCCATAACCCCTCCCCCAACCACCCTCCCCCTAACCCCTCCTTCCTTCCCCAGATGGTTCCTTACCTGAGCCATAAACAGTATGCTACTCTGGAACTTTTTATTATCGTGTTTCTGGTATGTGTGGGTATAAGAAAGGGAAAATCTTCAATTTTTTATGTTTTTTTTACATCTTGTAAGCTACTTTCTCTTGAAAAAAAAAATGCTACATAGCAGTGTCTGTAACCATTTAAGATAGTGGTGTTTTGCATTGAAAACATAATTATTAAAAAAAAGAGAGACGTTTTTGCGAGTATTTAATTTCTCTCTCTCTCTCTCTCTCTCCTCTCTCTCTCTCTCTCTCTCTCTCTCTCTCTCTCTCTCTCTTCTCTCTCTCTCTCTCTCTCTCTCTCTCTCTCTCTCTCTCTCTCTCTCTCTCTCTCTCTCTCTCTCTCTCTCTGTCTCTCTCTCTCTGTCTTTGTCTCTGTCTTCTCTCTCTCTCTCTCTGTCTTTGTCTCTGTCTCTCGATCTCTCTCTGTCTCTGTCTCTGTCTCTCTCTGTCTCTCTCTCTGTCTGTCTGTCATCTCTCTGTCTGCCTGTCTCCTCTCCTCGATATATATATATATATAATATATATATACAATATATATATCATATTTCATATACAAAATGGAGAATTATGTATATAATTAAAAAAAAAACCAACCCCACTCTGATTCCATGTTAAGAGGTGTTTGTTTCCGGTTTAAGTTACAACTTTTCTCTTCGAATCAACTCAGATCAAACATAAGTTTTATCTTGGTTAGAAAAATGTGTTTTTATGCTTCTCTGTGGCAAGAAGGCTGAGAGTAAGTAGGTCTTAACCTTACAGGGGGAAAATGTATCTAGAAATATATTTATGAACTTGTTCTTTGAGCTACATTATACTTTCTTTTTCACTTTCTGAGTTTGTCCTTTATTGTCGTTTTCTGTCCAGAGTTTTTGTTGTTGCTTTTTTTGCCTATGTAATGAAAACTATGTCTGGGTGTATCTTCGTGTTTTTTTTTTATATAAATAGATTCCATGTCATGCAAAACATATCTACACAAAAATCATAAGCGTATATTGCGCAAAAATCGGATCCGATTATTACGATGAGATACAATTCTTTTTTATCCGAAAAAAATGCAAACGAAACCAGTAATGAAATCCGGTCCAATATATGTAAAGCAATGTTGTAAAAAAAAAAGTTGTATGAAAGGTAAAAGTGTTCTCATAACCTATGTGGTCGTAGGGAGAGAGGCGTCAGAGACCTCAGCATTTCTAGGCGCTATAATATTGAGGGTGGTGCCCATCTCCTCTCCATCGCTGCTTTACCTTCCTTGACCCTAAAGAGGGCAGGTGCTCATTTACAGCTGGGCGAACTGGGGGACTGTACTGAAGCCAATGTGCGCAAACGGTCACCCATCCACTTGGTAACCAGGCTCGATGCTGCTTGAGCTTAGCTTGGGGAGAGAAATACATCCCCGCTATACACACACAGAAAGAAAGAAAGAAAGAAAGAGACAAAGAAAAAGAAAAAAAACCCAAACAGAGTTAAAACCTCTTCGATACAACTTACCAACCACGCACTACATGCAAAAACAAAAAATCAAGAAAAACCAATAGGATTGATGACAAGACAATCACCGGAAGAAGACAGGAAATCTTTGGTGATCTGTTGACTGATTGTAGGGCGTGTCAGTAGCCTGTCAATCATGACAGCAGAAAGATTGCATAGCATGTCTCTGCAAATCATGGGATTGTCTGGTGGTTAGTGATGCGCTCGCGATCTGCTGACCCGGGTTCGATTCCTGTTCAAGAGGATTTTTTCCTCTTGGAGTTAACATCAGTGCTGACTCCAATTCCCCCTAAAAGTCCGTCGTGTGAGACTATAAACCGAGACCCGTGTGCAAACGCTCGCAGAACATCTTGCGCACATGTTAAAGCCCGTTCCGCTATTCTGAAGAGTAGGCTATTGTGTGCCGGTGGGAACGGATGGCAAAATTGAGAAAACTGCATACACACGAGGACTGGATGTAAAAAAAAAGTACATGAGTGTTTCTTTTACTATCCTCGAAATAAAAGACTGAATAAAAAAAATAAACAAGTAAATCAATCACAGCAGGATGCCATAGCCTGTCTGTGGAGGGAACATCAGCTGTCAGACCACAGTTACTGTCACAGAGAACTAGCACTTGTTCTTGTTTTTGTTCTTCTTGTTCTTGCTTTTCTTGTTCTTGTTTTTCTTGTTCTTGGTTTTGTTGTTGTTGTTTTTCTTTTTTTCTTGCGCGCGCGCGCGTGTGTGTATGTGTGTGCGCGCGCGCATGCGTGTGTGTATGTGTGTGTGCATACATATTTCATGAATGTCTACACCTATACATGCATGGAAGTGTGCTTAATGCGAGAATGCGAAGAAGAATTGCAAGAAGAATTGAAGAGAATGAAGAGAATGCAAGAAAGAAGAATGAAAGGAAGAAACTGCGGAGAAGAATTGCGAAGAAAAATTGCGAAAGAAGAATTGCGAAGAAGAAAATTGCAAGAGATGAAGAAGAATTGCGAAGAAGAAGAATTGCGAAGAAGAAGAACGAAAAAAGAAGAAGTAGAGAAGAAAAGAAGAACTACGAAGATGGAAAAAAAAACCTATCCATTCTACCATACATGCACCCATTCCAATGGGAAACGCAGTCAGAAGATAGCTCATTGATTGGCTCCCGCCATTGTCCCTTCTCTTGTTACTGTTTCAGACACCCCCCCCCCTCCTCCCTGTCACTCCTCCCCCGCCCCTTACTCCCCTTCACCGCATCTTCACTGTTTCATACGATTTTTATAACCATGTCCATCTCCCACCCCCACCCCCACCCCGCTCTCCACACAAAGACAGCATTTCCTATGTTATTTTAGTCCATAAAATGTCTGCTAGCCGTCATTGAGAGAGGCAGGCTTGTAGAGTTCACTGCTCTTCAGTTGCCATCCATTGCAAGGAGGAGGCGGCGGCCATTGCCCCCCCTTCCCTCTTTCCCTTTTTTATGTCCAGATGTTTGTACAGATAGGCCATTTCTGTTCTCTCTGGGTTTTCTTTACTTACCTATGTCCAGTTTTTTTTCTTCCTTTACATCCATCCATTCGTTTTCTTTTTCTGTTTCTTCTTCTTCTGTTTCTTTTTCTTCTTCTTCTTCTTGTTGTTGTTCTTCTTGTTCTTCATGTTCTTGTTCTTGTTTTTGTTCTTCTACTTCTCTGTTGTTGTTGTTGCTGCTGCTGTTGTTGTTGTTGTTGTTGTTGTTGTTGTTGTTGTTGTTGTTGTTGTTGTTGTTGTTGTTCTTCTTCTTCTTCTTCTTTCTTTCTTCTTCTTTCTTCTTCTTTCTTCTTCTTCTTCTTCTTCTTCCTTCTTCTTCTTCTTCTTCTTCTTCTTTTCTTCTTCTTCTTCTCTTCTTCCTCTTCCTCCTCCTCCTCCTCCTCCTCCTCCTCCTCTTCTTCTTCTTCTTCTTCTTCTTCTTCTTCTTCTTCTTCTTCTTCTTCTTTCTTCTTCTTCTTCTTCTTCTTCTTCTTCTTCTTCTTCTTCTTCTTCTTCTCTTAATTCTTCTTCTTCAACCAAACGTTCAGGCAGGAACTATTGCTCTCTGTCATATGAGCAGGAATGCATTACCCTGCCCTAAAGCACCTGGCCCAGCGTGTATGAAATAATTACAATCAATTTTAGATAAGTCACAGAACGTCACGTATTTTGAGGATCCCTGTATAAAGCAGAGACTTTTTTCAGGGGTATTTTCAAAACGGTAACCTGGAGACAGCAGAACACAGATACATTCATAAAAGAACACAGACTAGATTATTTTGCTTATACAAACTCAGAAATGAACAACCTGACTGTGATCTAAGTTTGCATTTTGTATAAAACGTTGCTTCGACGATATGTTCTTTTCTTTTTTTCTTCTTCTTCTTCAAAATTTCATTCATTTTCACACGTTTTTTTTCTTTTTTGGGTGCTCATTTTGTCTTTTTTTCTTCCCTTCTCCCACCTTTTTCTATTCCTTACCTTCTGCATTCCTTTCCTCCTACCTTTTCCTCATCCTCACTCCTTTCCCCCCCCCCTCTTTCCTGCATAGCGCTATATATCCCCCCCCCCCCCTGTCCTCCCTACTCCTTCTCACAGCTTGGCGAAGAATTCCTGTCTTATACTCTCCCTGTCTAACCAGATTTCGGCCTCACAGTCACGCACAAAGCTTTGAATGACACGCTCATTTGCATATAAACTGGAATTAAATTCTGCCGTCACCCGGGCTTACAAAGACATGAGAGCCCTTGGCATTTCGGAAATATCCGCTGAAAAAGATAGTCAAACCCTTCTGCCTTGTTCGTCTGTATTAAAGAGATAGTATAGCATAAATGAGAGGAGGGGGGTGGGGGGTGGGGGTGGGGGGTAGCTCAGTGGTCAGAGCACTCACTTTTTCCCCAAAGGTAAAGTTAAGCCGCATTGAGCGTGGCTACCAAGTGGATAAGTGACCGTTTGAATGTCTTGGCTTCAGTACAGTCCCCTAGTTCAGCCACGAACTGTAAGAGTAAGAGTAGGTCATTGTGTGCCGGTGGGAACAGATAGCAATATTTACACAAAACTGCATACACACGGGGGCTGGATAAAAAAAGCACACGAGTGCTTATTCCGTTATCCTCCATAAAAAAGAATAAATGAATAAATTAATGAATAAATAGATACACTAGAAATGGGTACCTGTCCTCTTTAGGGTCAGGGAAGGTAAAGCAGCGAGGGAGAGGAGATGGGGACCGCCCTCAATATACTGGCCCCTGGAAAAGCTGAGGTCTCTGACATCTCGCTCCCCAACGACCACCAAGGTTATAGGACACCTTTACCTTTACTTTTTTTTTTCACAGCATAAACAAGGAGGTAGACATAGTAGTTATCCAGGACTTACTGCAGAAAGTCTGGGCAATAGTTCAATGAGGAGATGCTCTCTCCCACAGATAGAAGCCCTTCAGAAGTAGAACATACAATTGTGTTGTCTTTTCTGTCTTCTTTTTTTGCGGAACACTCAGACAACAACTATTGTTGTCTGTCATATGAGAGTATATGTGTTGCGCTGCGGTTTAAAGGTCTGACAAGTCAGCTGGCGATGTGTATCCTAAGGTGGAAGGCTCATAAAACATTTTGAGAGGAATTTTGCCAAGGTCATTAAATCTTGCAGAGAAAAGCATGATTCTCCCTACATTTAAAGGTTTAAAGCAAGCTAAGAGATAAAGCAAGATACCAGAGCAAACCAAGACAAAACAGACAGCACAAACAAACAAACAAATAAACAAAACACACACGCACACACACTCACACTCACACCCATACGACCACGCACACACACACACACACACACAACACACCACAACACACACGCACACACACACACCACACACACACACACACAACACACACACCACACACACACACACACACACACAACACACACACACACACACACACACACACACACACCCCCACCCACACCAACACTACACACACAACGAACGAACGAATGAACGAACGAACGGACAACCATCAGGGGAAAAAATCTAGGCCAGTTCTTATGTTGCTTAATTTTAGCAAATTACTGGGACGGGTTGCAGTTGTCAGCTGCAAGATTACATCCACTCTTATCACTGTCATCATCATCATCACCATCATCAGTTTCATTATCACCATGGCAACACCAGCAGTGGCAGCTGCAGTAGTGATGAGGGGAAGAAAAAGCAGAAGACGAAGAAAAGGAAGAAGAAGAAGAAGAAGAAGAAGAAGAAGAAGAAAGAAGAAGAAGAAGAAGAAGAAGAAGAAGAAGAAGAAGAAGAAGAAAAAGAAGAAGAAGACGACGAAGAAAAGGAAGAAGAATTGCGAAGAAGAATTGCGAAGAAGAATTGCGAAGAAGAATTGCGAAGAAGAATTGCGAAGAATTGCGAAGAAGAAGAAGAAGAAGAAGAAGAAGAAGAAGAAGAAGAAGAAGAAGAAGAAGAAGAAGAAGAAGAAGAAGAACAAGAAGAAGAACAAGAAGAAGAACAAGAACAAGAACAAGAAGGACGAAAAAATCACAGCAGCAATCTTTGAGTTAACGCAATACAGTGACCAGCTTTTATTTCAAAGTTTCTAAAAAATGATCACCAGCAGCAAACAAATGCGACATTAAAGGAAACTTAAGCAAAAACAAAAAAACCCCTATATTATGCATGAAAATGCGAATCCTCAAAACAACAGTCATCCCCAAAGTCAGAATGTGGCTACCTTCATGGTGGGCAAAAAAAGGTCGCATAGGCAAAATCTCTCCATAATTATGTGAACCTGTGAACTCTAGCCGTAGAGCAACAAGAAAATCCCAACAACAACCAATACCAACACCAGCAATGTCAACAGATGACAATATTTACAAAAACTGCATACACACGGGGACCGGATGAAAAAAAGCACATGTTGCTTATTCTGTTATCCTCGATATAAAAGAATAAATAAATAAATAAATAAACAAACAACTATACAGTGGCTACAACACCACCATCCCCCCATAACCCCCCAAAACATCAAGCAAATAACAACAAAAAAACAAACCAAAACCAAACCAAACCAAACCAAACGAAACTAAACCAAAACCAAAACAACAACAAACAACAAAACATAAAACCCCAAAAGAAAAGAAAACAAAACAAAGCCAAAACATACAAGAAACCTGTTTGTACCATAAAGAGACAAACACACATCCTTAAAACCATCTTAGCCAAAACAAAAAAACCAACCCAAACCACCCTATCACTGAACTAAACCTGACCGATGGCACACGATGGCCTACTCTTACGAAAAGCGGAACAGGATTTAACGTGTGCGCAAGATGTTCTGCGTGCGTACGCACACGGGGCCTCGGTTTAAAGTCTCATCCGAAGGACTTATTGTGTGTAAGGGAGAGAGAGAGAGAGAGAGAGAGAGAGAGAGAGAGAGAGAGAGAAGAAAAGGACTAGATTAAATTTTCAAAGGACAGGGAGGGAGGACCTACCTAGCTATCTAGCTAGCTATACCCTCAATAGAAAATCAAAAAAAGCATTGAAGAGAATCGGTCAGAGGCACGTCAAAAAAGACCCTAATGTAGTAGACATGACATCCCGACCAGAGAGGCGAAGTCCCAGGGGTAAGAAATCCTGTAGCTATAGTCATGAAGAAGAGGGATGAACGTGCTGGTACCATGCATTGGGCAAGATTGACGTGAACAATTTTTTTAACTCTACAGGGACTAAAGATTTCCTTCTGTGACATTTTAGCTATGGTTTATTTTTTATTTTTGATAAGTAGAAGTTGCGACAGAACTTGTGTCGTGGTTGGATTGAATGTTTTCTTCTTGTTGTTCTTGTTGTTCTTTTTCTTGACATTCTTGTTGTTGTTCTTGTTGTTGTTCTTGTTGTTCTTGTTGTTCCTCTTCTTCTTGTTCTTGTTCTTCTTGTTCTTGTTCTTTTTCCTGAACTTCATGTTCTTTTGGTAGGCTGGATTTAAAGGTAAATTTGTGATATAATTCTAGTAGATATAGGTTTGTATTCTATCTGCAATCATCTTTCTTTTATTTTTGTCTCTGTCTGTCTGTATGTCTGTATGTCTGTTGCTATCTCCTTTTCTCTCTGTCTCTCTTTCTTTCACTCTCTCTCCCTTTCTCTGTCTCTCTGTCTCTGTCTCTGTTTCTCTCTCCCCCCCTCTCTCTCCCTCTTTCTTTCTCTCTCTCCCCGTTTGTCTGCCTATCTGTATTTCTTTCTCTACCCCCACCCTCGGCATACGTGCACACGTGTGTATGTTTGTGTGTGTGTGCGTGTATGTGTGTGTAAGAGAGAGAGAGAGAGAGAGAGAAGAGAGAGAGAGAGAGAGAGAGAGAGAGAGAGAGAGAGAGAGAGAGAGAGAGAGAGAGAGAGAGAGAGAGAGAGAGAGAGAGAGAGAGAGAGAACAAAATGCTAGAACAAGAAATCTCTGCAGTTGCAATTGTCAATCATAACCCCCCCGCATGCACTCCCTGTAACCCCCACATGTCACAGTATGCAAATGAGGCTGTAAACTGCAGGCTTCATTATGTCACGGTATGCAAATGAGGCTGTAAACTGCAGGCTTCGTTATGTCAGGCTTGCAAACTGTTTTCAAGTATCTCTGCAGGCTTCTACAGCCACTGAGCCTCCGCTAAGCCTTTCTGTGCAAGGTTTTGCTCGTGCTTGGAATGTCATGGGTTTTGGGATGAAGAAGACAGAACTTTGGTAGGGCTCTGAGCCTTAGCTATACCTTCTGCTTATGGTCTGCTCCTGCATAGAATCTGAAATAATTTTGATTATTGGAAACTATGATTTCATTGTTCATATGCCATTCAGTGTGCTCTATTAAATTGTGCTGGTAGTGAAAGCAGTTATATTATATAACAGGGAGTAGTGCACAAGAGAGAGTGAGGGTAATAACTAATAGATTTGTGCTTTTTTGTTGAAATGTTTAGAAGTCATTTATTAAAGATGTAGTGTGTGTGTGTGTGTGAGGGAGAGAGAGAGAGAGAGAGAGAGAGAGAGAGAGAGAGAGAGAGAGAGAGAGAGAGAGAGAGAGAGAGAGAGAGAGAGAGAGAGAGAGAGAGAGAGAGAGAGAGAGAGAGAGAGAGAGAGAGAGAGATGCGTAAATATAAAACATAAAATATTAAATTTTATTTACTTACTTCATTTGTTTATTTATTTATCATTTATTTATTTATTCATTTGTTTATTTATTAATTTATTGAGAGATAGATAGATATGCGAAATACGAAACATGAAACATTAAATTTTATTTTCTTGCTTTATCTAGAGAGATAGGGAGATAGATAGATAGATAGATAGATAGATAGATAGAAGATAGAGAGAAGAGAGAGAGAGAGAGAGAAGAGAGAGAGAGAGAGAGAGAGAGAGAGAGAGAGAGAGAGAGAGAGAGAGAGAGAGAGAGAGAGATGAGAGAGAGAGAGAGAGATAGAGAGAGAAGGAGAGAGAGAGAGAGAAGTGAGAGCAGAGAAACAGACAGACAGACAGACAGACAGACAGACAGACAAGACGACAAAGGGACAAAGTCAGAGCTAGAGAAGAACACAGAGAGGCAGACAGAAAGACAGAAAATACAGTCCAACTTTCCCCAGTATCTTAAATCAAATCTCTACCCATAAAAAAACCTGAATGGAGCAGACTAGGTTCTAGCCCTGGGAGACAAGGCAGGGGATGGGGCAAGAACACAGTGACTGACTGCAGTGCATGCAGATGGCTGGCTGGCTGGCTGGCTGGCTGGCTAAATATTGACAACAAAATGGTGACTCTACCTCTGTGGACATACTGAAGATTCCTGAATCTGTCCCTACACCCACCCACCCCCACTCCCACACAACTGTGGGGACGCAGTGGGTATGTTAGTTTAAGTAGCATGGGGGTGTATTAGTATAAACAGCATCTCCATCTGGAAATTCTATGCTGGGAATTCCCTTTATTCTGTCCTTCTCTTTGTTTCTACCTTGTTCCTTTTCTCCCTGTCACCACCTCCTTCTTGTCTGCTTTCTATCTCCTTGGTACATTATCCTGCCTTTATTTTATCCATAGAAAGACTTTAAAAAGATAACAATTTTCTCTTCCATGCTGAAGTCAGAGGCACTGGGCCTGACTTGTCGGGTGTTGAACAGCAGCACAACGAATTTTCACTCACTCAGATGGCAGGCAATAAGAGTTGCTCTCTGAGCCTTCAAAGAAGAAGAAGAAGAAGAATTGCGAAGAAGAAGAAGAATTGCGAAGAAGAATTGGGAAGAGAATTGTGAAGAAGAAGAAGAAGAAGAAGAAGAAGAAGAAGAAGAAGAAGAAGAAGAAGAAGAAGAAGAAGAAGAAGCAAACTGTTTTATTCCTAAAGGTATCTCAACAACTTTCCAGAAGCGACTGAGCCTTTAATACACCTTGAACACAGGGTTTTCCCATGTTCAGAATGTCATGGAGTTTAGACAATGATGAATTGAATTTGCGTTTTCTTCCTTGTGTATGGAAAATTGGTTTATAGCCAAGAGCAAGTGTTTTTTCATTTTTTGGCGGGGAGGGGGAGGAGGGAGAGAGATTTTTGGATTTGGAAAAAAATGGATGTACTTGTTTATCTCTTTCATCTGCCTCTATCTGTCTCTGTTTGTCTGTCTTTCTGTCTATCTGCCTCTCTGTCTTTCTCTCTTTATCTCTCTTTCTCTATTTATATACATATATCTCTGTATGTAAATACATATGTACATATACGTGTATTGGTGCTATATATATGTATATCTATGTATATATATTTCTATATATAGGTATATATATCACTCTTTTTCTCTCTTTCATTCTCACACACACATTCTCCCTCCCTTTATGTCAGTGTCTGTGTCTCTTTCACACACACATACACACACATACACATAAAACACACGCATACACACACATACACACACACACACACCATGCACATTTTATGATTCAGTAAACATTTTTATATTCACATCATCCTCCTCCCCCTCCCCCACCCTCTCTCTTTCTATTTCTATCCCTCCCTCCTCTACCTCTGTCCTTCCTCCCACCCCCCTCTACTCTCTGTCACTCTCATTATTTCCCTCTCTCTCATTCTTTCCCCACCCCCCCTCTCTCTTTCTCTCTGTCTCTCATTCTTTCCCTCTCTCTTTCTCTCTCTCTCTCTGTCTCTGTCTCTCTCATCTCTATCCTGTCTGTCTGTCTGTCTTCCCCCCCCCTCCTCTCTCTCTCTCTCTCTCTCTTATCCTCCTTCCTCCTCTCTCTCTCTCACTTCTTGTGTCTGTCACCAGACAAAACCATTCTCCTGCAAGCATGTCTCATCCCCCATCATACCCTGCACCCTCCTCCTCCCCTCTCTCCCACCCATGTCTGTCACAGGTAAACGCAAATACGCTGTAAGCAACTGCAGCCGCCATCTCCTGCATCTCACTGTAACATGTCAAATGCAAGGCTGTAAACTGCAGGCTTCATTATGTCAGGTATGCAAACTGTTTCAAGTACTTGCAGGCTTGTGCCACGGAGCTTGCAAACTTTTTCAAGTATTGAGCTGTGCTTGGGTCATGAGTTTTGAGATAAAGGCCTTTGGTAAGTTTGTGTGCTTGGAATGTTGGTTGTTGATTGGGAAAGAGTGCTTGTTACGTGTTGAGGGGTAGTGTGGGGGTAGATTGGGACAGTCTTATTATTGTAGATGTATTTAAAATGTGTTTTGTCTAAAAAGAGACTAGTTTTTATTGGTGAAGATTGTGGATAGACTGGTTATCTATATATGCATACAGATTGTCTAAAGTCCTGGTATGCACTGGCCTTTTTATTTTTGCAAAGGACACACACACACATACACAAACATATAAACACACACACACATGCACACATACACACACACACACACACACTCACACACACACCATGCACATATTCTGATTCATTAAACATTTTTATATTCACATCATCCTCTATCCACCCCACCCCCTCTTTCTCCCCCACCCTCCCTCCTTCTCTTTCTCTCTGTATTTCTCTCTCTCCCTCTCTCTCCCTCCCCCCCTCCTCTCACCCCCTTTATCTCCCACCCTCCCTCCTCTCTCTTTCTATTTCTCTCCCTACATCTATCTTTATCCTTCCTTCCCCCCTCTCTCATTATATATTTCTCTCTCTCTCTCTCTCTCTCTCTCTCTCTCTCTCTCTCTCTCTCTCTCTCTCATCTCTCTCCTCTCTCTCTCTCTCTCTCTCTCTCTCTCTCTCCTCTCTCTCTCACCTCTCTCTCCTCCCACCTTCTCTCTCTCTCTCTCTCTCCCACCTTCTCTCTCTCCCTCTCTCTCTCCTTCCCCCTCTTTCTCTATACCTCTCTCTCTATTTCTCTCCCTCCTGCTATCTCTATCCTTTCTCTCCCCTCTCTCTCTCACTCCTTGTTGTGTCTGTCACAGGACAAAACCCAATTATGCTGCAAGCAATGTCTGCAGCCGCCCATCATAGCCCCGTGCATCCCCTCCCTCCCTGTAACCCCCCACATGTCACCGTATGCAAATGAGGCTGTAAACTCCAGGCTTCATTATGTCACCGTATGCAAATGAGGCTGTAAACTGCAGGCTTCATTATGTCACGGTATGCAAATGAGGCTGTAAACTGCAGGCTTCATTATGTCAGGCTTGCAAACTGTTTTCAAGTATCTCTGCAGGCTTGTGCGGCCACGGAGCCTCTGCTAAGCCTTTCTGTGTAAGGTTTCGCTCGTGCTTGGAATGTCATGGGTTTTTTGGATGGAGAAGAGAGTGCTTTGGTAGTGTTGGTGCAGGGAAGTGTTGGTCTGGTTGATTGGGATATCTATGTATACGTGTTGAGGCTGGTAGTTGCGGGGGTAGACTGGCAGCCTATTTGTGCATGTTTAAAATGTGTTTTGTCTAAAAAGAGACTAGTTTTTATTGGTGAAGATTGTGGATAGACTGGTTATCTATATATGCATACAGATTGTCTAAAGTCCTGGTATGCATTGGCCTTTTTATTTTTGCAAAGGACACACACACACATACACAAACATATAAACACACACACACATGCACACATACAAACACACACACACACACACTCACACACACACACCATGCACATATTCTGATTCATTAAACATTTTTATATTCACATCATCCTCTATCCACCCCACCCCCTCTCTCTCCCCCACCCTCCCTCCTTCTCTTTCTCTCTGTATTTCTCTCTCTCCCTCTCTCTCCCTCTCCCCCTCCTCTCACCCCCTTTATCTCCCACCCTCCCTCCTTCTCTTTCTATTTCTCTCCCTACATCTATCTTTATCCTTCCTTCCCCCCTCTCTCATTATATATTTCTCTCTCTCTCCTCTCTCTCTCTCTCTCTCTCCTCTCTCTCTCTCTCTCTCTCTCTCTCTCTCTCTCTCTCTCTCTCTCTCTCTCCTCTCTCTCTCTCTCCCACCTTCTCTCTCTCCCTCTCTCTCTCCTTCCCCCTCTTTCTCTATACCTCTCTCTCTATTTCTCTCCCTCCTGCTATCTCTATCCTTTCTCTCCCCTCTCTCTCTCACTCCTTGTTGTGTCTGTCACAGGACAAAACCCAATTATGCTGCAAGCAATGTCTGCAGCCGCCCATGCATAGCCCCCGTGCAATCCCCTCCCTCCCTGTAACCCCCCACATGTCACCGTATGCAAATGAGGCTGTAAACTCCAGGCTTCATTATGTCACCGTATGCAAATGAGGCTGTAAACTGCAGGCTTCATTATGTCACGGTATGCAAATGAGGCTGTAAACTCCAGGCTTCATTTTGTCAGGTTGCAAACTGTTTTCAAGTTTCTGTAGGCTTCTACAGCCACTGAGTCTCCACTAAGCCTTTCTGTGCAAGGTTTTGCTCGTGCTTGGAATGTCATGGGTTTTTGGATGGAGAAGAGAGTGCTTTGGTAGTGTTGGTGCAGGGAAGTGTTGGTCTGGTTGATTGGGATATCTATTTTATACATGTTGAGGCTGGTAGTTGGGGTAAACTGACAGGCTATTTGTGTGCATGTATTATTTTTTTTAATGTGTTTTGTTTAAAAAGACTAGGGTTTTTTTTTGGAGTGAAGATGGTGGATAGACAGACAGTATATTTATGTATGCATACAAATTGTCTCATGTCCTGGTATACTTTCAGTTATCTCAAACTGAATCATAGCAATAAAGTTCTTTGGGTGTTACTATAGATCAAGGCCCTGAGTACAAATGTGGGCAGAACTTTTTGCAAACATGTTAAAAAAACTGTTGCACTTTTTGGAAGAATAGGCCATTTCATGCCATAGGAACGATTGACATTTTAAAAGAGAAATGCATGCATAAAAGCGTTGTGTTTTGACATCATCCAGTATATCTCCAAAGTCAGAATGCGACTATCTAAATCGTTGGGAGGGGGGGGGGAGTGGAAAAACAATTGTATACATAAAAAATTCACCATTGGTGAATTTCAAAGGTCTTGCCGAGAAACAACCCTTCCCCCACAGCACCATCATCCAACCCCCCCCCCCTTGCAAGATAACATGTACAATACTGTAACCGCTAGGCTATACCACACCTTAGAAATCGCCACAGTGACAGCACATAAAACGGATATTTTGTCATCTCATGACTAAGACTTGCAAAATAATGTGAACTGCAGACAGCAAACAAAGACATAGGCCTTATGACCGGAAGTCTGTGAAAGAACGATAACCCCCCCTGTGACAGTTGTCATACAGAAAGCAGCTCTGAACGTGTTTAATAAGGTGATTTTCAGCACAGTAGAGTAGTGGCTGGCAGTATAAGCTCGTGAGACAGGAATTCAATGACGTATATTCTTATATAATCAGCACTGGCAAAATGTTACTTTCCCTGTGGGGATGTCTGGGGTCCTGTCAGTATAGACATTTTATCCTTACCTTCTGGAAGTTCTGTGCTAGGACTTCCCTCTTTTCTATCCCTCTCTTTTTCTGCCACATTCTTTTTTTTTCTTCCTGTCACATCCTTTTAGTCTCTTTTCTGCGTGTTTGGACTATTCTCCAGCATTCTTTTTCCCCAAAAAGACTTAAAACATAACAAATCTCCCCCCTTGCCAAAGTTAGTTATACTGGGCTTAATTTGTCAAGCGCCTAACGGCAGTGCAACGCGTTTTTCGCTCACATGACACA
>CM060334.1:51859012-51864012 GCA_030674155.1 Stramonita haemastoma
TTAGCGCACGTAAAAGAACCCACGGCAACAAGGGGGTTGTCCCTGGCAAAATTCTGTAGAAAAAAATGCCACTCTGATAGGGAAACAAATACAATGCAGACAGGAAAAAGAAAAAAAATAGGCGCTGCACTTGTGGCGACGCGCTCTCTCTCCCCGGGGAGAGCAGCCCGAATTTCACGCAGAGAAATCTGCTGTGACATAAAAAGGTACAAAATACAAAAAAACACAAAAAAATACAACAGAATACAAAGCTGTGCGCAAACAGAATTTCCTAACAAACTCTGTGCGCCTGACTTGAAGAACGTCAACATTTGACAGAGCAAAACTTTCATACAATAATCTTCTTTTCTCTGTCTGTCCAGTTGCGTTATCCAGATCATAGTTCCTAATCCTTAGTGTTGGTTTTCTCTCTTAAAGCAAACGTGTAAATAATTATTGTATACTACCTCCATCCACTCCCAGTCAGCCAGAGTTGGTTTTTTGGCTCTGTCCACACACATGTGCGCGCGCACCACACACACACACACACACACACACACACACACACACACAACACACACACACACACACGCACACATACACACACACACACGACGCGCGCGGGCGCGCACACACATACACCACACTCCGCATGGCGAGCTTGGTTGTCTTTCCTTTTAAGATGCTTTATTAGAAGACAGATCAGACTTTGCCAGTTCATAAAACTATGCTTTCAAAAGAAATAGAGAAATGAGTGATGAGAGAGAAGAGAAAGAGAGAAGAGAGAGAGAGAGAGAAGAGAAGAGAAGAGAAGAGACAGAGACAGAGACAGAGACAGAGAGACAGAGAGCAGAGACAGAGACAGAGAGACAGAGAGAAGAGACAGACAGCCAGCCAGACAGACGGACAGAGAGAGAGAGAGACAGAGAGAGAAAGAGAGAAGAAAGAAAGAAGAAGAGAGAGAGAGAGAGAGAGAGAGAGAAGAGAGAGAGAGAGAGAGAGAGAGAGAGAGAGAGAGAGAGAGAGAGAGAAGAGAGAGAGAGAGAGAGAGAGAGATGATGATGTAGAGGAGAGAAAGAGAGATTTGATTGATTTATCTTTGTATCGGTGAAAATGAAATAAGCACTCAATGTGCTATTTTACATCCAGCCCGGTGTATGGGTTTTGTAAATGTCATCTGTTCCACACTGGCACACAATGGCCTACTCTTAAGAAAAGCGAACAGGATTTAACGTGTGCGCAAGATGTCAGCGGCGTCGCAAGAGGGCCTCGGTTTAAAGTCCATGAAGGATGAGGAAAGAGAGAGAGAGAGAGAGAGAGAGAGAGAGAGAGAGAGAGAGAAGAGAGAGAGAGAGAGAGAGAGAGAGAGAGAGAGAGAGAGAGAGAGAGAGAGACATCAGAGAGAAGAGAAATTCATCAACGGTAACTACTAGTATAGTATCTTTTCTGTCCACACATAAAAATCCCCCAAACAAGCGTCTAAGCAAACTGGACTCAGTCATCTTCCGTAAAAGATCCCCTATTATTATCCCCATCACAGCAGCAGACTGTCAAAACTCTACAAGCCGGACTCCCACCATAGAGCATTATAAATCATCACTAGCATAACTTCTCCTTCACACACAAAACCCTGAAGAAGCTCATGTCTTGTACTCCTTTTTGCTGCTTGCTGCTAAAGACTCTTGCTTCTTGTGTAAACGTTGGCTAATTCCTTGTACCAACTTGTTGGCGCCTAACTCTCATGCAGGAGGATTTGAACCAGCACTGTGGACACTACACTACTCTCTGCCCCTTGCTGTGCTATGGGCGTTATTGCTCAGTGGTTAGATTGGCCAGTGTTTGGGTATACATGTAGTGTTGATGAGGCGGGAGTTCAAATCTGTGTTAGAGCAGTCTGGGTGAGCATCTTCTGTCGTGGATTAGACTTATGTTCTGAGTTGATTCTCTTACCTCGTGGGATGTTAGGAGAAAAGGGGGGGGGGGGGGGGGTTGTCGGTATAAAAATCATCCTCAACTTCTTGAAATTCTGTGCTGGATAATTTTATCCCTATCTTTGTTTCTGCTTTGTACTGTTTTCTTCCTGTCAACTCCCTCTTGTCTTCTGTCTGCTTTCTTGGTCCATTCTCCTGCCTTTTTTCAAGAAAGATTTACAAGACAACGAAGAGAAGAAGAAGAAGAAGAAGAAGAAGAAGAAGAAGAAGAAGAAGAAGAAGAAGAAGAAGAAGACGACGACGAAGAAGAAGAAGAAGAAGACGAAGAAGAGAAGAAGAGAAGAAGAAGAAGAAGAAGAAGAAGAAGAAGAAGAAGAAGAAGAAGAAGAAGAAGAATTGGAAGAAGAAGATTGCGAGTAAGAAGAAGAAAAGAAGAAGAAATTGCAAGAAGAATGCAAAGAAGAAGAAGAAGAAGAAGAAGAAGAAAAGAAGAAAGAAGAAGAAGAAGAAGAGAAAGAAGAAAAAAGAAGAGCAAGAGCAGGAACAAGAACAACAAGAAGACACGTATGTCCACAACTGCAGGCCTTTCAGAACAAATCACACTTTTTGTTCCGTTAAGAAGGAAGCCTGAATAAAAAAAAAAATCTCACCCCTGTTATCCTGTGCAATCATCAGACAATGAACTGAGCCAGTTTTTGTCCCCAAGGACAGTATTGGGGCTTCTTTACTTAATCAACACTTTTCTATGACAAGACATCTTTTAAAGAAGATGAGCCATAGTTGACAAAAATTAAGCTCCCAGGGCAGAGTAAATATCAAAACAGACAAGGGGATCTAACGCAAGCATAACATCTTGTACACACGTTAAAGCCTGCTCTACCTTTTTGGAAGAATAATGTCCTTTGTGGGGACGGGATAGCTCAGTGGTCAGAGCACTGGTTTTCCCCAAGCTAAGGTTATGTAGCATCGGGTGTGGTTGGTTACCACTGGATGTGGTGACTGTTTGAGCGCCTTAGTTTCAGTACGTCCCCCGTTCACACAGCTGTAAATGGGTACCTGCCTCTTTAGGGTCGGGAAAGGGTAAGCAGCGGAGAGAGAGGAGAGGGCTCCGCCCTCAACATGCTGGCCCCTAGAGAAGCTGAGGTCTCTGATCTTTGCTCCCCTACGATCATATACGTCATGGGACACTTTATCTTACCTGTAAGGATTTTTTGTGCCAGGTGAGAATGGACGAGAATTTACAAAATGTATAACAGGGAGATGGATGTGAAAAGGTAAAATTATTCATTAATTTTTTCTACATAAACGAATCATAATTTAAAAAAAAGAAGAGAGAGAGAGGAGAGAAGAGGAGAGAGGGAGAGAGGGAGAGAGAGAGAGAGAGGAGAGAGGAGGGAAAGAGAGGGAAAAGGGGGAGAGGAGGGAGAGAGAGAGAGAGAGAGAGGGGGAGAGAGGAGAGAAACTCGAAAGGTTTATTCATGAAAAAAGGCCATTGGCCCTTTCTGAAGGGGGTTGCCAAATAACGATAACGATAATTGCTTTAGGACACACGACGCTACTCCAGCCATGGAAAACCCCCAGCTTTGTTAGTTAATGTACATCGAGGACACAAACTCTTTATGCCAGATAGTTACGGCATTCCGAGCCTTTTTGTCCGTCTTTGTCCACACACCCCCTTTAGGTTTTGGTAGGCCTAGCAAGGACTGCTTTTTTTTAGTTCTTAGTGCCCGCTAAGTCCTTGAAGCAACGATTGGGTCTCCGTGTGTAGTGTGTTTGGATACGCTTCCAATTCCGCAAACTGGCGAGTTTGCCGTTCCTTTTTAGCAGTTTTTCTCTTGCTGTTTGCAATACCTTTCCCCACATACTGGCTCAGTGTTGGTTGGCATGCACTAGATCACAATGTCGTCTGATCAAGTCACTTCTTCACCGTCTGAATGATGTGCACGGATTTTCTAAAGTGTGTATTTCTTTGTCTGTCTCTTAGCCTTCTCTGCACGGATCTATCAGTTTGAGTGCCACGTACTGTTTGACATTCTTGGTGAATGCCACCAAAATATTTTCATCGTTACCTCAGGTTGCAAAACACATATCGCCAGTCACTACAATCAGACATACAGGGAGTTCTAATCAACCGTTGATGGAACTTAATGATGTTTTTGTGTTGATGTCCTGGGTGTTGTTGTTGGTAGGTCTTCCATGTGTATCTACACTTTGTGTATTCCCTTGTTCTATCCACGTCAGGCAGACTCGAGGCATGAGGACACAGTCACTTTCACACACAACACTTGCCTGCTTTCTTTTATGCTTTCGAGAGCGCTAACATCTCGTCGTCTTTGAGAAAAACGTTTTTTTCCTGTAGTACTGTGCTTGTGTGCTGCGATTCATGTTGGACCCGCCATGTTGGTTGCCATGTTGGGGGTCCAGGGGGTTTCAGTGCAAACAAAAAACACGCTGTCCCTTTCCTGCCACTTTCCAGCTGGAAACTGCATTTCGGTAAGCAGGGCGCCAAGGTCCCTCTCCACACCGTGGAAGTCCGTTTACTGGCATTTTTGAATGAATTTCTAGATTTACTGCTGCTCACAGAAAAATGTACGCCCTGTCCGCTTCCTTCTGTGGGCCGCCCCCCGGAGAAAAGAGGGAAGAGAGGGGGGGGGGGGAGGAGGGGAGAGAGGGGGGAGGGGAGAGAGAGGGGGGGAGAAAAGGGGGGAGAAGGAGGGGGGAGAGGGGGAGGGTGAGAGGGGGAGGGGGAGAGAAGGGAAAAGACAGACAGCAGGACAGGAAGGGCAGGACAGACAGACAGACAGACAGGTTGATAGATAAGCATACAGACGACAGAGAGACAGAGATAGAGACAGAAGAAGGGATAGAGGAAAACAAAAAGGAAGGGAGAGGAGGACAGAACAGACAGATAGACAGACAGACAAAACCACAGACAAGAAAGACAGAGACAGACAGACACAACAGAGACAGAACCCCACAGACACCCATTTCAGAGACAGACACAAACAGACACAGACAGGAAAAAGACAGACAGACAATGACCGGAAATCCTTTAAAAACAAGCTTCGCAGCTCTTTTGTAATTTTACCA
>CM060334.1:51879012-51921512 GCA_030674155.1 Stramonita haemastoma
GAAAAAATGAGGTGGTGCCAGAGTTATGGGCCTTGGGTCAGGGAAGGGATGGCTTCTTTTAACCTCCCAGTCTGCCTGTCAGGGGAGGCATGAAGGGAGACAATCCTGGCTATCTGACTCAATGGACTCATTCTGACTGAAGAGTCATTTATCTTCTTCATCTCTCTGCCTGGATGATTTCCCCTTTTTTTGTTTTTCTATCTCTGTGTGTTTAATGTGTGTGTGTGTGAAAAAAAAAAAGAGAGAGAGAGAGAGAGAGAGAGAGAGATGAGGAGAGAGAGGAGAGAGAGAGAGAGAGAGAGGAGAGAGAGAGAGAGAGAGAGAGAGAGAGAGAGACAGACAGACAGACAGACAGACAGACAGACAGACAGACAGCAGACAGAGAGACAGAGAGACAGAGAGAGACAGAGACAGAGAGAGACAGATTCAGAGACAGAGACACACACACACACAGACAGACAGACAGAGACAGAGAGAAACAGCGAGTGACAGACAGAGAAATACAGAGAGAGGTTTGTATGTAAATAATCTACTCAGATAGTTGTCGTGATTTTCAATACACCGGAATAACTGATTTATCTGTTGAAAAAAGAAAGAAATACCATTCCCAGACATGTAGATCCCACAAGTGCCCTTTAAGTTTGATTACTTGCAGCCCCTTGATCATTGAGGTCAAAATCAGGGTCCGACTTGAGGAAAATGAGATCCTGCGTACAGGTTATTTCTTTGTTTAAAACAAAATTTCTTCAGAAAGTCAGAGATATTCACCTATACAAAAGAACATTACCAACATGAAACTGTTAGCTATTTGAGTTTATTAATTAAATGCGCACACAGCTTTTTTTATTTAATGTTTTGCATTGTATGGCGACACAGTCTGACATCAGGATATTTTTGTGTTTTGTTTCTGTTTCATATATTGATGCGTTGCATTTTTATTTGCTTCTTTAGTACTACTATCAAGGGACAGAGGGGACGGGATAGCTCAGGGGTCAGAGCGCTCACTTTCCCCAGCCTAAATTAAGCAGCATTGAGCGTGGTTACCAAGTGGGTGGGTGACCGTTTGCATGCCTTGGCTACAATACAGTCCCCCAGTTCACCCAGCTGTCAATGGGTACCTGTCCTCTTTAGGGTCATGGAAGGTAAAAGGAGCGAAGGAGAAGAGGTGGGCGCCGCCCTCAACATGCTGGCCCCTGGACAAGCTGTGGTCTCTGATGCCACGCTCCCTACGAGCGCAAAGGTTATACATTTAACTTTCTTTTTAAGGGGAGACAGTGTGTAAAAGAAGTGGTATCGTGATGAGGAAGAAGAAGAACGTCACGTAGGTAGAAGGATTGTGGTTCTAAGAGCATCTGAGCAACTAATGCAACATTGTTATCATCTTCTCTCCAGTCTGGTAGGTAGATTTGTGAATTGATCTGTGTTTGTATGTTGTTGGTTTTTTCTTGATTACCACTACATTTATTTGTATTCTTTTATATATTGTACCAGAGTGGACATTGGCCCATATGTCCCATCTCTGCACAGCTTCTCGAGTGGGTACAATTAGCCATTTAGGACGTGACCTCTAAAAAGAGGTTGTATAAATTCTACCATTCACCTTGAAGGTGTAGTGTATGCAATGGAGGGCTTTCGACCACCACCCAAGGAAACAGAGCATCGCACAATTCGCAGGTGTGTCCGGTTTTAGTAACACAACGCTGTGACAGGGCTCTTATCGCATGGGAGGTAATCTACTTACCACCCCATCACAATATATTCGTCTGTTGAAGGGGGGGGGGAGGGGGACGGATCAGGTTAGCCTAGTCATTAGAGCACTGCAACTGCGATGTGACGGCCCAGGATAAAGCTTTGGTTTAAGCCACCTCCTAAGACGTACTTTCAAAATGGATTTTTTCACCTGAAATGAGCATTAGTGCAAACGCCATTTCCTCAAAATTACTTTGCATGAGACTTTAAACCGAGGTCCTGTGCGCGAATGCACGCACAACTTCTTGCATGCAGTCGAAAACCCGTCCAGCCTTTCAGAAGAGTAGGCTCTTTGTGCCAGTAAGAGCGAACAATAAGTGTATAAAAAACAACAACAACAAAACACTCGCGCTTTAGTGTCGTGTTTAGACATCAACATCGAAGGCGGAGTCCGGCTACCTGAATGATAAGCAAAAAACGGTCACATGGAAAAAACTCACCATTGGTGGATCTTGGAGATCTAGCTGAGGAACAAAGGAATAAAAGACTTGTAAACGTTATTCCTTTTTAGCTCTATTTTTTTACCACTATAAGTACACCAATGTATACTTATACGTGTGATCGTACGAGGGAACGCAAATTACCTCTGTTGAACACTTAAGGAAATCAAATAGAGGGATTCCAGCAACTACTAGCTAAGTGACTGCAAATAAAGACAGAAGGAAATAACTGGTGAAGAAGGCGTTATCACAACAGAAGGAAACACAGAGACACACACAACACACAGACACACAGCTGCTCCCTCCTCTAGGCATTTACAGAAGCCTGCGTGTACTGTACAGTGATTTCTGAGAAGGTTTAGGTTTTATCTGACACGATCTACAGTCAAACAGACATTCAGGGGCTTGTCTAATGGCAAAACACAGACATTACGTCACTTCCTGTAATCTTATCAGAACTGTACAAAAGTAGAAAACTTATCGACTTTTGTGTACATTAATATTTATCTAATTGTCTGTCTCTTCGTCTATCGCCACCTATCTATCTATCTATTATCTATCTATCTATCTATCTATCTATCTATCTATCTATCTATCTATCTATCTATCTATCTATCTATCTATCTATCTATCTATCTATCTATCTATCTATCTATCTTCTGTCTATCTGTCTTGTCTGTCTGTCTCTGTCTATCTATCTATCTGATTTTATCTATTCTATCTATCTATTATCTATCATCTATCTACTTCTAATCTATCTATCTATTCTATCTATCTATTCTATTCTATTTCTATCTATCTATCTATCTATCTATCGTACTCGTATCATCGATCTATCTATCTATCTATCTATCTATCTATCTATCTATCATCTATATCTCTATCTTCATCTATCTTCTATCATATCTCTATCTATCTTCGTCATCGCCATCCATCGCTCCATCGTCATCGATCTATCGATCTATCATCTATCGATCTATCATCTATCATCATCATCTATCTTCTATCTCTCTATCTCTTATCTATCTCATCTATCATATCCTCATCCATCTCATCCTATCCATCCATCCATCCATCCATATCCATCCATCTATCTATCTATCTATCTATCTATTCTATCTATCTATCTATCTATCTATCTATCTATCTACATCTATCTATCTATCTATCTATCTATCTATCTATCTATTATATCAATCATAGAATGGAATTAACTGTCCTAGCTTTCAGACTCAGAAAAACCAGACATGGGGATGACAGACACAGGCACAGCCTGTCAGTTTTGTGACAGACAGTAATCTCTAAGATACTCTTGTCTGCTGTTTGGGCTTTTCCTTTCCATTTACTACACACCATTTGTTTTTCTGAGTCATATCTTATAGACTACCAATTCCTCTTTCCATGCCACACTGTGGGAAAGAGGAAGAAAGGATTACAGTCTGCTGTACAGAGACTGCTCACATGAACGTGGTATGCAACAGTGTCTTTTGTTCAACTTCTTCCTACAAGTTTCGTATTCGTGGTTCGAATCCCGTTTGGGCCCCAAACTCCCCCCCCCATCCATTAGACCATGAGTGGTGGTCTGGGTGTTATTCTTTCGGATGAGACGATAAACCGAGGTCCGTGTGTTACACATCATTATTTAGTGCACGTAAAAGAACCCACGGCAACAAAATGGGTTGTCCCTGGCAAAATTCGGTACAAAAAATGCATCCTGATAGGGAAACAAATACAGCCGCAGACAGGAGAAAAAGAAAAAAAAATAATGGGTAGGCGCTGCACTTGTGCGATGCGCTCTCCTCGGGGAGAGACAGCCCGAATTTCAGCAGATAAATCTGCATGTGATATAAAATTTATTAAAAAGTTGGGCATTATATAATGAAGATAATTATGTATTATGCTAGGGACAGACTCCTATAGCGAGTGATTAAGATTGTTTGAATTCAATCCCATGAGCCCATGGGTTCATAATCTTGGTGATGGCTGGAGATATATACGGACTGGAATTTTGTTCCCAGTCTCCAAGGTCAGCTTTAAGTACAGACCCCTAGTGCCTTCATTCCGCTTGTGCAGAAGATCAAATATGCATGTAAAGTTCTAATAACTCAGGTCAAGCTTAGTGGATTATGGATACCCGAGAATATCCAGCATGAAATCTGTAAATGAAATGACCTACCTGAGTGGAATGTGGTCAGCTGAGGCCAGTGAGAAGACTTTTAAAAAGTGACACACACAGAGAAGACCAGACATAGGTATCTAGCCCTTAAGGAAACGGAGGAGAGAGAGAGAGAGAGAGAGAGAGAGAGAGAGAGAGAGAGAGGGGAGAGAGGAGAGAGAGAAGAGACAGAGACAGAGACAGAGAGACAGAGAGACGAGAGAGACAGAGACAGAGAGAGACAGAGAGTATTATGTTGTGTTCAGTCTTCCCGGTAAAGTTTTAATCTCAGAATAAAACTGTGCAACTGTACACAGATTAAAACAGGGTATAAAACCAACTCTTCTACCCTTTGCTTGTATCAACACCCTGGTCAACCATAAGGGTCAACTCAGGATGGGCACCACATCATCGTGGGAAAAGCTACATCAATCACACATAAATTGAAATAAAACCCAAAACCAGATTTAAAAAAAAAGCAACTTTGTTCTCAGTATTGTTCTTCCACTTATGCCAGATGAAAAAACCCGATTCACAAAGGTCTACATTTACACAAAAAAACTAAATCCTTGCCACAAATACAGGTTCTTTACTCTTTAAAAACAAAACCAGAAAATTTGATGAGATGGGACCAGTATACCTTTGTTTTCCTAAAGGGCCATGGAATGACATTTTCTGAAAAAATCTGAGTGTCTAATCTGACACGGGGGCAGCGGGTGCCTTCCTGTTTATTCCAGGTCTGCTAACACTGGCTCTTTGTTTATTTTTCCGTCCTGGCATGTTTGCAACAACAAAAAAAACAACCCACAATAGGCGGATGAAAAAGAACACGTTTTGGAAGGCAGGAGTGGAGGGAAGGGTAGAGTGTGGGTGGGGATTGTGAGGATGGAGGGGGGGGAGAGTCATAAGGTGTAAAAAAATATTGGTGCGTCATTGTTTATTGTTGTGGATTGATTATTAATGGGTTTGGGTGTTTATTTGTTGTGCGTGTATGTGCTTTTATGTTTATTTTTTGTGTGGTATGCAAATTTCTTATTAATAATTTTGCTGTGTTTTTTTTTGTTTTGTTGTGTTTTGTCATCGTTTGTTTGTTCTGGGTGAATTTGGTTTGGGTGGGTATGTGAGTGTGGTGTGAGTGTGTTTTTGTGCGTGTGTGTGTATGTGGTGCGTGCGTGTGTGTGTGTGTGGTGTGTGTGGTGTGTGTGTGGTGCGTGAGTGAGTGTGTGTGTGTGAGTGTGAATGTATGTATGAATGTATATGTGTGTGTGTTTGCGTGTGTGTATGCGCATGTATGTGTGTTAGTGTGTGTGTGTGTGTACGCGCGTGTGTGGTATGTGTGTGTGTGCGCGCGCGCGCGTGTGTGTGTACCAAACATCTCCAACACATCCTCCCAGTGATGAGGAGCTCTGCTGATGGCCAGGCTTACACTTGATGACAATCCAGACAGGGTACCCCCCTCCTTTCTGACAAGACACAGACTACGTCATTTCCTGCAATCCCCAACAGATCAACTCCCCCCTAAAAGACTTGGGGAGCTTGATCAATGTCCAGACTCACTTTCTGCCCATGGAAAGAAGTCACCCTAAAGACACCACAATCCAGACCATGGGACCACTACAAGAAGTGCTTGTAGCTCTCCCCCACCCTCCCCTCAAACCCCCCTCCCCCTCCCCACCCACCCACACATTGGCAATCGTTTCCATTCAGCAGACCTTACATTTCCAATTGGTACCCCCCCCCCCCCCCCCCCCTTTTTTACCCTCTCATCTTGTCGACAAACTCTCTGTCCATTTACTTGGCTGTAGAGAAGAGAGAGAGAGAGAGAGATGGAGAGTGTAGATTGTAGGAGGGAGTTATAGTCTATGGGGTCTGAGACAAGAGAGAGAGAGAGAGAGAGAGAGAGGAGAGAGAGAGAGAGAGAGAGAGAGAGAGAGAGAGAGAGAGAGAGAGAGAGAGAGAGAGAGAGAGAGAGAGAGAGAGAGAGAGATTGTTGCAAATCGGTTGATGTCTGTCTGTCTGTCTGTGTGTCTGTCTGTCTGTCTGTCTGTCTGGTCTGGCTGGCTGGCTGGCTGCCTGGCTCCTGTGAGTTCTCAGACAGGATGGAAAAGGAAGAGATGGGGTGGGGTTGCTTGAGTTGTGTTGCTTAAGTCATCTTTTCCTTGCTTGAGTATCACTTTCCATATTATCAGGAGTAATTGCCTGTTAATTCTTGTTTTCTGAGGGAGGGAGGAGGTAGAGAGGGAGGAGGAGAGAGAGAGATAGAGAGAGAGAGAGGTAGAGAGAGGAGAGAGAGGAGAGAGAGAGAGAGAGAGAGAGAGAGAGAGAGAGAGAGAGAGGAGAGAGAGAGAGAGAGAGAGAGAGAGAGAGGAGAGAGAGAGAGAGAGAGAGAGGAGGGAGAAGAGGAGAGAGAGAGAGAGAGAGAGAGAGAGAGAGAGAGAGAGAGAGAGAGAGAGAGAGAGAGAGAGAGAGAGAGAGAGAGAGAGACGAAGAGAGAGAGAGAGAGAGAAGACGAAAGGAGAGAAGACAGACAGACACACAGAAAACAGAGTAGAGGGTGTTTTTGGAACAGATACTAAATCATAGTAAATAAAACTTTTTCTGAATGTCCCTTTTTAAAGAAGATTGGCGGGAGAAGGGGAGAGGGAAAGGGAGAGGTCGGAGGACGGAAGAATTTTCTGATGACGATGATGCTAATGTCTAGTTTGTTTTTGTTGTTACATTTAGTAGAGAATTCCAAGTCATCACAACGTTGTAAATTGAAATCTACACATTTTGTGAAACGTTTGGATGATTCACATCACTTATGTCAAATTAATGGTGTTCCTATACTTTAGAACAAAAATCAAAATCAAAAGGGACAGGTCCATTCTTCTGCCTGTTTTTCCAGAAAAAAATATATAAATAGAAATTCTTTCTCTTGTCAAAGTCGGATGCACTGGGCTTGACTTGTCAAGGTTCTTAACAACAGCGCAACCTATTTTCGCCCATATGACAGACAACAAACAGTTGCTGTCTGAACATTTCACAACAAAGAAGAAGCAAGCCAGACTTCCACACACCAGCCCTAGACAAGATGTCGTCCTCACCTCATTTCCGTCAAAACCGTAAAATCCGGAACAGTAATCAACGTCATCATTCTGTAATCACGAGACAAAGTCCTCTCTTTAAGCCAGGCTTGGCTTCCAGCCATCAGGAGGAGAAATTATCATTGTCATCATTATTTTGTGGCAGCATAAAATCCTTTTGATACTTGTGGTCATAGTTTGCAAATTGCTTCACCACCAGTTTCTCATTCACTTTGTTGACAAAATCTCCTCCCATCCTTTACAAACTGTGGAAAGAGAAGAAGACAGGAGTGGCTAGATAGCAAAGATGATGAGTGGTTTGATGACTAGTGAAGAAGACAACTTAACTTGCTGTTTTGCAGTTTGCTTTTTCCTGTCTCCTGCCAAAACATCCGAGAAAGGTGAAAAAAAGGACAACAGATGGACGTGATCTTGTTTTCTCAGTCAGCAATAGTTTAGTGGTCAGGGAAGGTAAAGCTGCGAGGGAGAGGAGATGGGCGCCACTGCCCTCAATATGCTGACCCTTCGAGATGCTGAGGTCTCTGATGCCTCGCTCCCCTACGACCGCCTAGGTTATGGGACACCTTTACCTTTTTTTACCTTTACATTTTATATGAAAACGGTTGAAAAAAAAGAAGATTGCGTTTTATTATGGTGGCATAGCTATTATATAAACCAGAGTCTGAATTTCTGTAAACCACAGAAACGATCAGAGAGTAAAGACATCTGATTCAGTTATGTCAGTGGTTTTTGTTGCGTACACGTCAAAATGCATAATTATTTCTCATGTTTAGTGTATAGATTATTTTGTAAAGTGTATATCGCACTAAGAGTCTCTTCATATTATTTGAAAAACATTAAGAATACATTAGATAGGAGTATGGTTTATAGGTTAATCAACACAATATCGATTGTTATTACAATTGTGTATGATTCTTTAAACACCTCGCCCTACAGGCAATTGTATTCCAGCTTCAGAGGATATTTTCCCTTGTTTAAAGGAAAGTGACGCTGTAAAGAGTGCTCCTTTGTGTAGTCTTTTTATGCTAAGAGCTTGTGATGGCTTTAGATAAACTAAACATGTCATTTCAAGGCATAGGTAACGGTAGTAAAGGTGTCCCACAACCAGTGTAGTCGTTGGGGAGCGAGGTGTCAGATACCTCAACTTCTCTTGGGATCAGCATATTGAGGGCAGTCCCCATCTCCTCTCCCTCGCTGCTTTACCTTCCCTGACCCTAAAGAGGGCAGGTACCCATTGACAGCTGGGTGAACTGGAGAACTGTGTGGAACCCAAAGCGCACAAACGGTCACCCATCAAACTGGTAACCACGCTGGATGCTTATCAGCCCTACCTTATAGTGTATTGTAATGTTTGGGTTATTATCCAGTTAAGGATGACCTCATGGCTGGATACAAACTTTATGACCTCCCTTGCATCCTTTAACAGGATCCCCAAACAAGGCACAAAGATTCACTAGGTGCTTATTTTCTCCTATTCAATTTTTTTTCAACATATATTCTAAGATTATTTTATTTCTCTTTTTATCATTGTCTTTTGAGGGCAGCTTCGAAAGGCCACACGGATATTACATATTCCTGTGAATGCAATTGACACTTTCAAATTCTGAAAAATGTCTTGCTGTAAGGTACCACAGCAGGTGGAGTTTCAATCACCACCGGATCTCTAACGAAGGCTCATCCAACAGCCGAAACTCGAGTCAATTCAGGATACTAAAGGCATGGTTTTTACTCAAAAATGCCTAAAATGCTGCCACTGAAAGGCAGTATTCCTTTGAACTTATAATTTTTTTAAAAGATTTAATCTGTGATAAGTCATTTTCAAAATGATTGAGAAGTTGTTACCTGTACTTGTTTTTCCTCCACTACTCTTTCGTCTATACTACCTAGAGAGAGAGAGAGAGAAAGAGAGAGAGAGAGAGATGGAGATGGAGACACACACACACACACACAGACACCACACACACACACACACACAGAGGGAGTCAGACAGTGAGAGATAAACAGAGACAGACAAACAAGCAAGCAAACAGACATACAGAGACCCAGTTGGATAAAGGCGTGTGAAATCGTGCAGGGTATTTGTGATATCGTTGTCGCCTGCTGGGCCTTTGGCACCAGTGTCTAAAATGCATCAGGGGAGATCGCTGATCGCCCTTCAGATAGAGGGAGGGAAGGAAGGAAGGAGGGAATTAAGGAAGGAAGAATGAGACCACAGTTTTTTTTCAGGAACAGGAGCCATGATATGAATAGATGACGAAAGAAGATGAAGAAGGAAAGAGAGAGAGAGAGAGAGAGAGAGAGAGAGAGAGAGAGAGAGAGAGAGAGAGAGAGAGAGAGAGAGAGAGAGAATGTGCGTAAGTATGTGCATACGTGTGTATATTATGTTCCTGTGTTGGTTCGTTTATGTGTGCGTGTATCTGTTGATATCAGTAAGTGAAACAGCAGCAGGAAGGGGGGAGGGGGGGGGGGGAGAGGATGAAATCATCACAACCACCACCATCATCACCATCACCATCCCCTTCCTCCTTCTCCTCCTCCTCATCATCGTCGTCGTCGCCGTCATCATCGTCGTCGTCGCCGTCATCATCGTCATCGTCATCGTCAACATCATCGTCATCATCGTCGTCGTCGAAATAATAATAATAATCATCATCATCATCATCCTCATCATCAGTATCATCATCATCAAAAACATCGTCATTTTTCTCTCAAGAGATGCAGAAGCAGTCAAACAGACACACATCAACGGTCTCCCTTCTATGTCCCACGTTCCCCAGGGACTTCTCCATGTCAGCCTCTGTGTCTCTCACATCAGGCTGCCCACCCCTCTCCCCCTCCCTCCATCTCCCTCCTTCCCTC
The DNA here is from genome assembly GCA_030674155.1 of Stramonita haemastoma. NCBI lineage: Eukaryota > Metazoa > Mollusca > Gastropoda > Neogastropoda > Muricidae > Stramonita > Stramonita haemastoma. The sequence continues at coordinate 51,889,302 of CM060334.1, forward strand.
CCCGCCGCCGTCCTCCCTCCAGCCGCCCCGCTCCCTATCACCCCTCATCCCCCCCTCCCACTTCCCCACCACTTGATGGAGCAAACATGTACAGAACGATTGTTCTCACCGTGCTGGTATACATAACACATAACACCGCTAGCTTTGTCTGAATGTCGTTTTTTGTTTTGTTCTTTTTTGGTTTCGTTTTGTTTTGTGTGTGTGCTTGTGTGTGGTGTTATTGTTTTGTACGTTTCTTGATGGAGGAAGAGAGTTGAGGGAGAGGAGGAGCCAACCAGCCAGCCAACCAGTCATTCAATCGATCAATTAATCAATCAATCAATCGGTCAATCAATCAATCAATTACTCTGCTTACATGTATTCAATGATAAGGAAGAGAGAGAAAAGATATACGTACACACATACACGCATTCATACATACACACATATGCATACATGCATACATACATACAGACACATGGATACAAGTCATGCATACATACGTACTTACATACGTACGTAAATCCATCCATACATGCATACATACATGCAGACGGACACACGCACAGACGCATACACAAACATATGCACATTATACATATTTATATACATTTAGGCACAGATACACACACAAATGTACATATAAACATTCATACATACATGTACCTACCTACCTACCTACCTACCTACCTACCTACCTACCTACCTACCTACCTACCTACCTACATACATACATACATACCTACCTACATACCTACCTACCTACATACCTACCTACCTACCAACATTTATGCATACATACATACATACATACATACATACATACATACATACATACATACATACATACATACATACATACATACATACATACATACATACATACATACATACATACATACATACATACACACACAGACACACAGACAAATGCACATCAAAAATCAGAAAACATCAAACTAGATTAGCATACATTCTCATCGACTTCACACACGCTTACAATCCAATCAAATAAAAAAAACAAAAAAACCCAACCCAAACCCAAACCCATAAACAAATTTGATGTAAATTTCTTTTGTTATTATACAAGCGTCCTTCACAAGTTTTCTTTCTTTCTTCTTCTTCTCCCTCTTAACCCTACAACAGCTTTTCCTTCCCCAGAGAACGCGTTTTGATTTTCTGATTTCTGTGGATATTAGGAGTTTTCATGTGTGCTTTCCTGTTACCGTCATTGTTTGTTTATTTGTCTTGGTTGCATGTTTTCCTTTCGGACCAGACTGGCTCGGATGCTCATTGTAAGTCAACTCACGCGGGCTTGAAGTGTCAAGTTGTGCAAATGAAGGAAATTATTCATTTGGAAGTGAGCAGAGGTGCCAAGTTCCATTAAAGCTAAAAACAACAACAACACAGAGAGAGAGAAAGAAAACTGAGAAAATTAATGATTCAGGCAAAGAATCTGTTGAAGGACAGCATAAACATTTCTGGCTTTCTTTGTTTATAGGTATGGGGTTTGTTTTTTTTGTTTGTTTGTTGTTTTAGTTGAGTTTTGTCATGTATTTTTCACAAGGTTCTTTAGTTGTTTTAATGCATTGTGATCATTTTTAAAACTGTGGTTTTTGGTCTGTCTTCCTGCTTCTCTCTTTCTCTCTCTTTCTCTCTCTTTCTCTCTCTCTTCTCTCTCTCTCTCTCTCTCTCTCTCTCTCTCTCTCTCTCTCTCTCTCTCTCTCTCTCTCTCTCTCTCTCTCTCTCTCTCTCTCTCTCTCTCTCCTACCTACCTACCTACCTACCTACCTACCTACCTACCTACCTACCTACCTACTATCTATCTATCTATCTATCTATCTATCTATCTATCTATCTATCTATCTATCTATCTATCTATCTATCTATCTATCTATCTATCTATCTATCTATCTATCTATCTGTCTATCTATCTATCTATCTATCTGTACAGAAAATCGATATTTTTTGCTCTCATACAGAAAATACTGATACCCAGGTCAGCATTCAGGACTAAGTAGATGATATATCTACAATATAATAACATATTTTAATTGAAATGTCCCGTTTTAGACAAATATCTCCCCCAGTAGGGATACCACAGAGAGGGGGGGGGGGGGGACTGTCAGTATAAATAGCATCCCCACCTGCTGGAAATTCTGTGCTAGGAATTCCTTCTTTCCTTTCCCTCTCTCTTTGTTTCTGCCTTGTTCTTTTTCCTCCTATCATCTCCCTCTTGTCTACCTTCTGCCCTCTTAGTTCATTCTCCTACCTTTCCCCCAAAAGACTTTAGTAGATGTCAATTCTCTCCAACGTCAAAGTGGGATGCGTTAGGCCTGACTTGTATTTGTATTGGTATTTGTGCCACTTTATGTCACAGCAGATTTCTCTGCGTGAAATTCGGGCTGCTCTCTCTCTCTCCGGGGAGAGCGCGTTGCCACTAGTGCAGCGTCTACCCATTTTTTTTCTCCTTTTTCCTGCATGCAACTGTATTTGTTTCCCTATCAGTGTGGCTTTTTTCGCTACAAAATTTTTGCCAGGGTCAACCCTCTTGCGCTGGACGGCATTACATTACAACTGTTTGACAGACATCAATGGTTGCTGTCTGACCGTTTAACAAAGAAGAAGATCTCAAGGATTGTCCAGGCTGCTAGTCTTTCGGACGAGACGATAAATCGAGGTCTCGTGTAAAAACAATGCATTCAGTACAGGTTTAACTACTCATGGTGCATAGCAGTTGTTGTTTGCAAAATATTCTCTTTTTAAAAATATTCTTTTAGGGAACAAAGAAAAAAATGCAACACGCAGAAAGGATAATATGAAAAATTTGGTACTGCTCATGTGGCGACACGCTTTTAATGGGTAACGTAGCCCAAATTTCACGCAGAGAAATTTGCCGAGATTGAAATAATAATAATAATAAATAATAATAATACCAATAATAATAACAACAACAATACCGACATTATGGATTTTTTTTTATATAGTACTGAACATTGTAAAGTAAACAAAACATAGTGCTTGCATTCAAAACATTCACGCGCATGCGCCTGTTTACAATTAATACAATATAACACAATGCAATACAGTACAATCCAATCCAATCCAATCCAAAACAACACAATACAACACAACACAACACAAGATAATACAAGACAATTAATCACAATACAATACGGTACAATACAATACAAAACAAAAGACTATCACACTTCAGCCCTATGTCCCGTTTCCTTAGCCTAGGGAACACCTATTGTCTGATTTCACGTTAGGCTACGGCCATAGTAAACCCGGCCCGTCCCGTTGTTTTGACGGCCGTCTCTTTGACGGGAGAACGGATCCGTCAAAGCGGCCATAGTCAACCCGGCCCGTCTCTTTCTGACAATATGGTCACCCCGAAACTGCGAGTGACGCAAAAATGAGGCTGCCGCGGTGACGCAAAACGACAGAAAATAGTTCGACATAAAAAGTGTTTTTACGTAAAATCTCCCCCAAAAACTTTTATCAAAACTATTGGAATGTAATCGGGAAAGGTTAATTTACTAGTTTGTGTAGTCAGAATTTTTGAAGCACCATAAATAAGTTTTTCTTGATTATTTTCCTTTCCGTCGACCCGGCAAACGGACGTGTTGCTCGAACGTCAAAACGACGGGTCAAAAAGAACGGGCCGGGCCGGGTCTACTATGGCCACCCACAGCCGTTTTCAGTGACGCCACAGAATAATTCAGCCGGGCAGCATTTTTCACCCGGCCCGTCATTTTGACGGCGTCAAAATGACGGGTTCACTATGGCCGCGGCCTTAATGTGCCCAGTTATCCTCACCACCAAACGAGTCACTACCCTTCACTTTTCTGTTATCAGAATGCTAAGAGGCATAAAAAAAGAACATTCCGCTACAAGAGACTGCGCTAGAGTTTTTTCACCTGGATGAATTATATCTTGGCCTGGGTAATTGCATACTGTCAGTAATGATGTCCACTTTGTCAGTCAAGGAAGTCGTGAATGTCTCCCTATCTCCGCACGCACACACACACACACACACACACACACACACACACACACACACACACACACACACACACACACACACACACACACACACACACACACACACACACACACACACGCGCGCGCGCGCGCGCGCGCGCGCGCGCACGCGCACACATACACACACACATGAGTGCTTATTGCATTATCCTCGATATAAGAGAATAAATAAAAATATAAACACACATATGCAACATATTCAACACACACACATACATACACACACACACACACCAGAGAGAGAGAAAGAGAGAGAGAGAGAGAGAGAGAGAGAGAGAGAGAGAGAGGAGAGAGAGAGAGAGAGAGAGAGAGAGAGAGAGAGAGAAGAGAGAGAGAGAGAGAGAGAGAGGGGGGCGGGAGGGAGGGAGACAGACAGACGGATAGACAGACAGACAGACAGACAGACAGACAGGCAGGACAGAGACGAACAAAGACAAAGACATACAGAGACAGAGAGAGACAGAGAACAGAGACAGAGACAAAAAGACAGATAGACAGGCGATCAGATAGTCATACAGAAAAAGCAAACACACAGAGACACAGTCAGAGACAGAAAATTAAAAGTAGATACAGAAGAATCTAGATATAGGGAACAGAAGCTCAGAGAGACACAGAACAAAAGGACCCCCCCCCCCACACACACACACATAAAATAACAATGTGCATTAGATCAAAACAAACAAACAAACAAAAACACTGACCAAAGCATAACCCTCCTAAGTGCAACACCAAAAACACAAAAAAAACACCGCTATTCCCCAAACAGAGACAAACCCCCTCTCCTCTTCTCTCTCTGTCTCTCTCTCTCTATCTGTCTCTCTCTGTCTGTCTGTCTCTCTCTGTCTCTGTCTCTGTCTCTGTGTGTGTATCTCTCTGTCTGTCTGTCTGTCTCTCTCTATCTCTGTCTCTCTCTCTCTGTCTCTCTTTCTGTCTCTGTGTGTGTGTCTCTCTCTGTCTCTCTCTCTGTCTCTCTGTCTCTGTCTCTGTCTCTCTCTGTGTGTCTCTCTCTCCCTCTCTCTCTCTGTCTCTCTCTCTGTGTCTCTCTCTGTCTCTGTCTGTCTGTCTGTCTCTCTGTCTGTCTCTCTTTCTCCACACCACACACACACACACACACACACACACACACACACACGCACACACACACGCACACACACACAAACACACACAAACACACACGCACACACACACACACACACACACGCACACACACGCACACACAGAGGCCCCCATCTCTCCATTTCCATACTGATGCTGGCGTCATTTAGCTGTGTCAGGTCTGCCCCTACCATTACCATCGATTCTGACGTCACTCTGGCATCACCGCCTGCTCTCAACTGTCATCCAGGACACAGAATGCAATCACCACACCCCCACCCCCTCTCCCCTCCCCTTCCCCTGTCCCCTCTTCTCTCTTCCCTCCCCCCCCCCTCTCTCTACTCCACAAAGCCATGCCATGCCATTCCTGATTTGTTTTGGGTTTTTGTTTTTCGGTTTCGTTAATTCTGAACTCGGTGGTTAGTGAGTAGGTACCTTTGCTGGTATTACTGTATACTTGTTGGGACAGGTATAGCTCTGAGGTCAGAGCACTTGCTTTCCCCAAGCGAAGGCTAAGCAGCGTCGTTCGTGAATACCTTTTGGATGGGTGACCGTTTGCGCGCCTTGGGTTCAGTACAGTTCCCCCCTAGTTCACCCAGCTGTAAATGGGTACCTGTCTTCTTTAGGGTCAGGGAAGGTAAAGCAGCGAGGGAGAGGAGATGGGCGCCTACCTCAATATGCTGGCCCCTGGAGAAGCTGAGGTCTGTGATGACTCGCTCCCCTACGACCACTTAGGTTAATTATGGGAACACCGTTACCTTTTGTAGCTTTTACTGTATACTTCTTCTTCTTCGTTATGGAACACTCAGACAGCAACTATTGTTGTCCTGTCATATGAGTGAAAATGTGTCTTGCTGCCGTTAAGCACCTGTGAAGTCAAGCAAAGCGCATCCAACTTTGGTATGGGAGAGAATTGTTATTTTTTCAGTCTTTTTTAAATAAAAGGAAAACAATGGGCTAAGAAGGAGGGGACAGAAAACAAGAGGTCATGAACAACACTGAGTTCTTATCCTATAAGAAAAAGAAGCCACCAAAAAAAAAGAAATATCCCTTAAATATATCCAGAGAACATGACCAAGCACTCAAACCACTTTATATAAAACATTATTATTTTGAAACCCCCATCAATGTAAAAAATAAAGAAAAGAATAGAAGATTGAGCAAATACGCGTAGTCTGTATGCCTATGCAAGTCTGTGTGTGTGTGTGTGTGTGTGTGTGTGTGTGTATGCGCGCGCGCGCGCATGTGTGTGTGTAAGACAGAGAGAGAGAGAGAGAGATAGAGATAGAAAGAGAGACAGAGACAGAGAGACAAAGAGCAAGCAAGAAAGAGACAGACAGACAAGTACATACAGAGCTAACAGACAAGCACAAAGTTGATAGTTGGATACAAAACCTCATGTAAAAGCTTTTTTTGTTCTTCAGCAAGAGCTCTGAGGCTCACCAGAGGTGAGAGTTTGCCTACACAACCATTTTTGCCCCCAAGTAGGTAGTCACGAATCTCCAAAATGCAAGAAGCAAAAAGGTCCCCTTCGTTACCTCTTGAATGAGAAGAAGGCCTACTTATTTACAGAATTATCTCGTGATTGTTGCAGTATCGACCCCTTAACCAAAAGACGACCTCCTTACTTACATAATTATCACGTGACTGCTGCAATATTACACTCGTGTAACCAGAGAAGAAGACCCCAATTTACATAATGATCACGTGATCACTGCAACGTCACCCCCAAAAGTAGGCCTTCTTTATTAATTGACATAATCATGATGTAACAGCCAGCATGTGTCTCTCATTGTCAGGGAAGGAAGGACATGTCAGGTTGTCATCGCCACTGAGGCTCTGTCCTCAGCCCCCAGAGCAGAAGGCTGTAATCTGCCCCGCCAGCCAGTCAGACCTCAAATCAGCGCTGGTGAAATGCCATCCCCTCCCTGTCCCTGCCCCTGTACTGTCAGCATGTAATCCCAAGCAGGCTGCTAAGTGCACGCTCTGGCTATATACACGTGTGTGTGTGCGTTTATGCGTGTACATTAATTTGGGGTTTGCTGCTGCTGCTGCTGCTGCTGCTGCAATGAGGGAGAAGTGAGTGAACGATGATTGAGCTTTGTGCTGTTGCTGGCTGCAGTGCAGTAGAGGTTGGAAATCAATATGAATCATCAAAATGGTATTAGTATAGTTGGTCATCTGTCTTACTAACTATGAATACTGCAGGGTACAATCTACTATAAGAAGCATTTTGGTACCACCCTCCACCCGTATCACCACCCTCATTCCCATGATTTTTTTTTCTGTTTATTGAGGCAACGCAGTATTGGTATAAGGAATGGTATAAAAATGCAGTGAAGCATTTTATTTGTAAGATACAGCGAAACAACAAGTAAATAATGAAAAGAGTTATGATGCAGATTAGCAATATATTAAGAGAAACAAAGTATAGGTTGGGTTCAGCTTTATTTTAAGTAAAGCACCATACTTCAGTGGAAAATTATCATTATAGCATTTGTGGATTAAATGAGAGGCAAACCTATATTGTTCACAACTTTTTCAGACTTGCAGAAGTGTTGGTTGAATTTACAACACTATTAAAAGGAAAAAGATATCATAAACTGTCAAAGACAATAGATAAATGTCAAATGTATTTTTCTTGAAATAAAAAAAGGCAAAAATTGATAAGAAAGAAGAAGGGAAGAAATGGGAGGTGGAAAAAAGAGAAAAAAAAAAAATGAGAGAGAGAGAGAAAGAGAGAGAGAGAGACAGAAAGAGGACAATACACATAATCTCTCTCTTTTCCATTCTCGCTCTTACACACACATACATGCACACATGTGCACACAAACGCAGACACAGACAGACAGACAGACAGACACACACACACGCACATTTATACACACACATACACACAGACAGAGTCAGAAACACAACCAGTTTGTTTTATACCTATTGACAATACACAGAATCTCTACCTCAATGTTCAGCCAACATCAATATCCAACAAGGTCCTTATGGATTGTTCAGCCATTTGACTGCTGTCTACAACTCCCGAATAGGGCGGCTTGTTTTCAGCTGGCTTCCTGTTCTACACTATTAGCTAAACGATTTTTCAGGTTGCAGTGTACAGACATATGAATGGTGATCCATTGTTTGTGTTGTCACAAAGACCTGTGAGCCCTTATGTTTTTTTTGTTTGATAGAACAAAGTCATATCCATTACTGTTTTCAAAGACAATAGGCTTTAAGAGTCTCTCTCTCTCTCTCTCTCTCTCTCTCTCTCTCTCTCTCTCTCTCTCTCTCTCTCTCTCTCTCTCTCTCTCTCTCTCTCTCATCCTTCGGATGAGACTTTAAACTGAGGCCCGTGTGCGAACGCACGCAGAACATCTTGCGCACACGTTAAATCCTGTTCCGCTTTTCGTAAGAGTAGGCCATCGTGTGCCGGTGGGAACAGATGACATTTACAAAAGTGCATACACACGGGGACTGGATGTAAAAAAGCACAAGAGTGCTTATCCCATTATCCTCGATATAAAAGAATAAATCAAATCAAATCAAATCAAATCAAATCAAATCAAATCAAATCAAATCAAATCAAATCTCTCTCTCTCTCTCTCTCTTTCTCTCTCTCTCTCTCTCTCTCTCTCTCTCTCTCTCTCTCTCTCTCTCTCTCTCTCTCTCTCTCTCTCTCTCTCTCTGTATTCTTTATATTCCCTCATCAGGGAAAGGGAAGGATAAACAAAAAAAAATGTAATACTTACTCTGTAACCCTTGAAAAATCAAGATTATTCAGTTATCCATTCTCTCTGTCTGTATGTCTGTCAGCTTGTCTGTTTATGTCTGTATGTATGTCTGTCTGTCTGTCTCTCTCTCTCATTGTTCAGCAAAGGGCCAGATGAAAAAAAAGTAATACTCTGTAACCCTTGAAAAATAAATATTACTCATTTAAAGAGTAATCATTTCTCTCTCTCTCTCTCCTCTCTCTCTCTCTCTCTCTCTCTCTCTCTCTCTCTCTCTCTCTCTCTCTCTCTCTCTCCTCTCTCTCTCTCTCTCTCTTCTCTCTCTCTCCTCTCTCTCTCTCTCTCTCTCTCTCTCTCTTTGTCTATCTCTCTCTCTCTCTCTCTTTGTCTATCTCTCTCTTTGTCTATCTCTCTCTCTCTCTCTCTCTCTCTCTCTCTCTCTCTCTCTCTCTCTCTCTCTCTCTCTCTCTCTCTCTCTCTCTCTCTCTCTCTTTCTCTCTCTCTGTGTATGTGTGTGTGTGCCAGGCGCGCATGTGTGTGTATGATAGATGAATACATTAATCCATTCTATTCTGAAATAAAAACCTAATTTAATAAGGTCTGAGAAGTGGAGTGGGTTTTAACATGTGCCCAAGATGTTCTGCATGCCTTTGTACACCCACAACAGTTTACAGTCTCATCTGAAGGACCTTTGGGGGAAGAGGTGTCAGCACTGATGTTAACTCCACTGATGCTGCTTCTTTCAAGTTGTCTCTTATGTTCCTTTGGCTAAGAGATTGTGTGGGTTAAAGTGTGAATAAAAAAACTAATATGAATAATATTGTGCAATTGTTATCAGTGTTTCCACAGAAGACTGTGAGTATTTGGGTTTCTTTTTTGTCCATAGAACAAAGTTGTTTCCATAACTTTTTTTCATAGATGCCAAGCATGCATAAGAGAGAGAGGGGAGAGAGAGAGACACTGACACTGACACTGAAAAGTTTTATTGTACATCGGCCTTAGGCCACTATACAAAACATGATTAAGTCAGGGGGAAGATAAACATCACAGCGTAAAACATTTCCATCCATTTCACATTTCCAATTCCGCAAACACACAAAGTCACATTCAATGCCTTCTAGTTATCATCAACCCGGTTAACCTTTTTATCATTTGCATAATCACTGCCATCAGCATCCTCATTATCTATATCTGCAGCAAGTATATCACCATCACCATCATTACTTTCATTATCTACGTCTTCATCATCAAACTCATTCTCTTCATCATCTGCACTATCATCCACCTCTTCAACCTATATAATTATCAACGTCACGATCATCATCTTCAATGTCTCTACACAATAGTCACGATCACAATCCTCGTCTTCATCACTGTTTCCAACGTCACCTTTAACTTCTTCGTCATAGTCTTCGTTACCACTATCACTTTCAACACCTACACCAACGTTACCATCATCACCTTTAGTAATCACATCATCATACCCATCATCACCATTAGTGATCACATCATCATTACCATCACCATCATCATTAGAATTCTCATTATCCTAACCAGCACCTCTTTCAGCAGTTCTACCATCTACATCCTCCTCCACAATCATCACCTTCAGCATTTACATCACCATAAACATCATCTTCAGCATTTACATCACCATCACCATCATCCTCACATCCACATAACCATCACCTTCAACATTTACATCACCATCACCATCATCCTCAACATTTACATCACCATCATCCTCAGCCTTTATATCACAATTACCATCATCTTCAACATTTGCATCACCATCATCTTCAACATTTACATTACCAACATCTTCAGCATTTACATCATCATCATCTTTTCCTCAACATTTACATCACCATCATCTTAAGCATTTACTTCCCCATCATCTTCAACATTTCCATCACCAGCATCATCATCTTCAACATTTACATCACCATCGCCATCTTCCTCAGCATTTACATCACCAACATCTTCAACATTTACATTACCATGATTTGGACATTTGCATCACATTTGCATCACCATCATCTTCAACATTTACATCACCATCATCTTCAGCATTTACATCACCATTACCATCATTTTCAGCATTTACATCACCATCATCATTAGCATTTACAACACCATCATCAGCATTTACATCACCAGCACCATCATCTTCAGCATTTACATCACCATCATCTTCAACATATACATCACCGTCATCTTCAGCATTTACATCACAATCACCATCATCTTCAACATTTGCATCACCATAACAATCATCTACAGCATTTACATCAGCATCACCATCATCTTCAGCATTTACATCACCCTCATCTTCAGCATTTACATCACCATCATCTTCAGCATTTACATCACCATCACTATCATCTTCAGCATTTACATCACCATCATCTCCAATATTTACATCACCATCATCTTCAACATTTATATTACCATGATTTTTAACATTTACATCACCATCATCTTTTGCATTTACATCACCATCATATTCAGCATTTAACTTCCCATCATCATCAGCATTTACATCACCATCATCTTCAGCATTTACATCACCAGCACCATCCTCTTCAACATTTACATCACCATCATATTCAGCATTTACATCACCATCACCCTCAACATTTACATCACCATCATCTTCAGCATTTACATCATCATCACCATCACCTTCAGCATTTACATCACCATCACCTTCAGCATTTACATCACAATCACCATCATCTTCAGCATTTACATCCCCATAACAATCATCTTCAGCATTTACATCAGCATCACCATCATCTTCAGCATTTACGTCACCCTCAACTTCAGCATTTACATCACCATCACTATCATCCTCAGCATTTACATCACCATCATCTTCAACATTTATATCACCATCATCTTCAACATTTACATCACCATCATCTTCAACATTCACATTACCTTGATTTTCAACATTTACATCCCCATCATCTTTTGCATTTACATCACCATCATATTCAGCATTTACTTCCCCATCATCTTCAGCATTTACATCACCAGCACCATCCTCTTCAACATTTACATTACCATCACCTTCAATATTTACATCACCATCTTCTTCAGCATTTACATCACTATCACCATCATCTTCAGCATTTACATTACCATCACCATCACCCTCACATTTACATCACCATCATCTTCAGCATTTACATCATCATCACCATCACCTTCAGCATTTACATCACCATCACCTTCAGCATTTACATCACCAGCATCATCCTCTTCAACATTTGCATCACTATCATCTTCAACATTTATATCAACAGCACCATCATCTTCAGCATTTACATTACCATCATCTTCAGCAATTACATCACCATCATCTTCAACATTTGCATCACCATCATCCTCAACTTTAGCATCACCATCATCTTCAACATTTACATCACATGCACCATCCTCTTCGACATTTACATCATCATCATCTTCAGCATTTTCATCGCCATCACCATCACCCTGAACATTTACATCACCAGCATCCTCAGTATCCACACCACCATCATCTTCAGCATTTAGATCATCAGCACCATCATATTCAGCATTTACATCACCATCACCATCATATTCAGCATTTACATCACCAGCACCATCATATTCAGCATTTACATCACCAGCATCATCCTCTTCAACATTTGCACCACCATCATCTTCAGCATTCATATCACCAGCACCATCATCTTCAGCATTCATATCACCAGCACCATCATCTTCAGCATTCACATCACCAGGATCATCCTCTTCAACATTTGTATCACTATCGTCTTCACCATTTATATCACCAGCGCCATCATCTTCAACATTTACATTACCATCATCTTCAACATTTGCATCAGCATGATCTTCAACATTTACATCATTAGCACCATCATCTTCAACTATTACTTCACCAGCACCAGCACTTTCAACATCCACATTACCAGCACATTCATCTTCAACATTTACATCACCAGCATCATCCTCTTTAACATTTACATCACCCGCACGCATCATCCTCTTCAGCATTTACATCACCGGCATCAACTTCTCCAACAATTACATCACCAGCACCATCATCATCACCACCACTAAGCCCACCATCATCACCATAGTTACTACTCTCAGAATGACCATCCCGCTGCACAACAGCCCACACGAAGATGGATTCTGATACGGTTCGATCTGACTGTGCCGGCCTCCTTCATCAGAACACCCTCACCTGTCATTATACAGAGTGACAAAAACATAATAAGGGCAAGGAACGTCCAGTGCTCCAATAACAAATCAGAAAAGAGTCAAACAAAACTATCATATTGACATCATCATCCTTGCAATAACAGAATCACCACCAATACATTTGAAAATCGACAAAAGTATTCCGTCAAGCCCAAATAGAATAACAAAATTAGATGACACACCTCTTTCGTCTATTGACAGAATGGAAAACATACCGAGACACACCATGCATCTGATGAGGATTTTTCACTTGCAACAAAACATGTAGAGGAAGTTGAGCTAATTCACCAAGGAACTTAGCTCTAAGATCAGAGTACATGGGGCAGTCAAACAAAAAGTGCATTTCGTTTTCAGTCATTGACTTACAAAAAGGACAGGTTTTATCTTGCAAAGAGTCACTGTACCGATGTATATTTGCATTTAAAGGCAGGACATTAAATCTAACCTGAGCAATGGCTACCCTGAAACAATACGTATCAACATCATGTATGTATTTTTCGCTTTCAAAAATCATTTTAAAGGACCTATAACTTGCATATCTATCCCGATCTCTAACTGTAGAAGTCCATTCCTGAATAGAAATATCTGTAAGCCTCTGTTTAAACTGATTCAAAAATGCTTTAGTATCTCCGACACCTTGTTGCAACCAAACAAAATGAAATCCTGTCTCACATAAAATTTCCCTGACTTTAGATACCCAACAAATTTTCCCAGTTCTATCTAGATCAAGAAGCATCTCGTATGCTTTATGGGGTAACCTTTCATTTTCCATTTGAATAAGTCTGAACCAATATCTTAAGACTGACACACAAGAGTTTACATAGAGAGGATACCTTCCCAGATCACCATAAACCATCTTATTTGGAGTTCTGACTGGGACACCTAAAAATCTCTTACAAGCTAACATGTGCACTTTCTCTAAATGATCTAACTTATTCAACCCCCAAATTTCAGATGAATAGAGTAAAATAGATTGAACTTTAGCATCAAATATTTTGAAAAATGTATAAGCAGTCATTTCTTTAAATTTCTGGAAGGCTCTGTTTAATTGAATGGCTGCCTTTTTGCCTTTAACTACCAGATGTTCAGTACCTTTCTTCATACTAATCATCGTTGTGAAATTAAACCCTAAGTAACAATAATTATTTACAACATCCAGCTTTCTTCCATCAAACACCCATTGTTCACGTCGGCCTAAATAACCCCCTTTTCTGAAAACCATAATTTTAGTTTTTTCAGTATTTACGTTCAACTTCATCTCCTCACAGCATTTATGTAATACATTTAGTTGATTTTGTAAGCCATGTGGACTTGATGACAATAAAGCCACATCATCAGCAAAAAGCAATATAAATAATTCAAAAAAGTCTGGCAGAATCTGGATACCATGCTTACCTTTGGCGCTCATATGGTCAGATAACTGATTTATAAATACAGAAAACAATGTAGGGCTTAACACGCAGCCTTGCCGTACTCCAACAGGACAGTGAAAAAATTCTGTAAATTCATCATTTGCACGCACACATGACAACAATGAAGAATACATTGATTTTAAGCACATCATAAACCTCCCTTTCACACCTTGCTTTTTCATACATTCCAAAAGTTTTTCATGTTGTACAGAGTCAAACGCTTTCCTAAAATCAACAAAAGCAACATAAAGTTTTTTTCCTTTTTTTTGAATACATTTCTGAATAACTGCATATAAGTTAAATATCTGGTCGATAGTTGAATAACCTTTACGGAAACCTGCCTGAGTTTCCGAAATCATATTATTATTTTCTAACCATTTATATAATCGTATGTTCAAAATTGTTGTAAAACATTTCGAGATAATACTTAATAATGATACTCCCCTATAATTATCTGTGTTATCACGATTTCCTTTTTTATGAATTGGAATTATTATCGCCTTAGACCACTCTATTGGGTATATACCAGATGAAAAAATAACATTGAACATCTTTACCAAAAAAGCTATCACATCCCTACTGCCAACCTTTAACATTTCAGCTGTTATACCATCTATTCCACTCGCTTTTCCCAATTTCAGTTTGCGTATTGCTTCTAAGACTTCTAATTCGGATATGTCCCTATTTAAAGTATGTCCAGTGTCTTCTAATAAATCTGCTGTAATGTTACTGTTATCATCACTTCCTTCTTGACTTTGGAAAACATCTTTAAAATGGGTAAACCATTTCTCAGTACTAATATTAGTGTAAACTTTCTCAGAATTTCCACATCCCATACTTCTCACCTGACTCCAAAACCGTGAAGAATCCTTTATGTTTTTCACTAAGGATTCAGCTTTTTGCTTTCTGTAGTTTTGCTTCTTAGTTTTTAATAATTTTTTGTACTGTTTCCTTTTCTCAACATACTCTACTCTGTCATCTTCTTGTCTAGTTGCTCTGAAATGGTTCAGTTTTGCTCGGCTTTCTTTTTTTAGCATTTGGCATTCATTATCAAACCATGGGGATTTCCTTATGTTGTGCATGCAAACCCTTTTGTTCATACAAGTACTGGCATCTTTTAAACATTTTACAAACATATCTAGGGCACTGTCTACATTGTGTTCTAGAGCATCTGTGGCCAACAAAAGTCTATTTTGGATCTCTTCACTTCTTAATGCATTAAGAAATTTGTCCTCTTTATCTTTACTCCATATAAGTTTATCATATGGCTCCGTCCTCTTTACATAGTCTGTAGGTTTTGAAAAGTTGCAAACAATCTCTACTTCCATACTAACTGGTAAATGATCAGACTCTGTCATATTTTCTACATTCAGGGAGAGTACATTAACAGATGTAAATAAGTCCAGGGATGTTATGAAATAATCTACTGTACTTGAGCCTGATGTGGATATGAATGTGCAGCTGTCATCAAAGCCTGCTTCACAGAGACCATTCAAAATAATACAGTCAAACATATTGCACAATTCAAGAAGTTGGTTACCAAACATGTTAGTATGCGCATCTTGCGATTTCCTTAGCAATTCCGACTCAACAAATCCTTGAAAGGTTTTGAAATCATTGTCATCATTTGAAGCACTACAGTTATAAGTTGCTGTTCTAGCATTAAAGTCCCCCATTAGTAGAAGATGAAAATCATCATACTCACTTTGGAGGTCCAGTATGCAGTTTTCCAAAACTTCTATTCCATAAATGTCATGTCTTGATTTCCAAAAAGGTGAGTCACTTGGAGGAATATATGAGCAAACAATATAAATATCTTTGTCAACATCATACAAATCTTTGTACATCTTTAAAACAATAGTATTTTCATTTTCAACATTAACTTTTTCAATAAAAGATGCCAATGATTTTCTAACCAGGACAATTACTCCTCCTGAATACCTTCCCTGATGGGAAAGCTTTCTAGCTTTTGCAACAAACAACAAATAGTCATGAAAAACAGGAAAGTCAACATCAGTTGCAATAAACGTTTCTGTTAGGCAAATAATATCATACTTCAAAAGAAAACTAACAAAATATGCGTTATCTAATTTTGGTAGAAGACCATGCACGTTATAATTTAGAAATTTAACATGACTTTTATATACATTATGATCTGATTTTGTCCTGTGCTGAACTGGCTCCTGTAATCTGTTCTTTGTGGCATTACGATATTCAGTTTTGCCTGTTTCCTTACCATTGCTTGTGGCCCGGCCGATTCCCTATTTTTTTAACGCCTGCGGCACGTGCATTTGTCCCCTTAGTTTTTGTCTTAAACCCAGGATCCAGACCTTTATCCATGGCTCCTTTGTCAGTGTCAACCTTCTTGAATGAGTCCGTGATGCTGCTTTGGCTACAGGACCGAGCTGAGGCATTGTGCCTGGTTTTCCTGGACGGCCTGAATCTAGCACTGCCCGTCCGAGAGGCAGCACGTCTGGGTCTTGCTGTTTGCCCTGCTGACAAAGACTGAGCACTAAGATTAGCTACATGCTTATATTGTGCGTTTGTAGTCTGTACATCCAGCTGTTTGTCAGTGTTTATGACATCTGCTGTCTGAAATTGGTCAGCATCAGGAACCCTTTCTTTATTTTTAGTTGTACTTTTCTTTTCTATGTTGTCGTCCGTGTCATCGTCTATTGCCTTGTCACTGACAGTACCTTCTGTCGACACTGTAACATCTACATCTGGATTATTTTCTTGTACGTCATTGCCCACCCCATCCTGTATGTCATTGGGACCCATGTCCACGTCATCCCCATATGATTTATCAGTCCTACAAGGATTGTTTTGTGTATCTGCATCACTCATACACCCTTCACTGTCATTTGTCCTGTTAATTGTGGTCTTCTGTTTTGTTGTCTCTACTGTATGTCCAATGTCTGCCCCACCCACATGAACGTTCTCCTCATCAATGTTTGGGTCACCACTGTCGCTTAAGTCAAGGTCTTCTTGCGTGTCCAAACTATGCACTCTGCTTTGCTGATGCCTTCTGAAACCAGCAGCTGTTCTGGTGCCACTTTGTCTTGGACAGACTGGAGCAGTTCTGTTGGTATTTCTGCCAGGTCCCTGAGATTTGGTCCTCTCCTCTGTCCTGGGCTGTCTTTCATGTCCCACCACTTCACTGTAAGAATAGACACCTGGTATTACTGGTACTTCTCTGTCCACTCCCTGCCTTTGGCAGAAGCTGCTTTTCCCAAATTCTGTATCGACCTCTCTTAAACCGGTGTAGTATTTCTCTAGCCTGACATTTCTTTTCTGCTCCTTGAAGTTTTGCTGTTGAACCTTATAATGTGGTCCAGATGTTCTCTGGAATGGTCTGCTATATGACTGGGCCTGACAACCCTCATGTCCATAGGTTCTAGTTGGGCGTGGAGAATGGTATTTCTGTGGATTCCTCTCCTTCTCCCTTTGATGCCCATGGTCAGCATACCTGCCCCCTGTATCCCTCCTCCATCTGCCATAATTGCTGTTCTGGACAGAGGGCCAGTCCTCTTCCTGGGAACCAATCATGTGAGGGAATTGTTGCCTGTGCTCCTGTCGCTGTGGATGAGGATGATTGTCTCTGATATGTAGTTTGCCTCGATGAATGTAGGCAATTTTACCTTGGCCCCGATGAAAATCTACTGTTTCTCTCTGGTGGACTGTGAGGTCAGAGGACACCTTAATTCCACTCTCCCGAAGGTTGTCCCTAAAGTTCCTGTCACCTATCACCGCCATTTTATCTGACCAGCGACAAAAGTGAACTATGATAGGGCGTGGTTCGTTTCTCCATGCCTGTGGTCTTCCAACCCGGTAGGCTCTTGAGATGTCTTCCTTCTGCCAGTTAGGGTGAGGTCCATGATCATTCAGAATATCTATTATGTACTGTGTTGTTGTCTGGTCGTCCTCCCTGTCCAGTTCTTCCACATTTAGAAATTTGACATTACATGCCTTCATGCTTTGCTCGGTATATTCCAGTTTTCTTTCCACTGTCTCCAAGCGGTCAATAATTAACTGTCTGTCTTCCTGTAGCTCCTGAATGGCTTCTTTGTTTTGCAGAACACATTCTTTCAGTGTGTGCATTTCCTCAAGGAAGTGTGATAGCCTAACATCAAGAGTGCTGAACTTTTCATCAATACTGTTTTTTATACTGTTTGTATGAAGGAAGAGTCCTTGTTGGATTTGCGTAAAACGCCAATCTATCATTTGTAAAACGTTTTCAGGAGGTGGCAAAAGTTCTTGATGCGACATTTTTCACTTTCTCATGTGCCTGTGTTCAGTGGTTTGTTTATAAACATTGGATTACACATGTGCTAGAAGCAGAAATAAGTTCTTGGTTTTGCAGTTTGAGCACTCTCCTCTTAAAGCAAGTTGCACGTGCACATATTCGATTGCCACCGTTCCACCTTCCTGAGCACTGAGACATTTTTTATATTCAGAAAAAATATCCTTCTTTGCAGTATATTGATTTGCTAAATGTTTATATAAACACAACCACTGACCTTTTCAGTACTTCAAATCCATATTTAGATGCACACACCATAGAGGAACATATATGCAAAAGATTGTCACAATTAGAGACCAAGAAATGTCATTTTTTCACAGTTTGTCAGAGCACAACGCAAACACGACCTGCATTCACGAATGAATCTCCCCGACCGGAGAGAGAGAGAGAGAGAGAGAGAGAGAGAGAGAGAGAGAGAGAGACAGACAGACAGACAGACAGACAGACAGACAGACAGAGACAGAGACTGAGAGAAGCAGACAGAGACAGAGACAGAGGAAACATTCAACAGCCTTCCAGCATACTTTTAACTCATTATCTTTTAAAATTTTATTCATAAGCAGTGCATTCACACACACACACACACACACACACACACACACACACACACAACAAACACACACACACACACACACACACACACACACACACACACACACACACACACACACACACACATGCACACACACACACACACAAACACACACACACACAGCTATCAGCATACAAATGAAAAAGTCAGTTTGTGTATGACAGTGTTCGTGCAGCTTTGCTACACGATAACAGGCATGAACTGTTGTGATTGGTACTCCTGTGTTTGTCCATCATCAGACAGGTGTGTCAAATAGTGTGTGGGTGACCTCGGGTTATCCAGCAGGCTATTATGCCCACTGCCTGTGACTCTCTGTGTCCTCTATAATTATTTGCCTGAATGCTGTACATACACGGCCTTGTGGGTTACTGATGACCTCTCTGTTTGATGTTGTTGCTAATAGCTGGAGGAAGAGATAGCAGGTTCATTGTTAGTCAGTCTGCCTGGCTGCAACTCTGTCTGTCTATTCTCCTTTTTCTCTTTCCTATCTAGTCTGTCTCAATGACATATTTCGTTCCTGTCTCTATCAGAGTCTAAAGAGAGAGGGAGAGAGGGAGAGAGAGAGATAGAGAGAGAGAGAGAGACAGAGACAGAGACAGAGAGACAGAGAGAGAGAGACAGGAGAGAGAGAGACAGAGAGAGAACAATGACAAAGAAAGATAAAAAAAGACTTCTTCACAACCCCCTCTTAAGAAAACACACGTACACAGAAACATACACACACACACACATGCACGCACACACACACACATATACACACATACACATACAGAAGAGACAGATCCTGTTCATTTTACACCTATTGACAAAGTACAACTTCCATTCCCCATTGTTCAGCAAAGGTCAATATCCAGCAAGGTCCTTATGGATTGTTCAGCCATTTGACTGCTGTCTACAACTCCTAAATGGAGCGGCTTGTTTTTTTTTTTTAGCTGGCTTCCTGTTCTACACTATTAGCTAAACGATTTTTCAGGTTGCAGTGTACAGACATATGAATGGTGAACCATTGTTTGTGTTGTGACAAAGAGCTGTGAGCTATGGCCATTTCTTTGTTGTTGGAAGAAAGAAGTTATAGCTGTGAATGCTTTCATGGAGAGAGATTAGCAGCATGTGTGTGTGTACATGTGTGTGTGTGTGTGTGTGTGTGTGTGTGTGCGTGTGTGTGTGTGTGTGTGTGTGCATGTGTTTGGAGAGAGAGAGAGAGAGAGAGAGAGAGAGAGAGAGAGAGAGAGAGAGAGAGAGGAGAGAGAGAGACACACACGCACACACACACACACACACACACACACACACACACACACACACACACACACACAAGCATAGGAACAGACAAGAGACAACATCATATTATTATTTTCTTTCTCGATCCCTTTCCTATCCAAGCTTACTTCATCATCATCATCATAATCAGCAGCAGCATCATCATCATCATCATCATCATCATCATCATCATCATCATCATCATCATCATCATCATCATCATCATCATCATACTGATAGTCCACGAAAACCCAGTTCGTGCATGCATGCTCATGAGGCAGTCTTTGCTATGATAACAGCAGGCATGTCAGGATTGGTTCTGCCCTGTTTGTCCATCAGAGAGCAGGTGTGTCCAATGGTGTGCGATTGACCTTGCAGTTGTCCAGTGCTGTGTGTCCACTGTGTGTGTGTGGCTATCTGTGTTGCTGTGTTTGCTGTACACCCACACACACAACACACACACACACACACCACACACACACACACACACACACACACACAACATGCATACACACAACGCACACGGACACACACAACACACACACACAACACACACACACACACACACATACACACACACACACATACACACACACCACACAACATACCCCCCCCCCACATACACACACACATACACACACACCCACCCACCCACAACACACACACATACACACACACACACACACACACACATACACCACACACACACACACACACACACACACACACACACACACACACACACACACACACACACACACACACACAGACATACACACACGGCTTTTACTGGGTCCTGTCAGTCACTGATGACCTCTCTGTTTGATGTTGCTAATAGCAGAGGGGTGGGCTGGGGGGCGAGGTGGGGGTGGATGGGGGATAATAACAATCCACATTCCAGTCTGTCTGTATGGCTGAGTTCCTCTCTGTCTGTTATCTGTTTGTTTGAATTGTTTAGTATTTTTTTTTTCTCTTTTGGTTTTTCTCTCTTCATTATCTGTAGCATTTTTTTTTGCTTTTTGTTTTAGTGTTTTATTCTTTTCATTAGACTTTGTAAGGTATGTGCGTGTGTATGTGTGTGTGTATGAGTGTGTGTGTGTGTGTGTAAGTGTGTGTGTGTGAGTGTGTGAAAGAGAGAGAGAGAGACAGAGACAGAGACAGAGAGACAGAGACAGAGAGAGAAACACAGAGATAGAGAGGAGCCATAAACTGAACAAAGATGGATTGTTAAAATACCCAACACAGAAACGTTTGATGTTGAAAAGAAGTACAAAGTGCAAAGAGTATAATTGTCAGTTCAGGTGAAAGATAAAATAATATACACCAACCCAATCTAGCAAACAAACCAAATTCACCGTACTGATAAAGACAAAGCATGTGGGCTGTTATTACCCCATACCAAACATGGCAGTATATGGGCCAGCTGTTGTCTGATCTGAAAAGCAATATCACAATACCCCCCAAGAAGGGAAATCCCTCCTGTAATAGACACAACTATCATTTTTTTTGTTCTCTGGTTAAGTCTAGGTTCACCAATAGTGGGATTTATGCATATGCGACGGTTTGTTTTGGGCACCATTCTTGTAGCGGCATTCTGACTTCTGGGATGGTGTCTAAACACAACACCTTTGTGCACACTTTTTTTTTCTGTCATCCGTTCCCAAAGGTGCACACTGGTCTACTCTTCTTAAAGGGAGGAACAGATTTTTAACATGTGCGCTATATGTTCTGCATGCGTTTGCACATGGGGTGTCGGTTTACGGTCTTATCCGATGGACTTTGACATTCAGTAATTTTTTTTTTTTTTTTTTACCAAACTAGGAAGAAGGGCGAAACTTGGAATCAAACCAAGGTTTATGTGTTAGCAGGCAAACGTCTTACAACTGTCCTGCCATCTTTTTTCTTGCAACAATTATTAACCATTTTTCTCTTTCATTTATTCTTTTATTTCAAGGATAATGAAATCAACACTTATGCGTTTTTTTCTTTTACATCCAGTCCCTGTGTGTATGCGATTTTGTCAATATTATCATCCGTTCCCAACAGCACACAATGGCCTACTCTTACCAAAAGCAGAACAGGTTTTAACGTGTGCACACGTACACGGGACCTCGGTTTACAGTCTCCTCCGAAAGACTTTTGTGGGGAGTGGAGTCAGCACTGATGTTAACTCCTGGGGAATAACCCCTTTGAACGGGATTGGAACTCGGGTCGTCAAACTGCGAGCGCAATGTTCTAACCACTAGGCTGATTCGACCCCCATTCAGTAGTGGTGAACAGTGTATTGAAAGTGGAGCTAGCAGATTGCAGTATGGCCTCAATGGCTGGTAATTTGCAATGAAGAGCGTCAGGACCCAAGTGACAATGCACTTCCTGACTTTGTGGAATCTGGAAGTAGTTATTTTTATATTCTGCAAGTATTGCTCCCAGGAGGTTTATTAGCATCTGCACTTGCTTGCCTCTCAGGTTTTTATACCCCCCCTTGTAATAAAGCTGCAGTTGGAGCTTGAGCTAATGTGTTGCCATAGTATTGTTTTATACGCAACAGGCACGTGCGCTCGTGCGTGCACACACACACACATGCACACATACACACACAAAATCACATATACATGTACACACACATATACATACAAACACACACTCACTCACCCATACACACTCACACACACACACACACACACACACACACACACACACTCTCTCTCTCTCTCTCTCTCTCTCTTTCATACACACACACACACACACACACACACACACACACACACACACACACACACACACACACACACACACATACACACCCACGCGCACGCGTGCGCGCGCGCGCGGGCGCGCATGCACGCACGCACGCACGCATACACATACACACAAACACACTCACGCATGCACGCACGCATGCACGCACACACACATTGTGTCTGTTCATCAAGGGTAAAACTATACGACTCTTTCTGTCTCTGTCTCCATCTGTTTCTGTCTCTGACTCTCTGTGTCTCTGTCTGTCTGTCTGTCTGTCTGTCTGTCTGTCTGTCTGTCTGTCTGTCTGTCTGTCTGTCTGTCTCTCTCTCTCTCTCTTTGTGTGCTGAATTTTTTTCAATGTAAACTTTTGTCAATCTGCCAAAAATTTGAATCTGGAATAAATTTTTGTAACAAAATAACCAGACAAACTACAACAAGAAAAAATATGGTTAACAAAGAATCTATAGATGTAAGAAATAAAATGGAAAACAGGCATGCATGCCAAAAAAAGCAAAATGTGATTTGACAATGGCATTTTTTTCTGAGTTATTTTCCTATGCAACAAAGGTTTGAATTTCTTATTCCATTAAATTATAAATGAGATGCAGGGGTCAGACAGAAACAGTCGTTGGGTAGGGGGGGGAGGGGTGAAGAGAGAGAGAGAGGAGAGAGAGAGAGAGAGAGAGAGAGAGAAAAGAGAGAGAGAGAGAGAGAGAGAGAGAGAGAGAGAGGAGAGAGAGAGAGAGAGAGAGAGAGAGAGAGAGAGAGAGAGAGAGAGAAGAAGAGAGAGACAGAGAGAGACAGAGAGAGACAGAGAGAGACAGAGAGAGACAGAGAGACAGAGAGAGAGAGAGAGAGAGAGAGAGAGAGAGAGAGAGAGAGAGAGAGAGAGAGAGAGAGAGAGAGAGAGAGAGAGAGAGAGAGAGAGAGAGAGAGAGAGAAAGAAAGAGAGAGGGAGGAGGGGGTCTCTGAGCTGATAGCCATTCGAGCCAAGATTTTCTGTCCATATTTTCTGAACCTTCCCCGCTCAGTCGCCTCAAAAATGAGCCCTGGCTGTAAGCCCTGAGAGTTGATATGAACACTCCGCTGCCTGCATCTGCATAATTGTAACATGGGGGACACTGCCTTTTTCTGCCTGTGTGATTTTCTTGTTGTACTCTCTGGACATTGTGTTTCGGCATCATAGGATTGGGCAGAAACAGGATCTGAAAGAGTGTGTGTGTGTGTGTGTGTGTGTGTGTGTGTGTGTGTGTGTGTGTGTGTGTGTGTGTGTGTGTGTGTGTGTGTGTGTGTGTGTGTGTGAGAGAGAGAGAGAGAGTGCGTGTGCGTGTGTGTGTGTGTGTGTGTGTGTGTGTGTGTGTGTGTGTGTGTGTGTGTGTGTGTGTATGTGTGTGTGTGTGTGTGTGTGTGTGTGTGTGTGTGTGTGTGTGTGTGTGTGATCGTTTTGCTTCACTGGAATGTTATTTCCAGCTTTTTCGCTCATTTTTTGGTTTTAGTATGAGATTGTCCCTTTTTTGTTTCTATAACTTGTTTTTATTTTTAATGTGTGTTGGTTATTCAGTTTTATTGAGATTTTTGATCGTTAAGATTTTTTGTTTTTTGGTTTTAATCTCAAAGGATGTGTTTTGTGATTTGTTTGCTGTCAAATGCTTTCATCTTTCTCTTTTTTTTGTATTTTTAAATATCTTAATCTTTTCTTTTTACCCCTTTTTTTGTTCTTTTTGTTTTTCTCCTGTTTGATTATGTCTGGCATTTTCAGCGAAATAACAGGACCACGTAGTGAGATTTCACAGAAACACATGTTTTTTAAGATAAGACACTCAACTGATAATCAGTATGGAACATGCTTTTATCAATGTAAAAGAACTGATTGTAACAAAAAGCGAAGTCACTTCATTGGTACATACAGGGGCATGTGTGTATGCATGCTTTAATAGCTGTGTAAACAGCCACAGGCAGAACTAGAACCAGAACGCATTCTCCCTAAGTCAAGGCAACAGTACACCATACCTGCTATAAACTCCACACAAGCCATTTGGAATGGACTTCAGTGGCCCAAAGACCCTCATTTCCTTCAGATCCTGCTGGCACTGCCTGCAGACTGCTGGTCTGCTTTGCCTGTCTGGGTGACATCGTTACAGCTCTGTGTGTGTGTGTGCACAGTCTGCAAGTTTGGACAGATGCAGTTTACCATGCAGTAGTATGAGGGAGAGTGGAAACGAGGTGTGGAATTGAAAAAAATTCACTTTTTTTAGGGGGACAAATGTTTGGGTTTGTTGTGAAAGCCCTGGTCTATTAATTTGTTTAATAAATTGTCGAAAAAGAGAGAAACTGTATGCAAATATGCACATGATGAGTAAGCACACACGTACATACACACACACACACCTCACATACACACACACATACAGACACACACACACACACACACACACACACCACACACACACACAACACACACACACACACACACACACAACACACACACACACACATACAGACACAGTCACAGACACACATACACATACACGACGGGAATGGATATCAAAATTGACAAAGCCATATGCACATAGGGAATGGACATAAAAAAGCACATCAGTGCTTATTCTATTATCATTGAAAATAAAAGAATAAATGAAATAAATATTATAAAAAAATAAGAAACACACGCATACACACAAGTGCACGCTCATTTGCACTCCCCTTTAACACACTCATAGACTCACTGACACACACACACACACACACACACACACACACACACACACACACACACACACACACACACACACACGCACTTCCCCCAAACTTATTGCAATATTGTATGGAAAACTAGTGAAGTGGAAATGAGAGAATGGTATCTACAACCGACTCTTGGAAAGAAAAAGGGGATGTCTGAGTAGATGCATATTATTTGTTAAATGTGTTTTGCTTCTAGAACCTCGTGTAACAGTCAGAAAGAAATAAGAGACAATGCTATGCATTACTGGTGTTGATATGAATACTCTGTTGGTGATATTTACATAATTGTAATGTATGCAGTGTTATCGTTTTTCTCTTGGGTGCATAATTTGTATTACACTTTGTAGCATCATGAGATTTTGTTGCAAAATAGGCATTTTCAGATTGTGAGTGTTTTGTGATCTTGTTTCTGCTTTTGTGCACAGACTGTGTGTTCCTCTGGCCCATTTGTGTGCTAACTGCACTATTTTTTTTGGTATGTTTGTTTGCTTTATTTTATATTCATTTGTTTGTTTGCATACATGAATTCTTTCTGTTTTTTCCCTACCTAGTTAATCCGACGCTTCTACAGTCTTATCTCTACATATTTTTTTTTATAACTTTAAACATTAAATTTTATATCCCTGATTTGTGGTTTTGTTTTTCCAATTCTAAAATTGGAAATGTGCTACAAAATAGTAATCCTCTAGATATTGTTGGTTCTCTCTGTCTGTTTTGTCTGTCAGTCTGTCTCTGTTTCTCTTTTTCTTTCTCTCTGAATGCATTTTATTTTTGCTTCATTCCTTTTCCAGTTTTCAAACTGCTGATTAATCACACATGCACATACACACACACACACGTGTGTGAAAGCATGCATGCACATGTGTATGCAAAAAAACACATGCGTGGAGTGCACACATGACACACAGACACCAACACAGATACACAGACACACAGAAACAGACACAGACACACATAGAAGCACAAGCAAAAGCCCAAACACACACGCACACACACACACACACGCACGCACACAGACACAGACACAGACACACAGACACACACACACACACATACGTACGCACATACACACATACGTATACACATACACACTTATACACACACACACACACACACACACACACACAAAAAACCACACACACAGAGTTAATCTGTCTCCATGAAAGCATTAACAGCCATAACTTCTTTGTTTCAACAACAAAGAAATGGCCCTAGCTCACAAGTCAGTGTCACAACACAAACAATGGTTCAGCATTCATATGTCTGTACACTGCAACCTGAAAAATCGTTTAGCTAATAGTGTAGAACAGGAAGCCAGCTAAAAAACAGGCAGCTCCATTTAGGAGTTGTAGACAGCAGTCAAATGGCTTAACAATCCATAAGGACCTTGCTGGATATTGATGTTTGCTGAACAATGAGGAATGGAAGTTGTACTTTGTCAATGGGTGTAAAATAAGTGGGTTCTGTCTCTTTCTTGCTGTTTCCTGTTGTTTTGGCTTAGAGCGGATTTTGAGGGTTGTTTTTTTTTGTTTCGTTTCGTATTTTGTACTTTGACATGATTTTTTTTTATTTGTCAGAATCTCTTTGACTCTTGTCTTTGTCTGTCTGTCTATCTGTGTGTCTGTGTCTTCAGTTCGTGTGTTTGTATGTATGTCTTTCTGTTGTCTGTCTTTTTTTTTTTTTTATTTCTTTCTTTTCTTGTTTGTTGTTGTTGTTTGTTTCCTTTTTTCTTTTCTTTCTTTCTTTTCTTTCTTCTTTCTTTCTTTTTTTTTCTTTTTTTTTTTTTTTTTTTTTCTTTCTTTCTTCTTTCTTCTTTCTTTCTTTCTTCTTTTGCTTTCTTTCTTCTTTCTTTTCTTTTCTTTCTTCTCTTTCTTCTTCTTCTTTCTTTTTCTTTTCTTTCTTTCTTTTCTTCTTCTTTCTTTCTTTCTTTCCTTCTTCTTGCTCATTTACTCACTGTTAGTCTTTTCTTGATCACTATTGCTATTTCACCCCCCCTCTCTCTCTTCTTTTCTTTTCTCTTGCTATGTCCTCTCTTGCTTGTCTCTCTGTCACTATCTCTCTGTCATCTCTTAATATGGAAATAACAGACCGCCCTGTAAAAGGTAGTTATGTATACAGTATGTCAGCTTCCTTGACACCTTTTCAATGTAAAAGATAGACACAATGTGATGCAGTACTGTGCGAGTGCCCACTAGAACACAACCAATAATCGATCAACCACAAAAATCAAACAATCAATCAATACACCAACAAAGCAACACCAAATCAATCAGATTAAAACCCCATCAATTTCTCCAACAGTCATTTCAGCAGTCTGCAGCCTCGTGCTGCGAAGTGATAGCGGCCATTTTGATTCAGTCTCACAGCCCCCCCAAAAGAGGCTCATTTCCTTCAGGGCTGTGGCAATATCTGGTGGCCTACACTTGGTTTGAAGGTGTAATGGCATCGTCAGGGCTTCATTGACAATGCACACTCCTGCAGCATGGAAGCCATTGGATGGGGCCTTCTACCCAGTGGAGGAAGAAAATGAGAATTTGAACTTCTCTGTTTGGATTTTGAATGACTGTTTGAGTTGGCTTCACTCACATGGAGACTAACTGATTGGTTGCTTAATGGGCTGATTGATTAAATGAATCAGGTGTTTATCTATTTGATTAATTGATCGTTTAATTGGTTAGTTGATTGAATAAATCAGTTGCTTATCTATTTGACTGATTGATTAAATCTTGGTGAAGTAAATGATTCAGTAATAGGTTGGTTGCATCGCTTTTTTCAGTGGATAAAGGGATACGAAATAAATCCATGATAGCTGGATAGCTGATCATATTGCAGACTTTAATAGTGGTAAATGAATTGAATCAAGACTATCTAGGATAAATATTGGTAGCTTTATACAATCATGAACAATATGACAGACAGATATACTCAAAGCTTATCTACATAGGACACGAAAAGTAAACGAGTACAGTGCAATATAGTTTTAGGATTTTGCTTTTGTTTTTTAAAAGTTAATAGCAGCTCTAGTAGTTTTCCTTTTTTGACACACACACACACACACACATACACGCCCCAGCACACACACACACACACAACACACGCACGAACGCACGCACGCACGCATGCACAAACACATGCACACACACATAGTACATACTAAAAAGTAAAAAAAAATAACATTACACTAGAACAACAGCCAAAACAGGCAGCAGTGTGGTGTGCAGACCAGTCTGACAGACTACAATTATCTGACAGATCATACTTCACATCACAGCTGGTAATGCCAGGCATGGCTAGAATAGAACCTAGGACTCCATAGGCACTGACCCCATTGCATTTATTGGGTTTGGCTTGGTCTATGGGTGACGAACATGTCATTCTATTAAGGTTTTAAGTGCCCTGTATGTATGTGTGCTTTTGTTTTAGCATGTCTAAAGCAACGTTAACATTAAGTGTACAGTCTATTTTCAGTCACATGATTAATAAACAAGACTCTTAGAAATGTTTTAAGGACTCTGTCTATTACACAAATTAAACTGACTGGTACATGATTTCCCAAATCTGGCTTTGGCCCCCTGTTTTAATGGTTGTTATGTATAATGATAACCACACTGGATGCTGCTTAACTTTTGCTTGGAGAAAGCTAGCGCTCTGACCACTAAGCTATTCCATCCCAACTTTGACAAAATATTGATTTATTCTTGAGAGGGCAGAAGTGAAAGTGGTCTATTTCCATGCCAGCAGCCATGTTTGCCCCTACCACAGCCCTGTTTGCCACTAATACAGCCATGTTTGCCCCTGCCACAGCCATGTTTGCCCCTACCACAGCCATGTTTGCCCCTACTGCAGCCCTGTTTGCCCCTACTGCAGCCCTGTTTGCCCCTACTGCAGCCCTGTTTGCCCCTACTGCAGCCATGTTTGCCCCTACTGCAGCCATGTTTGCCCCTACCACAGCCATGTTTGCCCCTACTGCAGCCCTGTTTGCCCCTACTGCAGCCCTGTTTGCCCCTACTGCAGCCATGTTTTGCCCTACTGCAGCCATGTTTGCCCCTACTGCAGCCATGTATGCCTCTACTGCAGCCCTGTTTGCCCCTACTACAGCCCTGTTTGCCCTACTGCAGCCTGTTTGCCCCTACTGCAGCCATGTTTGCCCCTGCTGCAGCCATGTTTGCCCCTACTGCAGCCCTGTTTGCCCTGCCACAGCCATGTTTGCCCCTACCGCAGCCGTGTTTGCCCCTACCGCAGCCCTGTTTGCCCCTACTGCAGCCCTGTTTGCCCCTACTGCAACCATGTTTGCCCCGATTGCACCATGTTTGCCCCTGCCCCACCATGTTTGCCCCTACTGCAGCCCTGTTTGCCCCTACTGCAGCCATGTTTGCCCCTACCACAACCATGTTTGCCCCTACTGCAGCCATGTTTGCCCCTACCTGCAGCCCTGTTTGCCCCTACTGCAGCCATGTTTACCCCTGCTGCAGCCATGTTTGCCCCTACTGCAGCCATGTTTGCCCCTACTTCAGCCCTGTTTGCCCCTACTGCAGCCCTGTTTGCCCCTACTGCAGCCCTGTTTGCCCCTACTGCAGCCCTGTTTGCCCCTGCCACAACCCTCCTCTTCCAGACTGAGTCCTGCCCACAACAGCAGCTTCAGTTCCTTCTTCACAGCACGCTGCTATGTGTGGACTAGGGCCCTGCTTTCCTCCTGCCTGCAATGATGACATCATTCACTGTTCTTTCCCATCCCCCTGCACTTCTTTCTGAAGGGGAAGGCTGTAATCTATGGTTGAATTTTGGAAGTAGGTAATGAGAAAGTTGAAGTCTTGAGCGTGGTGTTCGATATTTTTTCGTTATTGGTCAGTGTGTGTGTGTGTGTGTGTGTGTGTGTGTGTGTGTGTGTGTGTGTGTGTGGTGTGTGTGTGTGTGTGTGTGTGTGTGTGTGTGTGTGTGTGTGTGTGTGTGCGTATGTGTGTGTTGTGCGTACCTGCGTGCGTGCGTGTTTGTGTTTGTGTGTGTGTGTGTGTGTGTGCATGTATGCATGCTTGTGTGTGTGTGTGTGTGTGTGTGTGTGTGTGTGTGGTACGAGTATGCGTGCATGCATGGGTGCATGCATGCGTGTATGCATGCGTGTATGCATGTGTGTGTTTGTGTGTTAGTACTGCTTTGCTTATATCCTTGCTTGTTAATTCGTTTCAGTTTGACCATGTTTTCATATTTAGATATGTTTATTGCTAGTGTAAATTGATAGACCACCTAACAATGACTGATTGATAGATGAGAGAGTGATTGGCTGCCAGATTGAGTTTCCATTAATAAAAGAGCAATGTAGGAATTGGCTAGAACAGAACTGTTTACAATTGTTAAAGCAAAAGCGTTATGACTACAGAGTTAAATAGGGAAACACACAGTCAAAAAAAGGTGAAGGGTGGGGTGGGGCTTAACCAGACAAATCATTTAAGGAAATGACAATGATTCTTAATCTTCTAATGGCAGACGCATTGGCTATGTAGGCATAGTCTCTACATGCTGTTCCACTAATAAGTGCACTGTTTAATGTTGAAATCAAGCTAAACCAAACAAAATATAAGAAAAAACAAGATTTTGAAGATTATTACTCATTTTTGGATAGAGCTGTGATCTCCAAGAGAGGTGTGACTTACACAGCAAACAAATTCAGCAAAACTCAGTGAAGGATCAAAGGCCCAGTGCTAAAATTAGCACTTTTTTCTTTTACCAAATCCAAGTGCTATCAGCTTTTTACTATAATTAGCACCAAGTGGGATGGAATGGATAGCAGTTGAGAGGAGCCGTAAGTAGGGGGAATATGACAGCAGCGCCTAATTTATGACCCACGCATAATTATGCAAATTCATCGCATGTGCCTAGGAGAGCATTTCTGATGGGAAAGCGAATCCTTAATGTGCCAGCAAGTCAGCCATCACTGTGGAAGTTCTCCAGCATCCTTCACTCAGCAGTCCCGGAATGGGACAACGTGGCAGGCAGGCCTCTGTCACTGATAGGTGGGGATACCCTGGTGGCCGCATTTACATAAGCGTGGTGTAGTGCGCG
>CM060334.1:51926512-51929012 GCA_030674155.1 Stramonita haemastoma
CTTCAATCCTATGAGTCCATGAAGTTGTGAGTTTGAATCTCAGTGGCATTTGATGAGCTAAGGGTAGGGATTTTTCTGATCTCCCAGGTCAGCTTCAAGTACAGACCTGCCAGGGCCTTAGTTTCCTTCATACAAATCGAAGATCAAGTACGTACACTTAAGATCACATTCTTCATAATTATCAGCATTCCTTGTGTTATGGAAAACATGGACATACCCAGCACACATCCCTTAAGCTGGAATACGGCTGCCTTCATGGTGGGGAAAAAGTAGTTGCATACACATGGTCTCACTATTGGTGAACTTCAGAGCTCTAGCCATGAATGAAAAAAAAACAAACGCAGAAATCTGCATTTCATGTCTGACTGTTGTTTTATTCCCTTTTAAACGTTACTGTACCATCACTTGTCATTTCTGCTGTTCAAGCCCACTTTCCATCTACCTTTTGAGCACTTCTTGTAACTTAATGTGGAAGAGAGGACAACGTTTTATTGTTGTTGTTGTGCAAACACAACCTTGAGAGAGAGAGAGAGAGGGGAAGAGAGAGGAGAGAGGAGAGAGAGAGAGAAAAGAGAGAGAGAGAAGAGAGAGAGAGAGAGAGAGAGAGAGAGGAGAGAGAGAGAGGAGAGAGAGAGAGAGAGAGAGAGAGAGAGATTTCATTTATTCTTTTATATCGAGGATAACAGATAAGCAATCATGTGCTTTTTTCATCGGTCCCCGTTGTATGCAGTTATGTAAAATATTGTCATCTGTTCCCACCGGCACACGATGCCTACGATGAGAGAGAGAGAGATGAGAGAGAGAGAGAGAAGAGGAGAAGAGGAGAGAGAGAGAGAGTAGAGAGAGAGAAGAGGAGAGAGGATGAAGAGAGAGAGATGAGAGAGATGAGAGAGAGAGAGAGAGAGAGAGAGAGAGAGAGAGAGAGGAGAGAGAGAGAGAGAGAGAGAGAACTGACCGTCTTGTGCTCCTGACAAAAACAGATCTAAGTAACCATACCCCTTCAACTTGCAAAAACGTGCATAACAGCAATGTCCTCTGATCTCTATCAGATGAATAATAAAAAAGCCCCCCAAAGACAATACAACCCACTATAAACAAAAGTGACAACTTAAAGAAACATACAGCATGCAAAAGAAACACTATTACAGACAGAAGTCTGTTGATGCCATGAAACCCTCAATATCAGAGCAGGACATCAGCACTCCATAACAAAAACCCTACAACCAATAATGCGAGCAACATACACGCGCGCACTTCACCACGCTTATGTAAATGCGGCCACCAGGGTATCCCCACATATCAGTGACAGCGGCCTGCCTGCCACGTTGTCCCATTCCGGGACTGCTGAGTGAAGGATGCTGGTAGAACTTCCTCAGTGATGGCTGACTTGCTGGCACATTAAGGATTCGCTTTCCCATCAGAAATGCTCTCCTAAACGCTTGCATATGCATGGGTCATAAATTCATTCACACCTTTCTTAGAGGACCAAGCATTAGCCAGTTAAATTTGTAACACGTCTGTCAGCTGAGTATGATGTGAAGAGTGGATGATACATTCTAACCTAGATCAGGAAGTATAGAGAGTGGTGCATAGTTCTTTTTAAACATTTTGATTTATTTAGGGTTTCGATATAAACACAAGACTTCACCTTCACCTGTCTCATAGTCCTGCGTACCATAGGGTACCACTGAAGATTTTGCAACCAGCTTCTTCCACTCCAGCTTATCAAACGCAACACAAATATACATTAAACACCAACAATAAAATGTGTCACCCTCGTCCATACCATTTCAACGCATATATGCACTTGAGCATAGTGTTGTTGCATACAAGATTCAGAGGTGTTTAGATAACATACCCCGGGATACATCCAGAAATTAGATTATCGCTACTTTCACGGTGGTAAAAAAACCCCGGGCTGCATTCACAAAATATTACCATTGCTGAAACTCGAAGCTCTAGCTGAAGAATGGCAAAAAGATGTATATTCATGAACAAAAGCTCAATCCAAATCTAGACAATGTAACGGGGTCAGTGTCTGTGAAGTCCTAGGTTCAATTCCAGCCATGCATGTCTGGCATTACCAGCTGTGATGTGGGGTATCATCTGTCAGATAATTTTAGTCTGTCAGACTGGTCTGCACACAACGCTGCTGTCTAATTTTGGCTGTTGTTGCTATTGTTACATCTGTCTGTCTGTCTGTCTGTCTGTCTGTCTGTCTGTCTGTCTGTCTGTCTGTCTGTCTTCTGTCTTTCTTCTGTCTGTCTGTCTGTCTGTCTGTCTGTCTCTTTCTCTTTCTTTCTTTCTCTCTCTCTCTCTCTCTCTCTCTCTCTCTCTCTACTCTCTCTCTCCTCCCTCCCTCTCTCTCTGTATCTCCGTATATCTATCTCTTTACCTGTTCATTCTCTGTCTGTCTGTCTGTCTGTCTGTCTGTCTGTCTGTCTGTCTGTCTGTCTGTCTCTGTCTCTCTCTCCTGCCCCTTCCCTTCCCGAAAACTGTT
>CM060334.1:51934012-51939012 GCA_030674155.1 Stramonita haemastoma
GAACTTAGAAAATAAACAATTCTCTCTCACACTGAAGACAAAATGCGCTGGGTCTGACTTTGTCAGGTGCTTAGTTAACGGCAGTGTGATGTATTTTCGCTTATAATTATGACGGACGACAATAGTTGCTGTGTGAGCGTTTGATGATGAGGAATAAGAAGATCATATATTTTTTCTGATTTCAGTGACCGTACTCTATACGATACAATACAATGCAATACAATGCAATACAATACAATACAATACAATACAATACAATACAATACACAAACAATACAATACAATACAATACAATACAATACAATACAATACAATACAATACAATACAATACAATACAATACAATACAATACAATACAATACAATACAAAGCATACAATGCAATGTAATGCAATGCAATCAATACAATACAATGCAATACAGTACAGTACAGTACAGAACAGTAATACAGTACAATACAATACATACAATACATACAATACAATACATACAATACCATAACACTATACCTAACAGTGTTAACATAGTGTACATGGTTATATAATATGTGCACATGGTGACCATACTTTCATTGCTTCAGCTAAAGATCAGGTCTAACTTTTACAATGAAAGTGACACATGACTTTTTTTTTGAGAGAGAGAGAAAGAAAGAGAGAGACAGAGACAGAGACAGAGAGACAGAAACAAAGAGAGACAGAGACAGAGACAACAGAGAGACACAGAGAGACTCAGAGAGAGAGAGAGAGAGAGAGAGAGAGAGAGAGAGAGAGAGAGCAGAGACAGAGCAGAGACAGAGAGACAGAAGACAGAGAGACAGAGAGACAGAGACAGAGAGACAGAGAGAGAGAGTAAGAGAGAGATCTTTATAAGCTTATAAAACCAGAAAACTAACGCAAAAGCAAAAACAAACAAACAACAAATACGTAAGGCGAGACTATGTGTTTGAAAACCCTGTAATGTTCTCCAAAGAAAGACTAATCCTGCTTGTTTCTCCCCCCCCCCTACCCCCCCTCCCCCCCCCCCAAAAAAAAAAAACCCCTAACCAAAATTCAAACCAGAAATTGCCTCCCTTCATCCCTACCCCTTTTCATCTCCCTTTTCCATTTTCAACAAAACTAATAAACAAACGAACAAGGAAACAAAGAAGAAAGAGAGCAAGAAAGAAAGAAAAAAACGAAAAAAAGACAAAACAAAACTAAAGGCGAGATACAAAGAGTATAATTTTCCATCTGTCAATGTTAGCAGTGTTTCCTAATAGTAGATGATTTATTTCTGGGCCTCTCATTTGGTG
This sequence comes from Stramonita haemastoma, assembly GCA_030674155.1. Lineage (NCBI taxonomy): Eukaryota > Metazoa > Mollusca > Gastropoda > Neogastropoda > Muricidae > Stramonita > Stramonita haemastoma. Next base: position 51,935,303 of record CM060334.1, read on the forward strand.
GCTGGCAATTTTTAAGGCTACTTCCTTGAATCTGATTTCTATCCCTCCCCCTCTTCCTTTTGAGTTTTTCCCTCCCTCCCTCCCCAACCTCTCAATCTCTCTGTCTTTCTGCTTGTCTGTCTTTATGTTTATCTTTGTCCCTAGCGTTCTGTCTGTCTGTCTGTCTGATCTGTATGTGTGTGTATGTGTGTCTGTCTGTCTCTTTCTGTCTCTCTCTCTCTGTGTCTCTGTCTGTCTGTCTCTCTTCCTCTTGAGTCTCTTTCCCCCACGTTTTCTTTCTTTTTTCATTTAATGTTTTTGGTCTGTTTCTTTTCTTTCTTTCAGTCTTTCCTTTTTCTTTCTTCGCTTTTTCTATCCTGGATCTTCTTTCTTACTGTGTGTCAATTTTTTTCTCTTCTTTCTATTTTACTGAGAGAGAGAGAGAGAGAGAGAGAGAGAGAGAGAGAGGAGAGAGAGAGAGAGAGAGAGAGAGAGACAGACAGACAGACAGACAGACAGACAGACAGACAGACAGACAGACAGACAGACAGATATACAGACACAGACAGACAGACAGAGATGTCTTCATAAGCTTGATAAGTTTCTGAAACAGGAAAACAAAGCACAAAAAAGAGCCCCAATAAAAGAACACAACAACAAAAAACAACAAACCAACCAAGCAAACAACCAACCAAGCAAACAACCAACCAAACAAAAAAAAACACAAACAAGCCAAGTAAACACGTAAGGCTAGACTATGCATTTCAAAAGCTCTGAAATGTTCTCCTAAGAAATGCTAATCCTGCTAGTTTTCTTCCCTCCTCCCCCTCCCCCAAATACCCCCCCACACAACCCCACCAACAACAAATCAACAACACCCCAAAACAAAAACCCCAAACAAAAAACTAGCCCCTTCATGTAGACTTGTGAAAACTTGAGTCTAGCACCACCCATTTTCACCCCCCTTTCCGTTTTCAACAAGAGAAACAAAGAAAGAAAGAAAGACACAAAGAAGAAATAAATAGAGAAAGAAAGAAAGAGACAAACAAACAAACAAACACAAGCCATGATACAAAGAGTATAATTTTCCGCCTGTCCATGTTAGCAGGGTTTCCTAATAGTAGATGATTTATTTCTGGGCCTCTGTGGGGGTGGGGGGGCTGGCAATTTTTGAGGCTGTTTCCCTAATCTGATCTCTCTCTCTCTCTCTGTCTTCGTCTTCTTTTTTTTTCTTTCTTGTTGTTCCCTCCTCTCTCTCTTTCCGTCCTCTGTATTTCTGTTGGTCTGTCTGTCTGTGTGTTTGTGTGTTTATCTGTCTGTCTGTATCTTTCTCTCTCACTCTCTGTCTGTCTGTGTGTGTGTGTGTGTGTGTGTGTGTGTGTGTGTGTGTGTGTGTGTGTGTGTGTGTGTGTGTGTGTGTGTGTGTGTCTGTGTGTCTGTGTGTCTGTCTGTCTGTCTGTCTGTCTGTCTGTCTTCTGTCTGTCTGTCTTCTGTCTTCTCTCTCTCTCTCTCTCTCTCTCTCTCTCTCTCTCTCTCTCTCTCTCTTTCTTCCTCTTGAGTCTCCCTTACCCTGCGTTTTCTGTCTTTCTTTCGTTTTCTGTCATTGTCTATTCCTTCCTTCCTTCCCTTCCTTCCTTCCTTTCTTTCTTTCTTTTCTTTCTTTTTTCTTTCTTCTTCTTTCTTTCTTTCTTTCTTTCTTTCTCTTATATTTTTCTGTTTGTCTGTATATCTGTCTGTCCATCTGTCTTTCTTTTCTCCTTACTATCTTACCGACTTATTGTCTTGCTTACGTGCACATTTCTTGCTTAAATACCATTTCCATGTTCATTCATTCATTCATTCATTCATTCATTCATTCATTCATTCATTCATTCATTCATTCTATCTTTCTTTCTTTTGCTATAAATCATGTAAGAGTAAAACAGCTTGTTCCTTCTTTCTTTCTTTCTTTCTTTCTTTCTTTCTTTCTTCTTTTCTTTCTTTCTTTCTTTCTTTTCTTTCTTTCTTTCTTTCTTTCTTCTTCTGAAGTCATATGTCAAAGAAACACATTTTCCTGTCCCTCTTTTTCTGTTTGTTGTTTTCTATCTTTCTTTCTTTTGCTATAAATCATATGAGAGTAAGACAGCTTGTTCCTTTTTTCTTTCTTTCTTTTCTTTCCTTCTTTCTTTCTTTCCTTCTTTCTTTCGTTCTTTCTTTCTTTCCTTCTTTCTTTTTCGTTCTTTCTTTCTTTCTTTCTTTCTTTCTTTCTTTCTTTTGTTTGTTTGTTTGTTTGTTTGTTTTGTTTTTCTTTCTTTCTTTCTTTCTTTTTCTTCTTTCTTTCTTTCTTTCTTTTTCTTCATTCTCCTTCAGTTTCATCATGATTTTTTTCTGCTGTCGTCTATCTATCCATTGGTCTATCGATCAGTCTGTCCTTCTGTCTGTGTGTCTGTCTGTCTCTGTCTGTCTAAAAGAAAAGCACATGAATGCTTATTCCATTTTCCTAAAAAATAAAAGAATACAAGAAAAGAAATAAAAACAGAGTACCAGGAAAAACTGTTTTAATGAGGAACAAAAACAACCACCTAACAATCAAAAGACAAAGTAAGAAAGAACATTGAAATGTACCAGGCCTTTTGCTGGTGAGAATCTATCCTTCATCATTTTTATCATTTTGGCTTTCTCTTTAACACCCCCCCCCTCCCCTAGCCCTTCCTCCCAGTCCTTTCTATTTGTGCCCCAATTCTCTCTCCACTCTTTGCCTCTCTCTATTATCTTTCTCTTTTCTACGTTTTTATGGCTTTTCTTTTTTTCCCCAGCTGATTTTTCCATTCCTTGCTTTTGTGTTTCCGTTTCTTTCTCTTCATCTTTCTTTATTTCCGGCTGTCTGTCTACCTGTCGATCTTTCTAACTTTTCTTATTTCTTGGATTTTTTTATTGGTTCTATTTTTCTTCTTTTTGTCGGTCGTTTTTTTTTTTTAATCTTTGTTTCCTTTTTTCGTATTTTTCCTTTATAATCTCCCCTCTTCCATCTTTCTCTTCATCTCTTTCTTTGTCGCCTCCTTTTCCGCTTCCTTACAAAATTGACCTTATTCCTTCCAGCCGCCATGGCACTGTGGTTAGGGCCTTGGATTTCGGACTGGAAGGTCGCGGGTTCGAATCCCATAAGCGTCAAAGAAATTTTTTCCGGCTCCAGCCGGCTCTTACCCAGAGTGAGTGTGCTGTGGGCTCAGTGGGAAGACTAGGACCATACACTTGAGCTTCATCCACTTTACAGGATGCGGGTTTCAGAATGTTGCTCAAATTACCTGACCAACACTGCAGGTGTCCGTATTTCTCGGGCCCGGTTGACGCCGGGATATATTATGATTGTAAGCGTAGAGTACAACCCTGTCAAGTAATCTCAAAGCACATGCACTTCCATAGCAACATCATGACATCATCCCCATTACCACTGACTTTCATGCAATGAAAAAATTGCCTTGTAATCCGTAGCCCTAGTTGCTCTGGTCTCATGGTGACCTCAGGTTCGGTTTCCCCATACACTTCTGTGCCTGTGGTGAGTTAGTGTCAAAGCCTTTGGGGTTGGAGGCTCGAGGGGTAAGGGGGTCGTTTGAGGGACGTTGTGGTGGTCGTCACCTTGGGTAAAACACAATTCCATGTGGAGCTCTTTGTATAAAGTTAAGGCACAATATCCAAGAAATAGACAACTGACAGTTCCTTGGGGAGCTGCCTGTATAAAGTAAAGGCACGAT
>CM060334.1:51944012-51954012 GCA_030674155.1 Stramonita haemastoma
CGGGGTTTGTATTCACTCAATTACACGGTTGAGCACAAAAAATTATTTTGTGCAAAGGGGTCTATCCCTAGCAAACGCCCACCCCCTAATTTTGCCCTAAATCAGTGCACAGGGGGGTGGGCGTATGCTAGGGATTTTACGGTAGTAGTAGTAGTAGTAGTAGACTTGCTGGTGGCTGAGAAGGAGGGACTGGAAAAGCTTGCACTCTCCCTGCCTCTGGTGTTGAGGGATTTGAGGGTTAGTTTTGACAGTGATTGCAGCTGGGGTTTTTAAGACTCTTAAATCATGTAGCTGGCTGTGTGAAAGTGAGAAGGAAAGAGTTATGTATGTGTGTGTCGGGGGGGGGGGGGGGGGGGGGGGGGGGGGTGGGGTGGTGGTGGTGGGGGTGGTGTGTGGTGTGTGTGTGGTGTGTGTGTTGTGTGTGTGTGTGTGTGTGTGTGTGTGTGTGTGTGTGTGTGCGTTTCAATTTTAGTCTTCCCATAAGTGTCCAGAAGGGGGGGGGGGGTAGCTGAGTCATAATTTTACGTCCTTCTACATAAATGATACCATACAGTACATAATACTATACTACTACTACTACTACTACTACTACTACTACTACTACTACTACTACTATACTACTAATACATAATGTAATAATATGATATATATATAGTAAAATAATAATAAATAGATAAATGGATGAATTAATAGAATCAAAGATGGAAAATGTATGCAAATGAAGCAATTAAAAAACAAACAAAAAATTACAACAGAAAAGCAAACAAAACACAAAATAAAAGTATAGAATAATAACAGTAATAAATATAAAAATGTTGATAACAGAAAGAGAGAAATGGAGAGAAAGACATGGATAATGATGGGGGATATATGCATTAATGTATATACTAAAATATCTATTTTTCATTTCAAAAAGGAAATCTGGTGAGTGTGTGTGTGTGTGTGTGGTGTGTGTGTGTGTGTGTGTGTGTGTGTGTGTGTGTGTGTGTGTGTGTGTGTGTGTGTGTGTGTGTGTGTATCTGTGCGCGCGTGTGTGTATGTATGTTGTGTGTGTGCGTGTGGTTATGTATGTGTATCTGTGTATGTGTGCGTGTGTGTCTGCGCGCGCGCGCGTGTGTGTAATAATATGTGTGTTTCTGGCCTGTCTCTGATTTGATGACTGTTACCTGATCAGCTACACTGCTCAGTGTGATTGATGGCCAAAGTGTGCTGTGTCCTTCTCCTCCTCCCCTGCTGCTGTTGAAAATGGGGTTAAGTTTCATTACTAAGGGATGCCTTAAACATTCGGAGCTCTTATGGTGTGGGTTAAGTTTCTGCCATTTGACTACTTTGTCTCACCCTCTTTTTCTCTTTGTTTCTGCCTCTATGTCTCCCTGTCTCTGTCTGTGTCACTTCTCTCTCTCTCTCTCTCTCTCTCTCTCTCTCTCTCTCTCTCTCTCTCTCTCTCTCCTCTCTCTCTCTCTCTCTCCTCTCTCTCTCTCTCTCTCTCTCTCTCTCCATGTATGTAAGTTTACAAGGACAGATTATATGATTAAGCTTGTTTTAAAACTTACATCCTTGCCTATTAACAATCATTTATTCACTAAATGATTGGTCGAGTAATTTAGTGTGTGTTCTTATTATTTTTCTCCTCGTACATGGTCAGTGGTATTATACTTGCTTCGTGCTGGATAAATCAATGATTCAGTAACCCATGAAAAGCTGACATCAAATTCTCAATGTCTAGTGCATATGATTTATCTACATAGTGAGTCTCTGTTTGTTGAAGATGACAATAGTTGCAATAAACTCACTTAGTTGTAACTCTTTCTAAAGTGGGTCTTTTCGAAACACTATAATACAGAGTTTTAACTTTACAAGGTTAACATATACCCTCCATAGGGAGTAAACCTGACTAAAGCAGGGAACATGCAGGCAAATACCAGAGCCCTACAGAACGTAGTTAAATTTTATAGCTCTGCATAATGTAAGAAAGTTTACAACTCTGAAAATAAAAAAAAATCTCATAGCTCTGCAAAATGCAGGCAAAACCACAGTTGTATAAAAATTAGACAAATTCGCAGCTCTATAACAGTTAGACAAATTCACAGCTCTGAAAATATAGACATATTTTACAGCTATGCAAAATGTACGTAAAATCACATTTATGCAGAATGTAGGCAAATTTCATCCCCCTGCAAAAGGTAGGCGACATCACAGCTGTGAAATCACACCTTTGCAAAATGTAGGGAAATTTTTTCAACTCTGCAATACATAGGAGAAGTTTACAGCTCTGCAAAATGTAGGAGAAGTTTACAGCTCTGCAAAATGTAGGAGAAGTTTACAGCTCTGCAAAATGTAGGAGAAGTTTACAGCTCTGCAAAATGTAAGAAAATTTCACAGGTCTACAAACTACAGGAACATTTCACAGCTTTGCAAACTGTAGGCCAATTTCACAGCTCCGCAAAACGTACAAAAATACACAGCTGTGCAAAATGTGCGAAAATTCACAACTCTACAACAAATAACAAAAAAAATCATGCAACTATAGTTCCAGAGAGAAAACTCTCCCAGGATTGCCAAGATCACAGAGAAGTCAGACGTCTAATCTGACCCAAGGGGTACAGAAGTCCGAAAGATTGGTTTCTGGGTAAAAAAAAAAAAGAGCACAACAGCAAACCTTGCTGCCCGATTGGTCCCCAGAGAGATCGATTTGCATATTTGGCGATCGTAAACTGCGGAGGCAAGGCCCTGGAAAGAGCAGTGTGTGAAAGAGATTAACGTGATTGCACCCTACCTGGGTGCTGTGGGACTGGCCGTTTTGATAGCTCCTGTGGCCTGGCTTACAGCCTGTTCAATAATTTATCCCCTCTGTAAATAAGATCGAAAATCTTTCTCCGGTCTTGTCTCTCCTCTGATTTCCTGATTTTGTCATGGTGAGCTGGAGCAGACTATGCTATCTGGCCGTTGTTGTTTTAGATGGTTAGTTTTCTTTATAGAAAACGTGTGTTGGGTTTTGAGAAGGAAGATGCAGTTCTGCTGATTGTCTACCAGTGTCTTTATTGTGTGGAAAACTGGACAGAGAGGACAGGGGTGGGTTTTGATAGGGATGTTGTTTCCATATATTGTCTTCAATGTCTTAATAGAACAGTGTACAATTAATTTGATTGGTATTTGTCTTATCATACAATACGTTATCATACAATATCTTATAATTGTTTGGTTTATGTCTTAAAATGCGCGCGCATGTGTGCGAATGTTTTTAATATTATGTGTGTGTGTATGTGTGCGCGGGCCATGTGTGAGTGTGTGTGGATGCGTGGGCATATTTGTGCGCACACGAATGTTTGTGGTTTTGCTTGGGTGGGTTTGCGGCTGGCTGATATAATATTGCTGACTTATGGGTGCTCTTTATACTGTGATGGGTGCGTGCTGATGTTCAGAACCTGTGTTGTATTAGATTGATATTATGTTTACGTGGGTTTTGTTCTTATATTATATGGCTTGTAACCCACTGGAATAACTCTGCTTTAAAGATAATACAGTATTTTGAATTGAAAAGAATCCCATTCTGCTATTTACCCAGTGGGGATTCCAGGGTCCTGTCAGTATTAATAGTATCTCTACCTTCTAGAAATTTAGTATTGGGATATTCCCCTTTTCTGTACAGTCCCCCTAGTTCACCCAGCTGTCAATGCATACCTACTTTCTTTAGGGTCAGGGAAGAAAAAGCAACGAGGGAGAAAGAGGAGATGGGCGCCTCAGCCCTCAGTACGCTGACCCCCTAGAGAAGCTGAGGTCTCTGATGGCAATTACGTAAAGCAGCAAGGGAGAGGAGATGGGCGCCGCGCCGCCCTCAATAGGCTAACCCCCTAGAGAAGCTGAGGTCTCTGATGGCAATTACGTAAAGCAGCAAGGGAGAGGAGATGGGCGCCGCGCCGCCCTCTATAGGCTAACCCCCTAGAGAAGCTGAGGTCTCTGATGGCAATTACGTAAAGCAGCAAGGGAGAGGAGATGGGCGCCGCGCCGCCCTCTATAGGCTAACCTCCTAGAGAAGCTGAGGTCTCTGATGGTAATTACGTAAAGCAGCGAGGGAGAGGAGATGGGCGCCGCGCCGCCCTCAATAGGCTAACCCCCTAGAGAAGCTGAGGTCTCTGATTCCTCGCTCCCCTTACGAACCACATAGGTTATGGAAACCTTTACCTTTACCACTTACTTCATATCCCTCATGCACCTGTATCCTATTTTTTTATACTTTTATTTTATTCTTTTATATGTCGAGGATAATGGGATAAGCACTCTTGTGCTTTTTTTTTACATCCAGCCCTCGTGTGTATGCAGTTTTTGTAAATATTATCTGTTCCCACCGGCACACGATGGCCTACTCTTACAAAAAGTGGAACAAGATTTAACGTGTGCGCAAAATGTTCTGCGTGCGTTCGCACACGGAGCCTCGGTTTAAAGTCTCATCCGACGGACTTCGGGGGAGAGTGGAGTCAGCACTGATGTTAACTCCAGGAGAAAAAATCTCGAACGGGAATAGAAACTGTGTCGTCAAATTGCGAGCGCAATGTTCTGACCACAAGGCTATCTCGTCCCCCTCACTTCGTTAATTATGTGGTCTCTGTAGGAGGTGCCAAGGAGTCTCCGGAAGCATCTCATCTCTACCGCCTGTACTCTTCTCTCCAAATCAGCAGTCAGGGTCTACGATTCACAGGCATAATCATAGGAATTATGGAAATGACAAGGGATGTCTCTTGGGACACCTTTACCTTGACTTTTACCTTTTACGTGGGTTTTGTTCTTATATATGGCTTGTAACGGGCTGGAATAACTCTGTTTTAGAGATAACAAAGTATTTTGAATTGAATTGAATTGAAAGCATTTGAAATTGGATCAGTGGTCTAGGTGGCAATGCACCTTGCCTAGAAAGCAAAAAGTCTAGGTCGGAGTGTGCGGTGGTTCGTACCCCGTTTGGACCCAAAACTTTTCCCCCATCCATTAAACCCTGAGTGGTGGTCTGGGCGCTAGTCTTTCGGATGAGACGATAAACCGAGGTCCCGTTTATGTTACACATCACTATTTAACGCACGTAAAAGAACCCACGGCAACAAGGGGGGTGACCCTGGCAAAATTCTGTAGAAAAAAGCCACTCCGATAGGGAAAAAAAATACATTTGCATGCAGGAAAAAAAAATGGGTAGGCGTTGCACATGTGGCGACGCACTCTCCCCCGGGGAGAGCAGAGCAGCCCGAAATTCACCCAGAGAAATCTGCTGTGACATAAAGTGGTACAAAATACCCCCCAAAAAAATTGCCCGTGCTTGCAGTGCCTCCTACCATCGTGGAGTACACCTTTACCTGTATACAGTCTCTGCTATGCCTGTACTTGCTTACTTACTTGCAGTGCCTCCTACTATCATGGAGTACACCTTTACCTGTATACAGTCTCTGCTATACCTGTACTTGCTTTCTTGCAGTGCCCCCTACCATCGTGGAGTACACCTTTACCTGTATAAGTCTCTACTATACCTGTACTTGCTTTCTTGCAGTACCCCCTACTATCGTGGAGTACACCTTTACCTGTACACAGTCTCTGCTATACCTGTACTTGCTTACTTACTTGCAGTGCCCCCTACCATCGTGGAGTACACCTTTACCTACCTGTATACAGTCTCTGCTATACCTGTACTTGCTTACTTGCAGTGCCTCCTACCATCGGGGAGTACACCTTTACCTGTACTTTTACCTGTGCTTGCAGTGCCCCCGACCATCGTGGAGTACACCTTTACCTGTACTTGCTTTCTCCCCTACCATCGTGGAGTACACCTTTACCTGTACTTGCTTTCTCCCCTACCATCGTGGAGTACACCTTTATCTACCTGTCTACAGTCTCTGCTATACCTGTACTTTTACCTGTGCTTTGCAGTGCCTCCTACCATCGTGGAGTACACGCAGCCCGTGGAGATGACCCGCATGGAGGGGGAGCTGGTCAAACTGTCCTGTAACGCCACAGGTGTGCCCACACCTAACGTGTCCTGGTACCGCATGCACCGCTGGTCCTCCTCTGGAAGGGAGCGTAAGTGTTACCTGTCTGTGTGTTGGGATGTGTGTGTGGGGGGTGGTGGTGGTGGTGGTGGTGGTGGTGTGGTGGTGGTGGTGGTGGTGTTGTGTGTGTGTGTGTGTGTGTGTGTGTGTGTGTGTGTGTGTGTGTGTGTGTGTGATTTGGAAGGTAATGGAATAAGCACTCATGTGCTCTTTGACATCCAGTCCTCGTTTGAATGCAGTTTTGTAAATCTTGTCAACTGTACTAGCTATGTGTGTGTGTGTGTGTGTGTGGTGTGTGTGTGTGTGTGTGTGTGTGTGTGTGTGTGTGTGTGTGTGTGTGTGTGTGTGTGTGTGTGTGTGTGTGTGTGTGCGCGTGTGTGTGTGTGTGTGTTGTGTGTGTGTGTGTGTGCCGCATGCATCGCTGGTCCTCCTCCGGAAGGGAGCGTGAGTGCTGCCTGTTTGTTTGTCTGGATTTTTGTGTGTTGTTTGTGTGTGTGGGCGTGGGTGGGGTGTTGTGGGGGTGGGATGGGTGGGTGGTGTTGTGGGGGATGGGGTGTGGGGGGTGTGGGGGGTGTTGTGGGGGATGGGGGTGTGGGGGTGTGGGTGGGTGTGGGGGGTGTTGTGGGGGATGGGGTGTGGGGGGGTGTTGTGGGGGATGGGGTGTGGGGGTGGGGGTGGGGGTGGGGGGTGTTGTAGTGTGTGTGTGTGGGTAGTGGGGTGGGGGCTGATGTGTGTGTGTGTTTGTGTGTGTGTGTGTGTGTGTGTGTGTGTGTGTGTGTGTGTGTGTGTGTGTGTGTGTGTTGTGTGTGTGTGTGCATGTGTAGTTGTATCAGTATCAGGGGGAAAAATAATGGGTAGGCGCTGCACTTGTGGCGACGCGCTCTCCCCGGGGAGAGAGAGCAGCCCGAATTTCACGCAGAGAAATCTGCTGTGACATAAAGTGGTATAAAATAAAATAAAATACTTGCGTGTATATATATGCATTTGGCATGCGCATATGCATGAACATGCAAGTGTGTGCTCGTGCATATGTGCTTGCGCATGGGTGCTTATATGCCGTTTATGTGTGTTTGTGTGTTTGTGTGTTTACGTGTTTGTGTGTTTGTGTGTGTGTGTGTGTGTGTGTGTGTGTGTGTTGTGTGTGTGTGTGTGTTTGTGTGTTTGTGTGTTTGTGTGTGTTTTATTTATTTATTTATTTATTATTTATTTATTCTTTTATATCGAGGATAACAGAATAAGCAATCATGTACTTTTTTTTCATCCGGTCCCCGTGTGTATGCAGTTTTTGTAAATATTGTCATCTGTTCCCACCGGCACACGATGGCCTACTCTTACGAAAAGCGGAACAGGATTTAACGTGTGCGCAAGATGTTCTGCGTGCGTTCGCACACGGGGCCTCGGTGTGTGTGTGTGTGTGTGTGTGTGTGTGTGTGTGTGTGTGTGTGTGTCTGCACATGTGCGCACATGAAAACTGATAACTGACACATTTCTGATGGCCAAATTGTACCCTGCTGTGATTTGGGCCTCAAAAATGTATGGGGGCTCCATTGCTCTAAACTGTTAGAGGAACACTAGGGAAAAGGAAAGGAAGAGGAGGGGGGACGGGACAGGGGGGGGGGGGGGGGGGGGGTGTGGTGGAGGAGGAGGGATTTAGACGCCATTTATATGACAGGACGAGTCTGGAAGACGATCCATTTACTGGAATATTCCCAAATCTGTGTGGGGGCCGGATTGCGGTGAAATGACTCAGTCAGTGTCTGTGTTTTGTCCAAAAAATTGGTTCAGTGGAAACTGTATGCACCCTGATTGGGGACTTCCTGAAAGCTGCTTAGGAAGTAGGAAAGGCATCTGTACAGATCCATGAAATGTTAAGATAAAAAATGGCATTCTAGTTGACTGTGTTTTGAGCAATGAACAATTAACACATTTTATTTACAGAAGGTTATAGAATAAGCATAACTATAGCTTTTTTAATTTTTTAAATCCAGCCTTCTCGGAAGAAAAAGGAGAAAAATCAAACAAAAGTAATTAATGATATAGAAAACCCAGGTTGTTACAATGAAATATCACGATTGGCATTATGATTGTATGGCAGTGGATCAGTGTGACAAAGCAATACTGATACAACTTCGCCATATGGTGGCACAAAAATTAAAATTATTGATTATGACATGTTAGCTGTAGTGAGATGGGATTCTTAAATGTGTACTCTCTTCTGATGGAGGGTAAGCAGTCTTGAAATATTTCTCTCTTATCTCTCTGATCTCTCAGTCTGTCAGTCGGTCTCTGCATCTCTCTCTGTATTTCTATGTATTCGGATGAGACTTTAAACCGAGGCCCCCTGTGCGAACGCACGCAGAACATCTTGCGCACACGTTAAATCCTGTTCCGCTTTTCGTAAGAGTAGGCCATCGTGTGCCGGTGGGAACAGATGACATTTACAAAACTGCATACACACGGGGACTGGATGTAAAAAAAAAGCACAAGAGTGCTTATCCCATTATCTTCGATATAAAAGAATAAATCAAATCAATCAAATCTGTCTGTCTCTTGCTTTGTCTCTGCCTCTGCCTCCCCCACCTCTTTTCTCTCTCTCTCTCTCTCTCTCTCTCTCTCTCTCTCTCTCTCTCTCTCTCTCTCTCTCTCTCTCTCTCTCTCTCTCTCTCTCTCTCTCTCTCTCTCTCTCTCTCTCTCTTTTAAAAAGAGCTAGAGATGTCAAACAAACCCCACAACATTATTATGATCTATTTCATTACCTTGTTTTAATTCTTTTCTCTACCCTGTGTGTGTGTGTGTGTGTGTGTGTGTGTGTGTGTGTGTGTGTGTGTGTGTGTGTGTGTGTGTGTGTGCATGTGTGCGAGCATGCATGTGTGCGTGGTGCTCGTGCACGTGTGTGTTTGTGTGTGTTGCATATATGTATGTGTGTGTGTGCGTTCACGTATGTGTGTGTGTGCGTATGTGAGTTCATGCGTGCGTCTGTGTATGTGTGTATGTACATGGATGTGCATGAAAAATTAATAATCAACAGAACTGCATTCCCTCTGTGAATCGGACCACAAAAACATATGGGGGTGAGGGTATTGCCCTCAAGTGTTAAACAAACACTTGGGGAAAAAGAAAAAGGGAAGGGCAATGGATGGGGGAAGGGAGGGGAGGGGAGGAGGGGGATACGACGCCATTTTATGACAGAAAAAGTCTGGAAGTCGATCCATCCATTTTCTGCAATATTCATTCCCAAATCTGTGGGGGAAGGGGGGAGGGGGGGAGGGGGGAGGGGGGGGGGGAGGATTGCGGTGTGTTCTGTCAAAATTGTGGGGGGCAGGATTGCTGTGGAAATGACTCAGTCAGTGTCTGTGTTTTGTCAAAATTGGTTCAGGGGAAAACTGTGTGCACCCTGATTGTGATTTCCTGAAGTCTGTGGCACGAGAAGCATTGGTATAGAGAGCACTTTAAGTCAGGGCAGATTTTTTTTTCTGGGTGAAATTGGAAATTTCTTGCTGGTCTTTCAGGGTGAGCACGTCACCACAAGTGCAGCACTTCCCATTATTTTATTAATTTTTTTCTCTGTGTGTGTGTGTGTGTGTGTGTGTGTGTGTGTGTGTGTGTGTGTGTGTGTGTGTGTGTGTGTGTGGTGTGTGTGTGTGTGTGTATTAGTTTCCCTTACCAGAGTGATTTTTTTTAATAACACTTTGTTAGGGACAACTCTTCCTTTCACTTACGTGTGCTAAATGCGTGTGGCTGATGGGACCTCACTTTATCGTCTCATTTGAAAGATAAGCACCCACATCTGAAAAATCAAGGATGACATTTTCTTGGTTAACATCATTTAGTCATCATTATTTTTGTTATACATTAGGAGAATTTCTTTTTCTTCTAGTTTTCAAAGGTGGGGTGTATGAAAGACAGTAATAAAAAGTGGGCAATGGGAAATAGAATTGCTGTCAGTAGCAGTTAGGGGTTTTCATTTTTCCTCG
>CM060334.1:51963859-51978859 GCA_030674155.1 Stramonita haemastoma
CGTGGAGTACACCTTTACCTGTACTTTTACCTGTGCTTGCAGTGCCCCCGACCATCGTGGAGTACACCTTTACCTGTACTTGCTTTCTCCCCTACCATCGTGGAGTACACCTTTACCTGTATACAGTCTCTGCTATACCTGTACTTTTACCTGTGCTTTGCAGTGCCTCCTACCATCGTGGAGTACACGCAGCCCGTGGAGATGACCCGCATGGAGGGAGAGCTGGTCAAGCTGTCCTGTAACGCCACAGGTGTGCCCACACCTAACGTGTCCTGGTACCGCATGCATCGCTGGTCCTCCTCTGGAAGGGAGCGTAAGTGTTACCTGTCTGTGTGTTGGGGTGTGGTGTGGGGGTGGTGGGTGGTGGTGGTGGTGGTGGTGGTGGTGGTGGTGGTGGTGTGTGTGTGGTGTGTGTTGTGTGTGTGTGTGTGTGTGTGTGTGTGTGTGTGTGTGTGTGTGTGAGTGTGTGTGTGTGTGTGGTGTGTGTGTGTGTGTGTGTGTGTGTGTGTGTGTGTGTGTGTGTGTTGTGTGGTTTTGGAAGGTAATGGAATAAGCACTCATGTGCTCTTTGACATCCAGTCCTCGTTTGAATGCAGTTTTGTAAATCTTGTCAACTGTACTAGCTCTGTGTGTGTGTGTGCGTGTGTGTGTGTGTGTGTGGTGTGTGTGTGTGTGGTGTGTGTGCGCGCGCGCGTGTGTGTGTGTGTGTGTGTGTGTGTGTGTGTGTGTGTGTGCCGCATGCATCGCTGGTCCTCCTCCGGAAGGGAGCGTGAGTGCTGCCTGTCTGTTTGTCTGGGTTTTTGTGTGTTGTTTGTGTGTGTGGGCGTGGGTGGGGTGTTGTGGGGGATGGGGGGTGGGGGGGTGGGGGTGGGGGTGTTGTAGTGTGTGTGTGGGTAGTGGGGGTGGGGGCTGATGTGTGTGTGTGTGTGTGTGTGTGTTTGTGTGTATGTGGATGTGTAGTTGTATCAGTATCAGAGGGAAAAAATAATGGGTAGGCGCTGCACTTGTGGCGACGCGCTCTCCCCGGGGAGAGAGAGCAGCCCGAATTTCATGCAGAGAAATCTGCTGTGACATAAAGTGGTATAAAATAAAATAAAATAAAATACTTGCGTGTATATATGCATTTGGCATGCGCATATGCATGAACATGCAAGTGTGTGCTCGTGCATATGTGCTTGCGCATGGGTGCTTATATGCATGGTGTTTATTGTGTTTGTGTGTTTGGTGTGTGTGTGTGTGTGTGTGTGTTGTGTGTTGTGTGTGTGTGTGTGTGTGTGTGTGTGTGTGTGTGTGTGTGTGTGTGTGTGTGTGTGTGTGTGTGTGTTGTGTGTGTTTGTGTGTGTGTGTGTTTGTGTTTGTGTGTGTGTTGTGTGTTTGTGTGTGTGTGTTTGTGTGTGTGTGTTGTGTGTGTGTTGTGTGTGTGTGTGTTTGTGTGTGTGTGTGTGTGTGTGTGTGTGTGTGTGTGTGTGTGTGTGTGTGTGTGTGTGTGTGGTGTGTGTGTGTGTGTGTGTGTGTGTGTGTGTGTGTGTGTGTGTGTGTGTGTGTGTGTGTGTGGTTGTGTGTGTGTGTGTGTGTGTGTGTTGTGTCTGCACATGTGCGCACATGAAAACTGATAACTGACACATTTCTGATAGCCAAATTGTATCCCTGCTGTGATTTGGGCCTCAAAAATGTATGGGGGCTCCATTGCTCTAAACTATTAGAGGAACACTAGGGAAAAGGAAAGGAAGAGGAGGGGCAGGGGGGGGGGGGGGGGGGGGGGGGAGACGGGACAGGGGTGGGTGGGTGGTGGAGGAGGGATTTAGACGCCATTTATATGACAGGACGAGTCTGGAAGACGATCCATTTACTGGAACATTCCCAAATCTGTGTGGGGGCCGGATTGCGGTGAAATGACTCAGTCAGTGTCTGTGTTTTGTCCAAAAAATTGGTTCAGTGCAAACTGTATGCACCCTGATTGGGGACATCCTGAAATCTGCCTAGGAAGTAGGAAGGTATCTGTACAGATACATGAAATGTTAAGATAAAAAATGGCATTCTGGTTGACTGTGCTTTGAGCAATGAACAATTAAAAAAAATATTTACGGAAGGTTATAGAATAAGCATAACTATAGCTTTTTAAAATCTTTTAATCCAGCCTTCTCGGAAGAAAAAGGAGAAAAATCAAACAAAAGTAATTAATGATGTAGAAAACCCAGGTTGTTACAATGAAATATCACGATTGGCATTATGATTGTATGGCAGTGGGTTAGTGTGACAAAGCAATACTGATACAACTTCGCCATATGGTGGCACAAAGATAAAATTATTGATTATGACATGTTAACTGTAGTGAGATGGGATTTTTAAATGTGTACTTTCTTCTGATGGAGGGTAAGCAGTCTTGAAATAGTTCTCTGTTATCTCTCAGTCTGTCAGTCGGTCTCTGCATCTCTCTCTGTATCTCTATGTATTCGGATGAGACTTTAAACCGAGGCCCCCTGTGCGAACGCACGCAGAACATCTTGCGCACACGTTAAATCCTGTTCCGCTTTTCGTAAGAGTAGGCCATCGTGTGCCGGTGGGAACAGATGACATTTACAAAACTGCATACACACGGTGACTGGATGTAAAAAAAGCACAAGAGTGCTTATTCAAATTATCTTTGATATAAAAGAATAAATCAATCAATCAATCAAATCTCTCTCTCTCCCTCTCTCTCACTCTTTCTCTCTCTCTCTCCCTCTCTCTGTATCTGCTTATGTCTCTGTATCTCTCTATCTGCCTATGTCTCTCTCTCTCTATCTGCCTATGTCTCTGTCTGTCTGTCTGTCTGTCTGTCTGTCTGTCTGTCTGTCTGGGCTGTCTGTCTGTCTGTCTGTCTGTCTGTCTGTCTGTCTCTCTCTCTCTCTCTCTCTCTCTCTCTCTCTCTCTCTCTCTCTCTCTCTCTCTCTCTCTCTCTCTCTCTCTCTCTCCTCTCTCTCTCTCTCTTCTTAAAAAGAGCTAGAGATGTAAAAAAAAAAACAACCCCCACAACATTATTATGATCTATTTTATTACCTTGTTTTAATTCTTTTCTCTACCCTGTGTGTGTGAGTGTGTGTATGTGTATTGTGTGTGTGTGTGTGTGTGTGTGTGTGTGTGTGTGTGTGTGTGTGTGTGTGTGTGTGTGTGTGTGTGCATGTGTGCGAGCATGCATGTGTGCGTGGTGCTCGTGCACGTGTGTGTTTGTGTGTGTGCATATATGTGTGTGTGTGTGCGTTCACGTATGTGTGTGTGCGTGTGTGAGTTCATGCGTGCATCTGTGTATGTGTGTATGTACATGGGTGTGCATGAAAAATTAATAATAAACAGAACTGAATTCCCTCTGTGAATCGGACCACAAAAACATATGAGGGTGAGGGTATTGCCCTCAAGTGTTAAACAAACACTTGGGGAAAAAGAAAAAGGGAGGGCAAGGGATGGGGGAAGGGAGGGAAGGGGAGGAGGAGGATACGACGCCATTTTATGACAGAAAAAGTCTGGAAGTCGATCCATCCATTTTCTGCAATATTCATTCCCAAATCTGTGGGGGAAGGGGGGAGGGGGGAGGGGGGAGGGGGGAGGATTGCGGTGTGTTTTGTCAAAATTGTTGGGGGGCAGGATTGCTGTGGAAATGACTCAGTCAGTGTCTGTGTTTTGTCAAAATTGGTTCAGGGGAAAACTGTGTGCACCCTGATTGTGATTTCCTGAAGTCTGTGGCACGAGAAGCATTGGTATAACACTTTAAGTCAGGGCAGATTTTTTTTTTCTGTGTGAAATTGGCAATTTCTAGTACTCTTCCAGGGAGAGCACGTCACCACAAGTGCAGCACTTCCCATTATTTTTTTTTCTTTTCCTCTGTGTGTGTGTGTGTGTGTGTGTGTGTGTGTGTGTGTGTGTGTGTGTGTGTGTGTGTGTGTGTGTGTGTGTGTGTGTGTGTGTGTGTGTGTGTGTGTGAGTGTGTGTGTGTGTGTGTGTGTGTGTGTGTATTGGTTTCCCTTACCAGAGTGATTTTTTTGAATAACACTTTGTTAGGGACAACTCTTCCTTTCACTTGGGTTCTTTTACGTGTGTTAAATGCATGTGACACATAGGACCTTAGTTTATCATCCCATCTGAAAAAATAGCACCCAGACCTGAACAAATCAAGGATGACATTTTCTTGGTTTACATCATTTAGTCATTATTTTTGTTATACATTAGGAGAATTTCTTTTTCTTCTAGTTTTCAAAGGTGGGGTGTATGAAAAACAGTAATAAAAAATGGGCAGTGAGAAATAGATAGAATTGCTGTCAGTAGCAGTTAAGGTTTTCTTTTTTACTCAGGTATAGCTACGAGGTTCACCAATAGTGAGAGTTTTGCATTCACAACCGTCTCCCCTCACAATTCTAGGTATCTACATTTCGACTTCGTAGAGGGGGTCTTAACACAATGCCTGTATGCATATGTTTTTGAAATTTTCTGATCATTCCTTTGGACACAAAAAGCAGAAAGGGATTTTTAAAAAAAAAGGTGTGCGCAAATTATTCTGCATGCAACCCACACACGGTACCTTGGGTTTGTAGACTCATCGGAAATACTGACGTTCAGTTCAATTCCCTCATCAAAAGTGGGAACCAAAAGAGCCAGGGTAATACTATACTGGGTGGGGATCAAACCCAGACCCTTACGGTTGACCTGATCGGCTGGTGAGGGTCTTAACCATCCCGTTTGAGCCCAAAACTCATTCCCCATCCATTAAAACATGAGTAAAGGTCTGGGTGCTAGTCTTTCGGATGAGACGATAAACCGAGCTCCCGTGTGTTACACATCATTATTTAGCACACATAAAAGAACCCACGGCAACAAGAGGGTTGTCCCTGGCAAAATTCTGTAGAAAAAAAACCCCACTCCGATAGGGAAACAAATACAGATGTGGACAGGAAAAAAGAAGAAAAAAAAGAGTGGCGCTGCACTTGTGGCGACGCGCTCTCCCCGGGGAGAGAGAGCAGCCCGAATTTCACGCAGAAAAAAATCTGCTGTACCATAAAGTGGTATGAAATGAAATGAACCAACCTGCCACCTCCCTTTGATGTCAGTCGGTACTGACCAAAGTTTTAGATACAAGAGAGAAGGTCACTATGTCTTGACCATCTTTACTTCGTTTTACATGCAGAGGTGGACTAGCCTATTGCGGTGTAAGCTGACGCACATCATAATATGCTCTTTCACTCTGCTCTATGCAGGGTTCATGCGTTCATTCTTTCTCTCTGTCTCTTTATTTTTATCTCTCTCTCTCTCTCACTCTCTCTCTCTCCCCTCTCTCCCCTCTGTTTGTGTGTATGTCCGTGTGACCCTCTCTTTAAACATCTCTCCCACCCATCCACCCACCCTTTATTTTTCTCTCTCTTTCTCTATCTCTCTATCTCTGGCTATGTCTGTCTGTCTGTCTGTCTGTCTGTCTGTCTCTCTGTCTCTCTGTCTCTCTGTCTGTCTGTCTGTCTGTCTGTCTCTCTGTCTGTCTGTCTGCAAATGTCACTAATTCTCTGTCTCCATTTCTCTGTCTGTCTGTCTTTCTGTCTCTCTCTGTCTCTCTCTGTTTCTCTGTCTCTATCCTTCTCTCTCTCTCTCTCTCTCTCTCTCTCTCTCTCTCTCTCTCTCTCTCTCCTCTCTCTCTCTCTCTCTCTCTCTCTCTCTCTCTCTCTCTCTCTCTCTCTCTCTCTCTCTCCCCTCTCTCTTCCCCTCTCTCTCTCTCCTCTCTCGTTCTCTCTCTCTCTCTCTTTCTCTGTTACTCTCTCCTCTCTCTCTCTTTCTCTTTCACTCTCTCTCTCTATCTCTCTCTTTCTGTCTATTTTTTCTCTCTCTCTATCTCTCTCTCTATCTTCTACTTATCTCATCTCTCTATATCTCATCTCTCTATCTCTCTATCTCTCTATCTATCTATCTATCTTATCTATCTATCTATCTATCTATCTCTCTATCTCTATCTATCTATTATCTATCTATCTATCTCTCTCTCTCTCTCTCTCTCTATCTCTCTATTATCTTCTTCTTCTCTTCTCTCTCTCTCCCTCTCTCTCTTTTCTCTCTCTCCTCCTCTCTCCCCTCTCTCTCCCCTCTCTCTCTCTCTCTCTCTGTCTCTCTGTCTCTCTTCTCTTCCTCTCTCTCTCTCTCTCTCTCTCTCTCTCTCTCCTCTCGTCTCATTTCTCGTCTCGTCTCTCTCTCTCTCTGGAATAGGGGTGTCATTGTGCGTTTTTGGGAAAAGGGGTAGGTAGTGGGGGGTGGGGGTGGGGTGTGCAAACAGACTGTAAGCTTATCTAATTATTCTGAATTTGATTTAAAATCAAATCTTATTCTATCTAGCTCTGTCTCTCTGTCTCTGTCTCTCTATCTCTCTTTTTCTCCCTCTCTCTCACTCTCTCTTTCTCCCTCTCTGTCTCTTTCTGTCTCTCTCTGTCTCTCTGTCTCTGTCTGTCTGTCTGTCTGTCTGTCTCTCTGTCTCTGTCTCTGTCTCTCTCTGTCTCTCTCTCTCTATCTGCCTGTCCGTCTGCCTGCTTGTCTCTATCTCTGTCTGTCTGTCTGTCTGTCTACAGATGCCAAGAATCGTCAAAAAAACTAAGGGGGTCATATTTCGATTAAGAACACCGAGACATTAGCCAGAGCAGGCCCGCAAATTATGTGTTTAGGCCTATTTTACTCGTCCTGGGCATTTTGCCTGTCAGTTTTGTTCTTCTTTCTATCTTTCTATCGTTCTTTCTTTATTCTTTCTGTGTAATATTCTTTCGTTATTTTGTTTCTTTCTTTCTTTCTTTTTTGTTTGTTTGTTTGTTTCTTTTTTTCTGTTTTGTTTTCTTTCTTTTTTCTTTCTCTTTTCGTTTTTTGTTTCTTTCTTGTTTTCTTCTTTTCTTTCTTTCTTTCTTTCTTTCTTTTTTTCTCTCTCTCTCTCTTTTTTTTCTCTCTTTCTCTCTTTCTTTTTCTTTCTTTCTTTCTTTTTCTTTCTTTTTTCTTTCTTTCTTTCTTTCTTTCTTTCTTTCTTTCTTTCTTCTTTTATCTATCTTTCTTTCTTACAGTTTTTCTTTCTTCTTTCTCTCTTTCATTTTTTAAAAATAAATTTGATTCTCTTTTCTTTTTTCTTTATTTCCCCCCCCATTTTTTCTTTTTATTTGATTCTTTTCCCAGCCTGGTTTGTTTTGGCTCCTTTTCGTCTTCAACCAATCGTAACAGACCCAAGATCAAATGCTGAAATACCCTATGTAGGATTGCACATACTACAACAGCACTGACAAAAACTGGAGACTACATCACAGAGTGACAGAAACATCACACTCAGCTCAAAGATCAGACTGATGCTCCCCCTTGGTTATAATCTCAGTAGTCTGGTGTACCTGTTGAGTCTAGGTCTTGAAAGCAGAACTAGAGAAAAGAATAGTTATAAGCCATGGAGAGAAAATGTTGTCACAAACTTTTCTTTAACATCTCAATATAAAGGCCATATTACTAATGTAGCAATGAAGACTATAAGTAGACACACTATCGTACCCTTTGAAGTCGTTTTGACCACAGTGAGAAGAGGGAAACTGAAGTGGTACAGGCAAGTCTGTTGACCAAAAGAGCATTTTTCCTTAAGACATTCCTTTAATGCACAGCAAAAGGAGAGAAAAATGAGAGTAAAGACTGAGACGGAGATGGATGAACACCATCTGAGATATAGCAAACTTGGACAGAAGCGGCAAGGAAAAGGACATTCATTGGTAAAGGGGACTATTGCTTTTCCTTCTTCTTCGTTCAAACGATCAAAGAACAACTGCTGCTGTCCTGTCATATGAGCAAAAATTGCCCCGCGCCGCTGATAAGCACCTGACGAGTCTGGCCCAGCGTATCCGATATTTTCAGCATGGGAGAGATTTATTCTCTATTTTTTTTCTTAAAGCCTTTACGGAAGAAAGGGATAGGAATGGACCAAGAAAGCAAACCAAAAGACATGAAGGGGGTGACAAGAAGAGAAAAGTTCAAAGGCAGGAACAAAGAGAGGGATAGAAAAGAGGGAATTCCTAGCGCAGAATTTCCAGAAGGTGGGAGATGCTTATATATACTGACAGGCTCCTGGCATCCCAATGGGGGATGAAGTTGTGTGTTGTGTTATAGATGTGGACCTACTTTCTCCATTGTGTACGGTCCATGGCTTTTCCAAGCCTCTCCCTTCTCCTTCATTTCCCGAGCTGAGGCAGTGAAGAAGATGGCGTTACCCTGCTTGCTTAAGAATGAAATATATGAATGAAAAATAGTGTCAACCATTGTATGATTTCTCTCCTCCAATAGGGATGCCTGGGGCCTGTCAACTTAAATACCTTCTGGAAATTCGTTGCTTTATTTATTTTATTTTATTTTATTTTATTTTATTTTATTTTATTTTATTTTATTCTTTTATATCGAGGATAATAGAATAAGCACTCATGTGCTTTTTCTCACCCAGTCCCCGTGTGTATGCAGTTGTCTAAATATTGTCATCTGTTCCCACCGGCACACAATACCCTACTCTTACGAAAAGCGGATCAGGATTTAACGTGTGCGCAAGATGTTCTGCATGCGTTCGCACACAAGGCCTCGGTTTACAGTCTCATTCGAAAGACTTTTGGGGAGAGTGGAGTCAGCACTGATGTTAACTCCAGGGGAAAAATCCCCTCGCCCGGGAATCGAACTCAGGTCGTATAATTGCCAGCGCAATGTTCTGACCATTAGGCTATCCCGTCCCCAAACTGCTTCTATTCTATCCTCCTCTTTGTCTCTGCCATGTTCCTTTCCTTCCTGTCACCTCTTTCTTGTCCATTTTCTGCCTCCTCGGTCCATTTTCCTGCCTTTTCTTCTACAAAGACTGAAAACATCACAATTCTCTCCCACGCCCAAAACGGATGCACTTATCAGACGCTCTAAGGCAGTGTAATGCAATAGGGGGGCGGATAGCCTAGTGGTCAGAACATTGCGCTGGCAATTTGAAGACCCGGGTTCGAGTCCGGTCGAGGAAATTTTCTTCCTGGAGTTAACATCAGTGCTGACTCCACTCTCCCCAAAAGTCCTTCGGATGAGACTTTAAACCGAGGCCCCGTGTGCGAATGCACGCAGAACATCTTGCGCATACGTTAAAACCTGTTCCGCTTTTCGTAAGAGTAGGCCATCGTGTGCCGGTGGGAACAGATGACAATATTTACAAAACTGCATACACACGGGGACCGGATGAAAAAAAGCACTTGATTGCTTATTCTGTTATCCTCGATATAAAAGAATAAATAAATAAATAAATAATGCATTTTTGCTCATTATAACTAGACAGCAATAGTTGCTGTCTGAGCGTTCAACAAAGAAGAAGGTGACTTTTTATTTATGATGTAATGCAAACTTACAAGTCTAACAAGCAATAGTGGCATATATATGAAACAGTTCTTCCAAGCAGATAAAAAGAAAATCTGCAAAATAAAACTATTTCCAACTAATTGTTTCTAAACTGGCATGTGGCCACGACATGAATGTTGTGAGCAGAACTGACCATTTTTGGGATGAAGCAGCAACTGCAGCAACAGCCTGTCAGAAATTCTGGCAACAGAAAATGGTAATTTTCACGATACCGGGACAAAAATGTCACATTCACGACGTCCAGTGATATATCCCTGGTAGAATTTCCTTTCTTCTTCTTTTTCTCTCGTTTGCTTTACACAGTCAGATGTGTCTGGGAAAAATAATGGCATGTTCTTTCCAGCTCCTCTCTGGGCCGTATACAGCTTGGTTTGTGGGGTTATCTCCGTCGGCCACACTTTCTTCTTGAGGTTACTGAATAGCGTACACCTCTGAAGGATGTGCTCGTAATGTCTGGTTTTCTTTACCACAAACATATATAGGGGAGAAGCAAAAAAGTTCCAGCTTTTTGGACATGTGGCGGTTTAGCCTGTTGCGCAGAGTGCTAGTGAGGAGTGTTAGAATTATGACTTGTTATTCTGGTTTAGGATGGGGTAGTCGTCCTTCTCTACTCCTGGTCAGGCCATTGATTTGATGACTGATTTCTTTTCATCTAAGGTGGATGTTTTAGATTTTCTTTTAAGACATACAGAAGGTAGACTGAATCAAACAGAAAATAGAGAAAAAAAGGACATGACATAAAACGTCGTTGGTTTCAGTCTAGTTTCTGTGTGTAGAATAATTATGTCTTTCTGTGTGGTTTTGTCACTTTCCTCTGTCTTTCGTTTGTTTTGCTGGTTCTTTTTTTTCCCTTCTTTAATTCTTTCTTTCTTTCTTTTTCTTTCTTTCTTTCTTTCTTTCTTTCTTGTTCTTTCTTTTCTTTCTTTCTTTCTTTCTTTCTTTCTTTTCTTTCTTTCTTTCTTCTTTCTTTTCTTCTTTCTTTCTTTCTTTCTTTCTTTCTTTTCTTTCTTTCTTTCTTCTTCTTTCTTTCTTTCTTTCTTTCTTTCTTTTCTTTCTTTCTTTCTTCTTTCTTTCTTTCTTTCTTTCTTTCTTTCTTTCTTCTTTTTCTTTCTTTCTTTTCTTTGTTTCTTCTTTCTTTTCTTCTTTTCTTCTTTTTTCTTTCTTTCTTTCTTTCTTTCCTTCTTTTTCTTTCTTTCTTTCTTTCTTTCTTTCTTCTTCTTCTTTCTTTCTTTCTTTCTTTCTTTCTTTCTTTCTTTCTTTTTTCTTCTTTCTTTCTTTCTTTCTTCTTTCTTTGCCTCTTTCCTTCTTCCTTTTCTCTCTTTTTTTGCTCTCTTTCTGTTTTTCTTTCTTTCCTTCTACTCCTTTCTTCTTTCTTTCCTTCTGTTCTTTTATTTTTTTTCATTCTTTCACTATTTTTCTGTCAGCATTTAAGTTTTTTTTTTTTACCCAAAACACAAGATTTGATGAATATGCCTTGAGATACCGAGAGATATGGAAACTAAACAATATGGCAGTTTTAAAAGGGATGCATTAAACTTCTGTTATTTTTTTTTCCTTTTCCACCCTTTTCATATATTTTTTTTCTTTAATTGCATTATCACACATTTCGTTTTTATTTGTTTTTATTTCATTTCATTTTTATTTGCTTTATTTCATTGCAAATTTCTTTTTTATTGGGAGGATTTAAATGGGCAAATTAGTACAATGCATGCTTCCTACACGAAGGAATGGGGACCTGATAGCCTAATGGTCAGAAACATTGCAGTCCGGGGAATACCTCCTTGCTCTTTCTGTTTTATTTTTTAACGTGTTGGTTCTTTTGGCATGCACAAGTCTACAATCACAAGGGTCTTAGTGTTTTAGTCTATCCTCCAAAGTTTGGACATTTAGTTTGATTTTTCCTGTCGAACTGGAAAAAAAGGGGAAGTGTGGGAATCAAACCCAGAACCCCACGGTTTCTTTGATAGGCAGGTGAACGTTTTAACCATCCTGCCACCTTCTTTTACACTGTGTGATATAGAATACCACATTGCAGTGAGTGTTGGCTACTAGTATTTATAAATGACCAGAGAGTAGTAAACATTCAAACTCAACTCACTTTAACTATCTCCATTGCCATCATTGATGGTAGGAGTTTCGCACAATGCTGCCAGGGTTCACCTTCAGTTTCTGCCTCTGCTGAGTTCAACAATCTTCTGTAGCCCTAAAATGTTGTATGGTCACAGTTATTTAGAAAATTAGGCAAATTAAGATGTAAGACTAAAGTGGTTTCAGATAAGAATAGTACACAGAAATAATAGCAACAAATGTCATTTTACAAAGCATGGGTATTGAAGAATCAATTAATTGTTCCTTTTGTCGTATGGAAAAGAAAAGTATCAACATATTTTTTTGGTACTGTCCTATTGTAAACGAATTCTGGCAAGAATTCCAAATAATATTAATAGAAAATGTAACGCTGTGAATCTGCTGCTCAACGAGAGCATTGTTCTTCTTGGATGCAGTAGCAACTTTAAATCTGACAAGATTTTTGATGTAATACTGCTGCTTGCCAAATTTCACATATATAAATGCAGATGCCAAAAGAATTGGCCTTCGTTTGAAATATTTACGCGACAACTAAAATCAAGATATGAGTTTGAAAAATGTGTTGCATCTATGGAAATGTCTTTTTTTTAGTTTCGCTGCACAATGGTGCACATATCTACTTCTGTTAGATTAGAGCAAACTGTATTACTGCTGGATGAGTCAGTCTAAAAGGTAAAATCTGTTTATTCAGCTGAGCAATTAAATCGCGGTGGTGTGTGAAAAAAAATCTTCTGTAGCCCTCCAAGACCACTGATCTTAGTAGTGTTGGCAATGGAGGATGTCATAGGTCTGCTTCATTTCTGTTCCCTTCTGCCCTCATTTGTACATTGAAAAACTGTAATCGCAAAGAGTACCAAAACGCTATAACACAAAACACTCAGTAAACATTAAAGAGAACTAAAAACACGTTGTGAATACAAAGAACATTAAAATAAACTATAAAGAAACCCACCATGGCAAGTGAGAAAGAACAAATTGTTAGTATGTCTTGACTCTTTCACTTAATGTGAAGGTCAACAACACTTCTGCATGTTGGCTGTCTGATTAATGTCAACTCTCTCTGTCTCTCTCTACTGTCTCTCTGTCTCTCTGTCTCTCTGTCTGTCTGTCTGTCTGTCTGTCGTCTGTCTGTCTGTCTCTCTCTCTCTCTCTCTCTCTCTCTCTCTCTCTCTCTCTCTCTCTCTCTCTCTCTCTCTCTCTCTCTCTCTCTCTCTCCTCCCTCCTCTCTCTCTCTCTCTCTCTCTCTCTCTCTCTCTCTCTCCCTCCCTCTCCTCCCCCCCCTCTCTTCTCTCTTCTCAGTGGCGCCATTGCTAATTGAGGCGAGGCGGCATTAAAAGCAATTATGGCCAAAGTAAAGAGAGGCAACTCTCCAAGACAGGTTGGCAAACAGACAGACAGCTTGAATGACGACACTTCAGACAACGATGTCCATACCAATGCCGTCATCTTGCTCTGCCAATCACTGCCACATAACCCTTGTGCTGTCTTCTCTTGTCTGTCCTCTTGTGCTGCTACTCTCTCTGTTCTCTTTTTATCTTCTTCTCTTTCTCTCTCTTCTCTCTTCTCTCTCTTGTCTCTCTCTCTTCTCTCTCTCTCTCTCTCCTCTCTCTCTCTCTCTCTCTCTCTCTCTCCCCTCTCTCTCTTCTCTCTCCTCTCTCTCTCTCCTCTTCTCTCTCTCTCTCTGTTCTCTTTCTCTCTTCTCTCTCTCTCTTCTCTCTCTCTCTCTCTCTCTCTCTCTCTCTCTCTCTCCTCCTCTCTCTCTCTCTCTCTCTCTCTCTCTCTCTCCTTCTCTCTCTCTCTCTCTTTCTCTCTGTGCTCTCTCTCTTTTTTTCTCTCTCTCTCTCTGTATCTGTATGCCTGTCTGTTTTGTCTTGTCTGTCTGTCTGTCTGTGTGTGTCTCTGTCTCTGTCTCGTGTCTCTGTCTGTCTGTCTCTCTGCTGTTCCTTTCCCCACACCATGGTAAAAAGGAAACTAAGAGGAGTATAATCAGAGATGAGATGCTGACTCTGAAAATCTTTGTTTTTTTTGCTGTACTCATACATCAAATTTGATAGGAGAGAGAGAAGAGAGAGAGAGAGAGAGAGAGAGAGAGAGAGAGAGAGAGAGAGAGAGAGAGAGAGAAGAGAGAGAGTGAGAGAGAGAGACAGAGACAGAGACAGAGAGAGAGAGACAGAGAGAGAGAGAGAGAGAGAGAGAGAGAGAGAGAGAAGAGAGAGAGAGACAGAAGAGAGAAAGAGCACTGGGAAACATCCCTCCTCTAACAGACACTAGTTGAGCATTCAAGCAAACAGAAGAAGAAGACTTTTTACACATGATTGAATATATGCAAACTCGCAACTTTAAACAAGAATTAATAACAGATATATGTGAAAGTTATGCAGTGCAGATTGCAAAAAAAATCTGCAGAGTAAAGTATTTCCAATGATTTTTCTCTGCATTTGTAGGGTCAAAATTTAATTGCTGTAGACAAAACTGAATTATTGTTTGAGTTGAAGAAGCAGCTGCAGCAACCTGTCAAAAACTCTGGCAATAGAAAATTGTAATTTGCACAATCCCAGGACAAAAAGTCACATTCACTATGTCCAGTGACATATCCCAGATGGAATTCACCTTTTTAAATATTTTTATCCCATTTGCCTTACTCTGTCAGATAAATCTTGAAAAATAATGACACCTCCTTTCCAGTTCCTCTCATGGGTGGTACAGCTTGGTTTGCAGGGTTATTTCCCATCAGCCACACCTTCTTCTCAGGTCACTGAATAGCGTACACCTCTGAGGATGTGCCTCGAATAGCGTACACCTCTGAAGGACTGTGGCTCGTGTGTCTGGTTTTCTTTACCACAGGCAACACAGGGGAGAAGGAGCAAGTTTCAGCTTTGTGGACTTGTGGTGATTTAGCCTGTTGTGCCCAGTACAGAGTCTAAAAATGAGGACCTTTTCTACTCCTTTGAGATAGTGGCAGTCATATTTCTCTACACTGGCTGGGGTCTTTGATTTGATGCTAGTTTTATGTTCACAGAAAGCGAGAATGCTATAATTTCCTTTGAAACATACAAAGATTGACTGAATCATTAACAAAGTTAACAAGCAAAAGAACATGACATGTAAATAATTGTGCTAGTCTATTTCTTGTCAGATTGAGTGTTTTCAAGCGTTTTATTTCTCTAATCTTTCTTTTATGCGTTTGCTTGTTCTTTTTCTTTCTTTTATCTTCTTTCTTCTTTCTTTCTTTTTTCTTTCTTTCCTTCCTTCTTCTTCTTCTTTCACTTCTTTCTTTCTTTTTCTTCTTTCTTCTTTTTCTTCCCTCTTCTTCTATCTGATTCTTTTTTCCTTCTTCTTTCTTTTTCTTCTTTCTTCATTTTCTTTCTATTCTTCTTTTCTTTCCGATATTCCTTCTTTCCTTCATTTGTTGCAGCTGTCTTTTTGTGAGCAGTTTGTCTTTTTCTTTTTGAACAGGGAACAGAAGATTTTATAAATGAGCCCTGAGATACCCAGACATATGGGAGCTGTAAATAATGTGTCAGT
>CM060334.1:51981359-51983859 GCA_030674155.1 Stramonita haemastoma
TAGCAGCAGAAAGAGCATGGTCAGAGTTAAAAAATCTCCGACTGTAAACTTCTTTCTTCCTTCCTTCCTGGCTGCCCTGATGTTTGTAGGCATCCTCCAGTCTTAGAAGACTGTGGAGCTGTGATCTAGGTATCATTCGTTTGTGGCCCAGTCCAGCATGAGAATGACAGTCTCTATGGCAGAAATGAAATCTGACGGGAGTCCCTCTGCATGGTCTTATTTTTATCCATTTCATTGTATTTATTCTTAATTTTTTTTATATACCACTTTATGTCACAGCAGATTTCTCTGCGTGAAATTCGGGCTGCTCTCCCCAGGGAGAGTGTGTCGCCACAAGTGCAGCGCCTACCCTTTTTCTTTTCTTCTTCCTTTGGTCTGCAACTTTTCTTCTCATTTTCTTTGCCCTGGTGCTGCTGAGCAAGTGTCTCCTCTAGCTTTGAGAGGTTGTTCTGTACGATCTGTCTCCAGGCTGACCGTTTAAGGGCTGTTGGTGCTTCCCAGTGCTGTGTGTGCTTCGGGGACTGGATGTAAAAAAGCACACATGTATTCATTATCCTCGATCGAATAAAAGAATTTGCCTTGCCTTGCCTTGCCAGTTGTTGGGTTGATGTTTTCCACAAACCTGAGGAAAATGGGGCCACTGTGACCTACTGGAGCTATTTGTGACGCTCCACCACGAAAAGAGTCGCGTAGCACATAATCCACTTTTCCGCTAGAAGCCATTAAAGGCAGGTGGGGGTGAGTTTGTCGATTTTGAAATTCTGATTTATTCTAAAACTATAGCACTTATTCTACCTTGTAGTGAAATATCAAGGCATAATTATATTTCCTTTTGTCTTTAAACGTGCTATGAAAAGAGCGAAGCCCTCAGTCTGACTACCTATTAGGATGCTAACACTGTCAATTTCTCATTTTGATATTTCCTGCAGTATATAATTTCATTTTGTAATAACTTTGCACAGAATTGTCCGATTTTCAATCTGTTTTTTGTATTCGATAGCCCTTTTATTGCTAATTAACAGCTTGTCAATAACTAAAAATTGATTTCTGGTGCAATGCAACTCCTTATGTGGTGGAGTGTCACATATTATACGACAGTTTACCCACCTTGAAGGCAGCTACATTCCGACGTAGAGAATGTTCAGGAGGATGAAACAGATTTAAAGAGCGACGTTATAATTATCTCCACCACCTCTCTCCCCCCCCTACCACTTCCCTTTTTCCTTCACCTCTCGTCCCCCCACCTTCTGTTGAAAACAGGCCATGGTTTCAAGGTGAGCACCCCCCCCCCCCCCACACACACACACCCACTCAGGCCCTGAAGATCTGTTATTACAGTCATCAACAGGATGAGTGAAAATTGTCATGCAGAGATTAGAGAAGGACGAAAATAGAACGTGATAGTTCAGGTGGGAGGGATGTAACAATAAGAGGAGGCAATAGCGAAAAAAAATATTGTGAAAAAAAAAAAAAGAAAAGATTATCATGGAAGGAAAAAAAGATTGAAAAAATTTGGAAGAAGATCAAAAGGAAGAAAATAAGTAAATGGAAGAAAGAAAAGGAAAAAAAGACGAAAGAAAGACCAAAAAAGGAATAAAGACAGAAAAAAAACCAAAAAAAGGTCAAAAGAAAGAAGAAAATAAAAACCACGAAGGGAAAGCAAAGAAAGGATAAAAGAAAGAAAAAGAAGTAAATACTAAAAGAAAGGATGAAAGAAAGAAAAAAGAAGTAAATACTAAAAGAAAGGATGAAAGAAAGAAAAAAGAAGTAAAGACTGATATAAAGAAAGAAAGAGAAACGTAAAGTTGAAAGAAAGAAAACAACGAAAAAAGCAGAAAGAAAGAAAGAGAGAAAGAACGACTTGACAGATTAGACTGACTGACTGACTGACTGACACTGACTCACTGATGACTCAGGACCCAGCGACAGAGACAGCAAAAAAAAAAAAAAGAAAAAAAAACACAAAGAAAAAAAAACCGCCAACAAATGCGGAAGCGATGGGAAAAAAGCAGCAAAGATTCAAGACAGGCAGACAAACAGAAATAGAGACAGACAGACAAACAGACAGACAGCCGGGTTGATGAATGGGATGGTTCCACAGACACACACCATGCCTTCTTGTGGTCCTAAGTCTGCTTTGCTGTCTTCTTTCACAGGGCTTCTATGCCATCCATCTGAACGGTGCAAGGGTAAAAAGTGACCTCCCCCCTTTCTCAATATTTTGTTCACAATTAAATTATTCATTCATTTGTTTATTCATTAATTTATGTATTCTTTTATTCTGAGAATAATGGAATAAGCACTCGTGTGCTTTTTTTACATCAAGTCCCCGTGTGTATGCTGTTTTGTAAATCTGTTCCCACTGGCACACAATGGCCTATTCTTACGAAAAGCGGAACAGGATGTAATGTGTTCGCAAGATGCTCAACGTGCGTTCGCACACGGGGCCCCGGTTTATAGTCTTATCCGAAGGATTTACTGGAGACTGGAGTTAGCACTA
>CM060334.1:51988859-51991359 GCA_030674155.1 Stramonita haemastoma
GAGAGAGAGAGAAGAGAGAGAGAGAGAGAGAGAGAGAGACAAGGCAAGGCAAGGCAAGGCAAAATTCTTTTATTCGAGGATAATAGATAAGCACTTGTGTGCTTTTTTACATCCAGTCCCCGCCCTTTTCAGGGATAACATCAAGATAAAAGGATAGCCTCAACTAAACAACAATTATAGTGATACAAATACCAAGCGCAAGAAACCATACCAAGTATCAAACAACAGGTAAGAAATAAGACAGAGATACAATATTAAGGTAATGTTATAAAAAAGCACTCATTCAGAAACGAAAATGGAAATAAGAATCAATGATAACTCTGATTTGAATATATATTTTTAAAAAAAATTTAAAAAAACAAGAAACAACAACAACAAGCAAACAAACAAAACAAAACAAAACAGAAAAAAGGCACAATAATTAAAGATCAAATATGAGAACATGGTGACGTTAAATGACTGAAAACATCAATCCACCGCCATCAAAATAAGTCCCATAAAACGTAAGATTTTGATAAAAGGGAAGAAAGAACAACATCAGGTAAGAAATAAGACAGAGATACAATATTAAAGGTAATGTTATAAAAAGGCACTCATTCAGAAACGAAATATGAAGTAAGAATCAATGATGATTTTGATTTGAATAAGGAAACCAAACAAAAACAAAGCAAAGCAACAAAACAAAACAAACAAACAAACAAAATAAAACAAAACAAAACAAAACAAAAAAACAAAAACAAAAAACAAACAAACAAACAAACAAAAACCACCTCAAAACAACAACAACAACAAAAATCAACTACATTCAGCACATGATTATTAAATAGTACAAAGTGTGAATAAAGTATATCTCAATATAGATTGTAACATGTTTAGACAACAGGTAAGAGAGAGAGAGAGAGAGAGGAGAGAGAGAGAGAGAGAGAGAGAGAGAGGAGAGAGAGAGAGAGAGAGAGAGAGAGAGAGAGAGAGAGAGAGAGAGAGGAGAGAGAGAAGAGAGAGGAGAGAGAGAGAGAGAGAGAGAGAGAGAGAGAGAGAGAGAGAGAGAGAGAGAGAGAGAGAGAGAGAGAGGAGGAGAGAGAGAGGAGGAGAGAGGAGAGAGAGAGAGAATGTGGTGTGTGTGTGTGTGTGTGTGTGGTGCGTACGTAGTGTGTGCAGTGGTGTGTGTGCGTAGTGTATGTGTAGTGTGTGTGTGGGTGCGTGGGTGCGTATGTGTGTGTGTGTGTGGATTTGGACTGGTACCAATTGGCTACTCACAATCCAAATCATATGAATACCTTTGGTGTTAGGCAATCCAAATAAAACCAACGCATTTAGATTTTTTTTATAGAATCGAAACATTAACAATGCAACTGGCTATCCAGAATTCAAATAATATCAATACAACTGACATTGCACAACGAATACCAATTCACTTGGTTTTGAAGAATCCAAATTTTAACAATGCAATTGGCTGTAGACAATCCAAAGAAAAATAATAAAATTGCCTGTTCAAAATTACAAAAACAACAACAATTCAATTTGCCATTGAGACTTCAAACAATAACAACGCAATTTTGGCCTCTACTTGTGAGGAATCCTAATCATGACAAAAACAGCAATAAAACATACCATTGACCTGTGTCATCCCGCCCTCTGTACTGTATGCGGGTCACAGACTGGGGTCAAAAGAACTGAGTGACCAGGGTTCTTTATGAGGAAGAGGACAACGATATGTTACCTTCAGATGATACATAGACTATAGGCACCAAGACCCTAAAGATTGCCATCTCTGGGTTTTTTTTGAGAATTCAAACAATAACCATGCAATTGGCTTTGGATAATCCAAAAGAATTACAAAATAACTGGCTGATGGGAATCCAAATAACAACAATGTCATTGAATATTGCGAATCCAAACAGCAGCAATGCTATTGGGTGTTAAATATACAAGAACTGACATTGCAATTATTGCCTTTTTAAGAATCAAGCATAACAGTTTAATTGGCTTTACAGAATCCAAACAGCAGCAAAACAATTGGCTCCAGAAATCCCAAACAATAGAAACGCCATTAGCTATAGAGAACTAAAAAACAATATCAATGCAATTGGTCATTAATAATTCGGATAGTAACAACACTGTTGGCTATTGATAATCCAGATAATATCAATACAATTGACTTTTGACAATCTGAGCAATACCAATACAATAAGCTTTTGAGAATGAAAACAGCAACAATACCATTGGATATTAGATAAAGGTCTCCTTTAACTTATGTGGTCGTAGGGGATCAAGGCATCAGAGACCTCAGGTTCTCTAGGGGCCAGCATATTGAGGGCGGCGCCCATCTCCTCTCCCTCGCTGCTTTACCTTCCTGACCCTAAAAAGGCAGGGGCCCATTAGCAGCTGGGTGAACTGGGGGACTGTACTGAAACCAAGGTGCACAAACGGTCACCCATCCGCTTGGTAACAATGCTCGATGCTGGTTAACGTTGGTTAGGGGAAAGCGAGTGTTCTGACC
>CM060334.1:52001359-52006359 GCA_030674155.1 Stramonita haemastoma
CACACACACACACACACACACACACACACACGCTCGCATGCACACACGCACGCATACACGTACAAAACATACACACACATCACACACACACTCTCAAACACACACATAACACACACACACCCAACACACACACAACACACACATCAACACACACACAACACCCCCACCCCCCACCCCCTACCACCCCACACAACACACACACACACACACACACACACACACACACACACACACACACACACAACACACACACACCACACACACACAGAAAACCAGAAAACCATATGAACGTCAGGCAGAACGGCAGTGAATCAAATCAGACCAGAATAAAACACTCCCAATTGACACCTTGTCCTCCAAAGCACTTTACCTCCCCACCTCTCATTCTTCCCCCAGGGTAATTTTGTAGCTAGCCTGGAACCGGTGGTTGATTAAAAAAAAAAAGAACAAAAAACGTTCACATAAAGCTAGTGGGTAGAGAGTTGAGGGTTTAAATCTTTACAAGGAAGTGTATTAATTAATTTTGTGAACTTTTTGCAAAATATTTTTTATGTGAGTTGGTATGGTGGTTTTAACAAAACAAATAAGATTCTTCTTTCTGTTCTTGTATTATATATGTACCAATATATATATATATATATATATATATATATATATATATATATATATATATATATATATATATATATATATATATATATATATATAATACATGTTTTGTTATCTTCAGCCAGGAGAGGTTTTAATAAACTTTGTCATTCGTTCCCACTTTTACAAATGGCCTACTCATCCGAAAGGTGGAACTGGTCTTCATGTGTGTGCAGGATGTTCTGCGTACGTCCTGTCTGCACACGCAACTTCAAGTTATAGTATCATCCAAGGATTTATATAGTTATGCTGAACGATTTTTTTATATCCGTATAGTGCTGCAGAAACTTCTTAGTCATGTGTTTGCACTAGTTTGCATACATTCAAATGCCAAAGCCTTTGTAAATAGAACTTTTATGATGTTTTCTTCGCTGACTGATTTACATGTGGTTATACATATTTTCAATATGATTATTTTTTTTATCTTCTTTTGATTTTTTCCCCAAGTTTTTACAAAATGTTAATATTTGAACCAGCTATAATCATACGATTGGTAAAATTCCTACTTGTTTCCATGTGAAAAAACATCTTGATGGAAACACATCACGCACAGTAGTCAATCTCTTTTTGCTTTATTTATTTATTTATTTTACTGTACTAGCAGTATGAATAACCTTCCTCATAGCAAAGTTGCTTTTAGATAGCTGCTACAAAATACCCACCCCAAAACTCGAAAATTTTAAAAAGTAAATCAACTAAAACTTTCTTAAATCTACAATTTTTTTTTCACTTATCAACACCTCATATCTATGGAGGCTGCTTACATTTTTAGAAAAAAAATATGGAATTTTTTAAACCAACCTCTCTTAACATCTTTCACGATTTTTTTTTCTCTCAACTTTCTCCTTTTTTATGTGCAAATTAAAATAAGAAAACGAAGAAGAAAAAAATTGCAGAGTTGACTCCCCTCGAGAATCCATTTGCAAGCTAGGTGCTAATGCTAATGCTTTGGGGGGGTGTAAAAAGGGAGGTGGGATGTAAATGAGGCCAGAGGGCAAGGTGTAAATGTTGCTCCTTTACAGTCTTCAAGTCTGATTTACTGTCTCCTGGCCTGAAAGCTTTGTGTCTTCGGATCGTGCCGAAGTTCTCTCCCCTGATCATTGTCACTCTTGCTTCCTATCCTAATTTATGTCCCCCCTCCTTCTTCCTCCTTCCCTACCACACACACACACACACACACACACACATACACATACACGCACACGTGCACGCACACCACGCACACAGACACAGACACACACACGCACGCGCGCACACGCATGCTTGCACACAGACACGCACGAACGCACGCATGCACACACAAACTTTTTATTTCTGACTTCATGTTTTGGGGGTTCTGTTCTTTCTCCTCTCTCTCTCTCTCCTCTCCTCTCTCTCTCCCCTCTCTCCTCTCTCTCTCTCTCCTCTCCTCTCTCATCTCTCATCATCTCGCTCTCCTCTCTCACTCTCCTCTCTCTCTCTCTCTTCTGTGTGTGTGTGTGTGTGTTTGTGTGTGTGTGTGTTTGTGTGTGTGTGTGCGTGGAGAGAGAGAGAGAGAGAGAGAGAGAGAGAGAGAGAGAGAGAGAGAGAGAGAGAGAGAGAGAGAGAGAGAGAGAGAGAGAGAGAGAGAGTAAAAAAGATGCAAAAACAAGTGAAGGAAACACAAACACACAAATCCCAACACAATAAACAGAAAAGAAATCCGCCAAAATCCTTATTATTCAAATGAACCTTTGACATTTAACTCTGATTTCTCATTTTACATAATCATAAAACCCTAACCCCAAAAAATAATGCCTCACCCATAATTGGTTGGAATTCTTTCAGGGTTTGTGTAATTTCTCTTGAAATTTCAATTTGCATTCATGTTTACGTTGTCCTGTTTGGATTTTGAATTCTGCAGATCCCCCCGAGATACGGTTGCACAATACCCGGATAGGACAGGAAGTAGGGAAGGAAACCATCTTGGAATGCATCATTTCCGGTTCGCCATTACACGTCACAAGATGGCGGCGGGGCAACGAGGTTTTTGGCAACAGCCTGAAAGAAAGGGTAACATTTTCATATTGATTTGTTGTATTTGTTTATGTATATTTTATAGTTCTTTGATTTGTTTATTCAGTTTTTCTTTTAAAAGGTGTTTAACTTTGGGTGTGTTAGTATTTTTGCTGATATTGATTTAATCTCTTTGTCTCTCTCTGTCTGTGTGTCTGTCTCAGTCTCTTTCTCATTCTGTCTGTTTTCTGTCTCTCTCTCTCTGTGACTCTCTCGTGTCTCTCTGTGTCTATCTCTGTCTGCCTGTGTGTCTGTCTGTCTCTCTGTCTCTCTGTCTCTCTCTGTCTCTCTCTCTCTGTGTTAGAGAATTTTTTGTAAAAAACTAGAAGCACAGAAAAAAGCTAAAAAAGTACATATCCACCTCACACACACACACACACACCACACACACACACACACACACACACCACACACACACCACACACACACACAGGACATAAAACAATTCATTACAGAAGATTTAAAAACTTTAATGAGAGTGATTTTATTTCTGACCTGTTAAATTTACCATTAAAACATGTATATCAAATCAGAGATCCCAATGAAGCTGTTGAATTTTGGATTAATACATTTATTTCAGTTTACAATAAACATGCACCCTTCATAAGGAAAAGAGTTAAGGATGTAATAAAAACACCTTGGATAACAAAAGATATTGAATCTGAAATACATTATAGAAACTATTTAAAAACTCATGGGACAAAAGAGCAATATAAACACCAAAGAAATAAAGTTAATTCAATTAAACGCGGATCAAAGCGAAACTACCTTCAAAAGATGTTGGTGTCAGCAAATGATTCTCGCCAAGTCTGGAAAGCTATAAATTTATTAACAAACAAACGTGTATCCAAAAGTCAACATGCCATTAAAGACATATCAGCAGATGAATTAAACTGTCATTTTTCAAATGTTGCAGATAAAGTTATATTACATGACAGATCAAGAGATAACGATCTTCATTATTTAAAACAGTACATGGAGTCAAAACCAATTAACTTTCCTTTCTACCTACCACCAATGACTATTCTTGATGTACTCGAAAGCTTAGTTCTAAAAAAGAAGTCAAGAACTCGTGATTTAGATGACTTAGATGCGAAAATATTAAATCTTTCAAGCCCGTTGATTTTCGACTCACTTACCTACCTATACAATTTGGGCATTGAAAAAAATTGCTTCCCTTACAAACTGAAGCAAGCTAAAGTTATACCTGTTTACAAGTCGGGTGATTCCTCTTCTCCGTCAAATTACAGACCGATTTCCATTTTGTCTGTCTTATCTAAGCCTGTTGAAAAGCAATTTACAAAAATCCATATAATTATTCTTACTTTACTAATAACAAACTTATGAGTGAAAGTCAGTCTGGGTTTAGAAAAAACTATTCCTGTCATACAGCTCTTATCCAACTCACTGACAATGTCTTGCATAATATAAATGAAAATAAATTTACTGGTCTTCTTTTTGTTGATTTCGAGAAGGCTTTTGATGTCATTAACCACTCTTTATTATTGCGTAAATTATACTTGTACAAGCTAACACCAGAAATTATTAATCTTCTAGCAAGTTTTTTGTCAGATAGGAAGCAGCTAGTGGTAGTAAATGACCAAACATCAGATTTAGTAGACGTTAAACATGGTATACCACAAGGATCATGCTCGACCCCTACTGTTTTCCATTTATGTAAACGACTTACCCTGCTTTGTAAATTGTCACTGTGAAATGTTTGCTGACGATACATCTCTGTTCTGTAGTGAGTCTGATCCCAATACGTTAGGCAACAAACTACAGGATAACATTGACGGACTAATT
The DNA here is from genome assembly GCA_030674155.1 of Stramonita haemastoma. Classification (NCBI taxonomy): domain Eukaryota; kingdom Metazoa; phylum Mollusca; class Gastropoda; order Neogastropoda; family Muricidae; genus Stramonita; species Stramonita haemastoma. The sequence goes on from CM060334.1 coordinate 52,005,848, forward strand.
TCTTGGACACAGTTAAATCATATGTCTTTAAATGCCAAAAAAAACAAAATGTATGTATGTTTCAGCTAGACAGAAAAGACAAAAAATGAAATCCAGTTTTAAACCCTTGTTTATTGATAAACGATTAATTGAAGAAGTGAATTCTCATAAAATACTAGGTATCACTATTGACAAGAGCTTGACATGGACAGATCACGTGATATCTCTGGGAAAACGTCTCTCTAACAGGTTACTTCAGCTATCTAAGATAAAGAACTTTCTCGACAACCATTCCCGTAAACTCTTCTTTTGTGGCCATGTTTTGCCAATTATCGACTATGCATCTACACTATGGGACAAATGCAGTGAAACAAATTTGAAATTTATCCACCGTTTATATAAAAGAGCACTTAAGCTGGTTCTGTTAAAGTCAAGCTCATTGACTGTTTCTGATTACAAGCAATTAAATATACTGACTTTTCATAAAAACTTTTTTTCAACAAAGCTGTGTGCATGCATAATGTTATAAACGG
>CM060334.1:52013859-52018859 GCA_030674155.1 Stramonita haemastoma
CATGGCAACCTCAGGAGAACAATAGCCATGAAATGAGTTCTCCATCTTCATTGGTTGGGGTGGGGGGGTGGGGGGGGTGGAAGATGAGGACTACGGGGGGGGGGGGGGGAGCGGGGAGGGGGGGGGGGTAGGCTGAAGGGTTAAGGGAAGTGGAGGTGGTCATTTTCAGAAACTCATCTGCGTGCTGGTTTAGAAAGGTTTGTCAATAATGATAATGACGTGGTTTTTTTCTTCTTAAATTTAAAAGGGGGATAAGTGTTTTTTGTTAATGTTTGTTGTTGCTGTTTGTTTGTTTTTTTTAATATTTTTTTAAATTTTCAAATAATGTACATAGCCCAGTATAGTGCAAGCATCAATCCACAAATGATTCATATCAAAGTTTGTGAAGAAGAAAAATTAAGAAGGATAAGATTGCAAACTGATACACAACCTACTAGCATATGTTGTAGATAGCGTATGAACTTGAAAGGTCATACATACATATATAATCATGTACATGCATGCATACAAACAAAAGTACCCAAGCATATAGACATATTGAAGCATACATATGCCTACATATACCTAACCTCCAAATGCAAAACTGACATAACATTGTTTAAAGACAAAACCACCACCACCAACAACAAGCAAAAAACAAACAAACAAACAAACAAAACCACCAACAACAACAAACACAAAACATAAACAAAAAACAACAAACAAACAAACAAACCACACACACACACCACCGCGATTAAATTGCTCAGCTGAATAAACAGATTTTACCTTCCAGACCGACTCATCCAGCAGTAGTACAGTTTGCTCTAATCTAACAGAGGTAGATATGTACACCATTGTGCAGCGAAACTAAAAAAAGACATTTCCATAGATGCAACACATTTTTTCAAACTCATATCTTGATTTTAGTTGTCTCGTAAATATTTCAAACGAAGGCCAATTCTTTTGGCATCTGCATTTATATATGTGAAATTTGGCGAGCAGCAGTATTACATCAAAAATCTTGTCTGATTTAAAGTTGCTACTGCATCCAAAAAGAACAATGCTCTCGTTGAGCAGCAGATTCACAGCGTTACATTTTCTATTAATATTATTTTGGAATTCTTGCCAGAATTCGTTTACAATAGGACAGTACCAAAAAATATGTTGAATACTTTCTTTTTCCATATGACAAAAGGAACAGTTAATTGATTCTTCAATACCCATGCTTTGTAAAATGACATTTGTTGCTATTATTCTGTGTACAATTCTTATCTGAAACCACTTTAGTCTTACATCTTGAATTTGCCTAATTTTTCTAAATACTTGTGACCATACAACATTTTGATGCAATCTTTCATTCCACTTCATACTATAAGCTGGGTCAGTAGTGTTTTTAGTCAGTAACTCATAGTACAGCATCGCTCCCCTTGGCACAGAGCAGATTACAGTCATTAATTTGTTCCTTTCATTTTCATCAGAGCACATAATTTCTAATCCCAGTTCCCTTGAATATTTTTTCAGTGCGCAAACACAGCCAGTATAGGTAACAAAATCTGATATAGTTCCGTACTTTGTAACAAAACATTGAAAACTAAGCAAGTTACCAGCATCATCAAGTAGATGTCTAACACATGTAATATTCTTGTCAATCCAATTTTTGTTATAGAAAGTTTTACTACCAATTTTCAAATTGGGGTTATAAAACAAAGGCTCAGAACACAGCTCTTCTGTGGTTTCCACTTTAACAGCACTGCCTAATTCCCTGTATGCTTTAAATACATCTTTCCAAAATTTGTTTAATCTGTTGCTGCTGGGCAAATCGGATCCCAATTTGTCAATAATTTCGGCTTTAGGATAAAGTGAGCACAGTATCTGTTTCCAGCTGTGATCACTGCTATTCACTTTACGGATCCAGGTTAATTTAGCGCGTTAATATGTTGTCGTACATTTGGTATTCCAATCCCACCATGTGTTATGCTTCTTACTGACGTTTTTTCTATTGATTCTATCTTTTTTCTTACCCCATACAAACTTAAAAACAAATTTTTGAAGTTCATCAATTAACTGATCAGGGGGGGTTGGCAACAAAATCCATAAATGAATTATTTTTGATAAAACAAGTGATTTTAGAACTGCTACCCTGCCGAGCGGAGTTATTTGTCTTTTTAGCCAAGACCTATATAATGCCCTAATTTCTGAAAACTTTTCTTCCATGTTTATTATCTCACAGTTCTCCAGATCGTTTGTAAACCATATACCTAATATCTTAAATTTTGAAGGGTTCCACTGAACACTGAGATGTGGCATAAATTTAACTGGCGAATTCCGTTTACTTCCTAACCATATGGCATTTGTTTTCTCAGCATTTAACTTTAGTCCGGACACTTTACCAAACTTTTCAATAACACCAAGACATTCCTCAAATGACTTTTTATCCCCTTCTAGCAATATATTTGTATCGTCTGCATATTGTGATATCTTATTTTCTGTGTTGTTTATCTTAATTCCTTTAACATTCTTATTCTGTCTTATCATATTAGCTAGAATTTCTACACAGATAACAAAAAGATAAGGAGATATGGGGTCACCCTGACGACATCCTCTCTCAATCGGGAACCAGCTAGCCAAACCACCATTTACTGAGACAGACGACTTTATCTGAGTATAAAAAGTGCGAACCCACTGGCAGAAGCTTGGGCCAAAGCCAAGGGCATGTAGTACCCTAAACAAAATTCTAAATCCACAGTGTCAAACGCTTTCTCAAAATCCAGGCATAGAAGTAAACCTGGTTTCTTTGACACGAGTAGATAATCAATTAAGTCATATATAAGACGAATATTGTCTCCCAAATACCTGTTTGCTATAAAACCAGTCTGGTCGTTATTAATAATAGATGGGAGTACTTGCTTTAGTCTATTTGCTAAACATGTAGAGCCAATTTTGTACACAACGTTCAAAAGTGAAATAGGTCTCCAATTTTTCAATAGGTCTTTTGGTTTATCGGGCTTAGGTTTGCATATGAAAAACACCCTCCTTTTGTGTTGATGATAACTCCCCCTTATCAAAACCCTCATTAAGTGAACGTACCACAAATGGACCAAGTTGTAACCAGAAAAATTTAAAAAACTCGGCCGTAAAACCATCACTTCCGGGCTTTTGTTGTTACTCATATGCTTTAAAGCAATGCCCGCTTCGTCTAAAGTTACTTTTCCTTCCAAGGATGTTCTTTCTTCCTCCGTTATTTTGGGTAGCTCCTCTACCAAGTCAATAATTTGAGCAATCGTCTACATTTCGTTTAGAATATAACGTTTCATAAAAAGAGTTAACTTCTCGAATAATTTCACTATTCTCAGTTAGAACTGAACCGTCATTTAATGTTAGTTTCTGTATATGCTATTTACATAGTTTCTTTTTTCGAGTCCACAAAAAATACTTAGTGATTTTTTCGCCATAAGCTACCCATCTAGCCTTAGAACGCAACAATACACCTTCCATCTTTTTTTCTCGTAGAGTCACAGGATCTTGCCTACAAGTTTCCAATTCAAGTTTTTCTTGTTCAGACAATACTACCGCTTTTTCCAATGAATGTATTCTATCTTCAAGTTCTTTTTGTTTTTCTTTATCTTCTCTTTTTTTCATTGTTGTTGTTTGCTGTTTGTTGTTGTTGTTGATGTTGTTGTTTTGTTGTTGTTGTTGTTGGTCTTGTTGTTGTTGTTGTTCTTGTTGTTGGTGTTGTTGGTGGTGGTGGTGGTGTGTGTGTGTGTGTGTGTGTATGTGTGTGTGATATCAAGCACATATCACTTTCAAAACACAATTTGTCAGGTAACCTTAAGCAGTTTGAAAGAAAAAAAACACCAGACGTTCTTGATTGTGTATTCTTGAAAAGCATCGCTCTGAAGCAAAATTGGAGACAGTTAGTGAGGCAGAGATGGTTCATATTCACTTTTACCTATCTCGTAGTAATTTAGACTTCTGAGGCACCACTAAAGATTCGGTAACCAGCTTCCTCCACTCCCCGCTGTCCTCATATTTCTGTTGCAAGTTGTTCAATTCAAGGCCAGCCCACTCTCTGATGTTGTCTCCCTATCGTTTTCTTTTATCAATCTTCCTCCTTGTACTGGTCCCTGTAGGACTGTCTTGGCCAGTACATATGTTATTGTAGCATTCCTGTACCACTTCTGTTTCCGTTTTTTTTCGTTGAATTCAGAAGCTCTTCATAATATGGATGACATTTTGAATCCTGGTTTTCACTTCCTCATTAGTGATGTGATGTCTGTAAGAAATGCCAAGGAGTTTGTGAAAGCATCTCATTTCCATTGCCTGTATTTTTTTTATGTCTGCCGTTATGGTCCATAAATGATATGCCAGGGAACACATCAGTCTGATATTAACGCTGATGGCATTGTTCTTCTTCCTTTTTTATAATTCCAGGGGACTTTCAAATATGGGTACAGCAGCAGAAAAAAGATATGTGTGGTTAGGTAAGGGATTTCTCTCTCTGGGACATTCAGTAGTGGAACATCGAACTGAATGTCAAAGTCATTCGGATGAGACTAGAAACCAAGGCCCCGTGTGCGTACGCACGCAGAACATCTTGTGCACACGTTAAAAATCCCGTTCCGCCTTTCGGAAGAGCAGACCATCGAGTGCCGGTAGGAGCAGATGACAAAATTATTTAAAAAAAAAACATCAGCATGCACACAGGTGTCGTGCTTAGACACCATCCCTGATGAAAAAAAAAAAAAAAAAAAAAAAAAAAAGGGTAGGCGCTGCACTTGTGGCGACGCGCTCTCCCCGGGGAGAGCAGCCCGAATTTCACGCAGAGAAATCTGCTGTGACATAAAGTGGTATAAAAAATAAAATATAAATTAAAATAAAATAAAATATATAAAAACATAGTTTTTAACATGAGGAATTTCCCTTTGGGGATGCTGGCTGGGGGGGGGGGGGGGGGGCTGTCAGTATAAATAGCACCCCCGACTTCTGGAAATTATGTGCTTGTGAATTGTCTCTTTTTT
>CM060334.1:52024078-52029078 GCA_030674155.1 Stramonita haemastoma
TCTGTCTGTCTGTATCTGTCTGTCTGCCTGCCTGCCTGTCTGCTGTCTGTCTGTCTGTCTGTCTGTCTGTCTCTTCCTCCCTACTCTCTCTCTCTCTCTCTCTCTCTCTCTCTCTCTCTGTCTGTTCTCTCTCTCTCTCTCTGGACAGAAGCAAACTCTTGTGTCCATGTTTTTTTTGTCTCTGTGCTTTTCAGCCCACTCTGTGTATTCCAATCTATAAACTGCTTTTGTTTCTTATTCTGTCGGCATTGGTGTTGTTTAATTTTCGCTGTCTGTGCCATTAATTTTGTTTGTTTTTTTTTTGCTTGTCTCTGTCTCTCTATCTTTTATATAGGTCTCTCCCCCCTCTCTCTTTTTATCACTCTCTCTCTGTCTTTATCGCTCTCACTGTCTTTATCGCTCTCTTTCTCTGTCTGTCTGTCTGTCTGTCTGTCTGTCTGTCTGTCTGTGTCTGTCTCAAGACTGTCTCTCTCTCTCTCTCTCTCTCTCTCTCTCTCTCTCTCTCTCTCTCTCTCTCTCCTCTCTCTCTCTCTCTCTCTCTTCTCTGTGTGTGTTTCAAGACTGAAGTCTGAAGTTTGAAGTCTCTTTCTTCTCCCCACTCACACACTCTCTGTCTTCTCTCTCCCCTTTCTTCCTCTCTCTGTTTCCTTTCTCTCTCCCTCCTCTCCCTCCTCTGCCCCCCCCCCTCCCTTCTCTCTCTCTCTCTCTATCTCTCTCTCTCTCCCCTCTCTCTCCCCCCTCGCTCTCTCTCTCTCTCTCTTTCTCTCTCTCTCTCTCTCTCTCTCTCTCTCTCTCTCTCTCTCCTCTCTCTCTCTCTCTCTCTCTCTCTCTCTCTCTCTCTCTCTCTCTCTCTCTTGATCTCTCTCTTGATCTCTCTCTTGATCTCTCTCTTGATCTCTATGTTTTCTTGGATTTCTCTCTCATGTCTCCTCCCTGTCTCTTTCTCTGTTTGTCTCTGGGTCCTTTCTCATGCTCCTTCTCCTTCTCTCCATCTTTCTGGTAGTCTTCAATTTTACGTCTGTTCATATAATAGTGATATCACTCAAAAAAAAGGGTGGGGGGAGCTATGGGCATGGAATAATCTAAGAGTGTGCACATTTAATATGTGTAGAAGCGTATATGAAAGCGTGTAGGATCAAGGATGTATTTGGCCAGTGTGTGTGTGTGTGTGTGTGTGTGTGTGTGTGTGTGTTGTGTGTGTGTGGTGTGTGTGTGTGTGTGTGTGTGTGTGTGTGTGTGTGTGTGTGTGTGGTTGTAGGTGTAAGTGTGTGTGTGTGTGTGTGTTGTGTGTGTGTGTGTGTGTGTGTGTGTGTGTGTGTGTGTGTGTTTGGTTGTGGGTGTGAGTGATTGTGTGTGTGTGTTTGGTTGTGGGTGTGAGTGATTGTGTGTGTGTGTGTGTGTGTGTGTGTGTGTGTGTGTGTGTGTGTGTGTGTGTGTGTGTGTGTGTGTGTGTGTGTGTGAGTGTGTGTGTGCGTGCGTGCGTGCTTGTTTGTTTGTGTTAGTGTGTGTCCGCTCACGCGCTTACACGTGCATAATATATATATGTATGTATGTATGTATGTATGTATGTATGTATGTATGTATGTATGTATGTATGTATGTATGTATGTATGTATGTATGTATGTATGTATGTATGTATGTATGTATGTATGTATGTATGTATGTATGTATATTTGCGTGTGTGTTATATATGCGTGTCTGTATATGTATGTGTATGTTTGTATTTTTTCTGTCTACGTGCATGCAGAATTGCGTGTGCGTGTTCATGCATATGTAGTTTTTATCGCGTGCACGAACCCTCAGACCCAATTTTTTTAATGGGAAAAGGAGTAACAATACGGAGTAAAATCAATTGAAGTGGTCACCAAATGATAGCGTGCAGAATTGGGAAATGTGGGCTTAATTTTTCTTTCCTTTTTTTTTTCTTTTTTCTTTTTTTATTTTTTACTAAGCTAGCATTGTATAGACATTAATCCAGATTTGATTTTTGTACTATTTTTGTTTGTTCGTGTGTATTTGTTTTTTTTTTGGTTTGCTTGTCTGCTTGTTTGTTTTGTCTGTTAATTTTTTTCCACCCGAACTATACTTCATCTTGTGTGTCTATGTGTCTGCCTTTTTACCGCTGTATACTTTAGTTTGTGTGTCTGTCTGTTTTTTTCTGGTAGTGTACTTCAACAACAAACACAGGTTTTGCAGTGATTTTTAAACCCCCTTAAAGCTAAACTGAACAATATTTTTCAGAAAACGATATACATATTTCGTAAGCAATACAAAAAGAAAAGAAAAAAATAAACTAAGCTAAAGGAGAAACGAGCAATTCAAAGTACAAAATAGCATTGTTTAAAACTTTATGAAAACAGCTAAAAGATAAAGGAGTGAGTATCATCTGTTCCCACCAGCACGCAATGGCCTACTCTTTCGAAAAGCGGAGCAGGGTTTAACGTCTGCACAAGATATTATGCGTGCGTTTGCACACGGGGCCTTAGTCGATATTCTCATCCGAAGGACTTTTGTGGAGAGTGGAGTCTGCACTGATGCTAACTCCAGGAGAAAAAATCCCTTCAACGAGATTCGAACCCGGGTCGTCAGATTGCGAGCGCAATTTTATAAACACTATGCTATCCCGTATAAAAAGGCAGACAGACCACCAGCTTCTCTCATTGGCAACATCACCAAATCCTGTGGCATGAGAATTCATGAAGTCAGCAGAGTCAGTGAATACCGGAGCACATGGAGTCAGGAGGATCATGCAGTGTCATTGGGTGTGGTGGCTAACGCCGAAATCAGTGAAAGTGACTAGGTGAGAAAGATGATAATTGCTCTTGCTGCTGTTGCTGCTGCTATTGTTGTTGTTGCTGCTGCTGTTTTTTGTTACTGCTGCTATTGTTGTTGCTGCTGTTGTTGTTGCTGCTGCTGCTACTGCTGCTGTTTTTGCTACTGTTGCTGTTGTTCTTGTTGTTGCTGCTGTTGTTGCTGCTGCTGCAATTATTGTTGTTGCTGCTGTTGCCGCTGCTGCTGCTGCTGTTATTGCTACTGCTGCTATTGTTGTTGTTGCTGCTGCTGCTGTTGCTGCTGCTGTTGTTGCTGATGCTGTTGTTGCTGCTGCTGCTGTTGTTGCTGTTGTTGTTGCTGTTGTTGTTGTTGCTGCTGATGTTGTTGTTGCTGTTGTTGCTGCTGTTTTTGCTGCTGCTGTTGTTGCTGCTGCTGTTGCTGCTGCTGCTACTGTTGCTGCTGCTACTGTTGCTGCTGCTACTGTTGCTGCTGCTGTTGTTTTTGCCACTGCTATTGTTGCTTCTGTTGTTGCTGCTGTTGATGGTGAGGTTATTGATGTTACATTGTGGCAAACTATTTTCTTTGCGTGCAGAGGTGGGAGCCAAAGGGGAACAACTTGTCATCTACAACGTCAGCCGAATGTGTGCTGACGTGTACCAGTGCATTGCTGACAATGGCGTTCCCCCTGCCACCAAGCAAGAGTTTATAGTGGACGTCAACTGTGAGTGGGAAACTCTGTATCTCTGTCTGTTTGTCTGTCTCTCTGTCTCTGTTTGTCTGTGTCTCTGACTGTCTCTGTCTCTGACTCTGACTTTCTTTGTCTCTCTATCTCTGCCTGTCTGTCTCTGTCTGTCTGTCTCTCATTGTCTCTGTCTCTGTCTCTCTGTCTCTCTGTCTCTCTGCCTCTCTCTCTCTCTCTGAAAATGGTCTACTCTTTTGAAATCCTGATATATAACAGAATAAAATAGATAAATAAATGAAATAAAAGATGTCTTTGTTTGCCTGTTGTTTTGTTTGTTTGCGTTGTGCTACTCTATCTCTATATAAATGTGTGTATGTTTCTCTGTCTCTGTATGCATGTATGAGTATGTGTGTGTATGTATGTGTGATGTGTGTGTGTGTGTGTGCCCGTGCGTGCATATGTGCGGGCGTGCGCGCGCGCGCGTGAGTATGTGTTGTGCGTATGTCTGCATGTATCTATGTTTGCCTGCGTGACTGTATTTCTCTGCGTTTACATTGTCTGTGTGTGCAAGCAATCAAAATTCTCAGACCTATAAATTCTGATAAGACAGACTTTTGCACGAGCACAAATCATAAAGCTTTCAGATCAAGGTAAAAAATTCAGTCATTGCAGTAAATATCAAAATATCATCATTGACACTTTGGCCCCTTTGAATTCCTCCCACTTTTGTGTCTCCTTACATTATTTAACCTTCATAATCCCGTAGTCTAGCATAACTGTTGTGGCACCACTAAAAATTTTGCAACCAGCTTCCTCCACTTCGTGCATTTTTTGGTTTTTTATGGTAGTTTTTTATACATTTTTTTTACTTTTCGTAACAAGTCGTTCTACTCAAGGCCAGTCCACCTCTGATGTTGTCTTTTTACCATTTCCTCTGTCTGCCTCTTCGTCTCCCTCCTTGTACTGTTCCCTGTAGGATAGTCTTGGCCAGTCCAGATGTTCGTGTGCCACTTCTGAATTTTTTTTAAAAACCCGAACGGATATAGTATAAGGACAATCTAGACTGAAGGGGTGGGTGGGGGTCTTTTTACCGTACTCAGGTAGAGCTCTGAGGTTCACCAATTGTGATAAATTTGCTTACAGTTACATCTTACACCACTAAAGGTGGTCACGAGAGATTTCTCTGCGTGAAATTTGGGCTGCTCAACCCGGAGAGAGTGCGTCGCCACAAGAGCAGCTCCAACCATTATCTCTTTTATTTTCCTGTCTGCAACTGCACTTGATTCCCCAGCAGAGTGGCTTTTTCTAAAGAATTTTGCTAGGGAAAACTCTCTTGTTGCCTTGGGTCCTTATAGGTGCGCTAATATAATTTTGTGTAACAAACAGGACTTCAGTTGAACGTCTCATCGAAAAGACTAGCACCTAAACCACCACTCATGGTCTAATAAACGGTTTGATCGGTTATGATGCTAAGTCAAGGAGGAAAATCTCAATCGAGAGAGCAATTCTGTGGTGGCTGGAACTCGAACCGTCAGATCATGAGTT
>CM060334.1:52041578-52046593 GCA_030674155.1 Stramonita haemastoma
CTTGAGTTTTGAAGTAAAGGCAATCTTCAGAAACTTATTTCAGCTTTGGTTCAGAAAAGATATGTCAAAAATGGTAAACCTCAGCTCTCTTAAAGAGTAGTGAAGCTTTTGTTATTTGCATGTCAGAGAGAAAAGAGGCACTGGGTCAGGATTTATTTGGAACGAATGAGAGAGAAGAGAGAGAGAGAGAGAGAGAGAAGAGAGAGAGAGAGAGAGAAGAGAGAGAGAGAGAGAGAGAGGAGAGAGAGAGAGAGAGAGAAGAGAGAGAGAGAGAGAGAGAGAGAGAGAGAGAGAGAGAGAGAGAGAGAGAGAGAGAGAGGAGAGAGAGAGAAACAGAGACAGAGACAGAGAGACAGAGAGACAGAAAGACAGAGAGACAGAGACAGAGAGACAACAGAGAGACAGAGAGACAGAGACAGAGAGACACAGAGAGAGGAAGAGAGAGAGGAGAGAGGAGAGAGAGAGAGAGAGAGAGAGAAGAGAGAGAGAGAGAGAGAGAGAAAGAAGAGAGAGAGAGAGAGAGAGAGAGAGAGAGAGAGAGAGAGAGAGAGAGAGAGAGAGACAGAGACAGAGACAGAGACAGAGACAGAGACAGAGACAGAGACACAGAGAGGCAGAGAGACAGAGAGACAGAGAGGAGAGAGAGAGAGAGAGAGAGAGAGAGAGAAGAGAGAGAAGAGGAAGAGGGAGAAGAGAGAGAGAGAGAGAGAGAGAGATGAGATTAGAGAGGAGGAGAGAGAGAGAGAGAGAGAGAGAGAGAGAGAGAGAGAGAGAGAGAGAGAGAGAGAGAGAGAGAGCGAGAGCGAGAGAGGAGAGAGAGAGAGAGAGAGAGAGAGAGAGAGAGATACAGACTGACAGAGAGATACAGACTGACAGACAGACAGATACAGACAGAAGGACAGACAGATAGACAGATAGACAGACACACAGACAGATAGACAGACAGATAGACAGAGATAAAGATAGAGACAGGCAGACAGACAGACAGAGAGACAGAGGCAGACAGACACACACTCAGACAGAGAGACAGTGTGAGAGACAGAGAGAGAGCCTGGGTCAGGGTGTAGAGCAGGCATATGAGGTTGGGAACAGGTTTATTTTGGCTTGAAGATATTTGGCTGTGGCTAATGGCTTTATAATGGAGTGTTAACCTTTGGCTTGTATCGATGTTTCGGTTGTTTAAAGGGTGAGGGAGAGATGGGAGTGTTAGCGATGCTGCGCGTTGACATAGGCGATCTTCTCTACTTCCGCAGTTTTATAGATTTCATTGTTTCACAATTTATATCATCCTCTCCTCTCCACGACATGTTCAAATGCAGAAATCTGGATTATACGCAAGCATGCACACGCATGCACACACGCGCACACACACACCCTACAGACATACACGATACACAGACACAGACACACACACATACACACACACTACACACACACACACTACACACTACACACTACACACACCCTGTACACACAAAGACACCACACAAAACACACGTACACACACACACACACACACACACACACACACCACACACACACTCACTCACTCACCACAACACACACACACACAAACACACAAACACACACACACTACACACCCTACACACACAATACACCCTCCCCCCCAAACACACACAAACCACACCCCCCCTACACACACCCTACACACATATTCACAAACACACCCCTACACACACACACACACACCACACACACACACACCACACACACACACACACACACACCACACACACCCTACAACCCCCCACTCCCCCCACACACACTACACACACACACACACTACACACACACACTACAACACCCCCCCCACACACACACACACATACACACACACACCCCCTACAAACCCCCCAACACACACACTACACACACACACACACACACACACACACCAACACCACACACACACACACACAACACACACACACACATACAGCCCCCCGCCCCCCCCCCCCCCCCCCTCACACACACAGACATCACTTCCTTGCAGAGTCCTTCTCCACACACCTTCTGCCTTAATGCTATCTTTTCATGGCAACCTCAGGGAGAACAATAGCCATGAAATGAGTTCTCTTTTCTTCATTGGTTGGTTGTGTGTAGTTGAGGGGGGGGGGGGGGTTGGAAGATGAGGACGACTGGGGGGGGGGGGGGGGGGCGGGGGGCGGAAGGGGGAGGGGTAGGCTGAAGGGTTAAGGGAAGTGGAGGTGGTCCATTTTCAGAAACTCATCTGCGTGCTGGTTTAGAAAGGTTTGTCAATAATAATGACGTGGTTTTTTTTTTCTTTCTTAAATTTAAAAGGGGGATAAGTTTTTTTGTTGATGTTTGTTGTTGCTGTTTGTTGTTGTTGATGTTGTTTTTGTTGTTGTTGTTGTTTTGTTGTTGTTGTTGTTGTTGAGATGTTGGTGGTGGTGGTGGGTGTGTGTGTGTGTGTGTGTGTGTGTGATATCAAGCACATATCACTTTCAAAACACAATTTGTCAGGTAACCTTAAGCAGTTTGAAAGAAAAAAAAAAACCCAGACGTTCTTGTTTGTGTATTCTTTGAAAAGCATCGCTCTGAAGCAAAACTGGAAACATTTAGTGAGGCAGAGATGGTTCGTCTTCACTTGTACCTATCTCATAGTATTTTAGACCTCTGGGGCAGTGCTGAAGATTCTGTAACCAGCTTCCTCCACTCCCCGCTGTCCTCATAATTATTTCTGTTGCAAGTCGTTCCAATCAAGGTCAGTCTACTCTCTAATGTTGTCTTCCTATCGTTTTCTTTTTTCAATCTTCCTCCTTGCACTGGTCCCTGTAGGACTGTCTTGGCCAGTACAGATGTTATTTTAGTATGCCTGTACCACTTCTGTTTAACGTTTCCGTTGTTTCGTTGAAGTCAGAAGCTCTTCCTAATATGGATGACATTTTGAATCTTGGTTTTCACTTCCTCATTAGTGATGTGATGTCTGTAAGAAATGCCAAGGAGTTTGTGAAAGCATCTCATTTCCATTGCCTGTATTTTTTTTATGTCTGCCGTTATGGTCCATAAATGATATGCCAGGGAACACATCAGTCTGATATTAACGCTAATGGCGATGTTCTTTTTCTTTTATTTCAGAGGATTTTCAGAGATAGATAAAGCAGCAGAAAGAAGATAATTATGTGTGGTTAGGTAAGGGTTTTTTTTCTCTCTGGGACATTCAGTAGTAGAACACAGTTTTAGTATGAAGTATTTTCCTGTAGAGATGCTTGGGCGGGGGGGAGGGGGGGGGGGGCTGTCAGTATAAATAGCACCCCCGACTTCTGGAAATTATGTGCTTTTGAATTGTCTCTTTTCTGTCTCTCTCTTTGTTTCTGTCTTGTTCCTTTTACTTCTTGTCACCTCCTTATTGTCTATCTTCTGCCTTCATGGTCCATTCTCTAGTCTTTTCCAGCCAAAAAGACTTATTTTTGTATTTTGTATTTGTACCACTTTATGTCACGGCAGATTTCTCTGCGTGAAATTCGGGCTGCTCTCCCCGGGGAGAGCGCGTCGCCACATGTGCAGCGCCTACCCTTTTCTTTTTTTCTTTTTTTTCTTTTTCCTGCATGCAAGTGTATTTGTTTCCCTATCAGAGTGGCTTTTTTTCTACAGAATTTTGCCAGGGACAACCCCTTGTTGCCGTGGGTTCTTTTACGTGCGCTAAATAGTGATGTGTAACACACGGGACCTCGGTTTATCGTCTCATCCGAAAGACTAGCGCCCAGACCACCACTCATGGTCTAATGGATGGGGAAAAAGTTTTGGGTCCAAACGGGGTACGAACCTCGCACACTCCGACCCGACTTTTTGCTTTCTAGGCAAGGCGCGTGACCACCTAGACCACCGATCCACCATAATGATAAAACATAATTATAATATATCTCCAGCACCAAAGCCAGATTAGCTGGGCCTAGTTTGTCAGTTAGTTAACTGCAGTGCAAATGCAGTTTTCCTCAAATGACAGACAGCAATATTTGTTGCCTGAGCGTTTGACAAAGCAGAAGATTGGTATAGATTATGTTGTCTCTTTTTCTGTGTTGATTATTCTGGCAGGTAATTAGACAAATTTGGTGGTAAGAGAGACTTTGCTAAGTTCATGAGTGAGCTCCTTCATTAATCAAAAAATAAAAATACCGCATTTACTCAGGGACTGGATGTAAAAAAAAAAAAGGAAGCACATGAGTGCCCATTCCATGATACTCAAAATAAGATAAACCAAACAGGACTAAAAGTAACACTGGTGGGTTTTTGTTTTGCTTGATAGTTATTACACCAAAACATTATATATGGAGGAAAATAAAAGCAAAAAAATCCCCCCAAACCCCCAAGCACCCCCCTCCCCAACCATCTATATCTAAAAATCCCTAATATCCAGCCATTTCAATGAAGCAATGGCAAGCGACCAATCGTGTGCTTTATGAAGCATACAGCCAGAAATATTTCACCATGTTTGAACCAGCTATGGG
This sequence comes from Stramonita haemastoma, assembly GCA_030674155.1. NCBI lineage: Eukaryota > Metazoa > Mollusca > Gastropoda > Neogastropoda > Muricidae > Stramonita > Stramonita haemastoma. The sequence continues at coordinate 52,046,069 of CM060334.1, forward strand.
GCTAAGCTGCGTTACACAACAACAATGTCAGCAATTCATTTTGGTAAAGTAGCATTCTTTTATGATAATCTTATCCTGTTTGCAAATTTACACTTTTGAAATGCAATGTGAAGTGAGTGTATCTGTCTGTCTGTCTGAATGTCTCTCCGCCTATGTCTTTCTGTCCCTGTCTGTCTCTGTCTTTGTCTGTCTGTCTGTCTGTCTGTCTGTCTGTCTGTCTGTCTGTCTGTCTGTCTGTCTGTCTGTCTGTCTGTCTGTCTTCTCTCTCTCTCTCTCTCTCTCTCTCTCTCTCTCTCTCTCTCTCTTCTCTCTCTCTTTTCTCTCTCTGTTTTTTCTCTCTCATTCTCTCCCCCCCCTCTCTCTCTCCCTCTCTCCACCCTCTCTCTCTGTCTCTCTCTCTCTCTCTCTGTCTCTGTCTTTCTGTCTGTCTCCCTCTCACCTCTTTCTGTATGTATGTGTCTGTCTCTCTTTCTCTCTGTCTCTGTCTGTCTGTCTGTCTTTCTTTCTCTGTCTGTCTGTCTGTCT
>CM060334.1:52051693-52061693 GCA_030674155.1 Stramonita haemastoma
ACACACACACACACACACACACACACCACTCACTTACACACACACACACACACACACACACACACACACACACACACACACACCTACTGACAGTCAAAAGGAAAAGCATGTTGAAATAGAATGTACAGAGAATCATTGGGGTAAAAACAACAGAAAATAAAACTGAAACAAAGATTCTGATAGAGAAGCAAACATAGGCTGGATACAGACAAAAAGACCCCACCATCCATAAAGTACAGACAAGAAGACCAAAACATCCACAGAAAAAGAACAACTTACATTTTCCATTTTAAATCTTACACCACTTTAAGTCACAGCAGATTTCTCTACGTGAAATTTGGGCTGCTCTCCCCAGGGGAGAGCACGTCGTCACAAGAGCAGTGCCATCCATTGTATATTGTTTTTGTTTTCCTGTCTGCAACTGTATTTGCTTCCCTTATCAGAGTGGCTTTTTTCTACAGAATTTTTCCAGGGACAACTCTCTTGTTGCCTTGGGTTCTTTTACGTGCGCTAAATAATTGTGTAACATACGGGACCTCGGTTTATCGTCCCATCCGAAAGACTATACTAGCACCCAGACCACCACTCCTGGTCTAATGGATTGGGGAAACGTTTTGGGTCCGAACGGGATTCAAACCTTCGCACACTCCGACCCGGACCTTTCTCTTTCTAGACAGGCGCGTTACCTCCTAGACCACCGATCCATCAACTTCTGCTGGTATAGATACAGACAAAAAGACTACACTAGCTACAAAGAAAGAACAGCTTCAGCTTGTATAGTCCATTCCCATGCTTAGCTACAGAAAGAAAAGAAAATGACAACCATGACAACAACAACAACAAAACCTGGCCAGTTCCCTCCAGATTTGGATTTCTCTACACCCTCTTTTCGATTCTGACTGTTCATTTCACTTTGCACGAAACTCAAGCGTGAAATGACACTGGCAGGAAGATTGGCTTTCGATCTGTCCAACTTGTTTCAACACTAGGTCTGTTGGTTAGCAGTGATGGCAAACCTAGGTTTTGATCTTTACAAGCATTTTTTTTGTTGGGTTGTTTGTTCCTCAGCTAGAGCTCTGAGGTTTAACATTAGTGAGATTTTGCGTATGCAACTGTTTAGGTCCACCATGAAGGTAGCCACATTCTGGCTTCAGGGATGAATCCTGGGTATGTTCGTGTTCCTGGAAAAGAGATACAGGATAATGGACCGAGATGGCAAAAAAATAGACGAGAAGAAGGAGCAGACAGAAAGAAAAGGAACAAGGCAGAAACAAAGAGAGGGATAGAGAAGGGGAATTCCAAGTGCCGAATTTCCAGAAGGTGGGGAAGCCATTTATACTTATAGGGCCTGGTATCCAATCGAAGGTTTGTTTATCAAATCAGTGTATGACCTAGATGTTGATCTTTAGAAAGACTTTGTGCCACAAATCTGCATCCCCCCCCCCTCCCGTCCCCTTTTAAAATGAACACTTAATTTTTATTTATTTATTTTCTTTTTATTTTACTCTTTTATATCGAGGATAATGGAAAAAGCACTCTTGTGCTTTTTTTTCATCCAGTCCTTGTGTGTATGCAGTATTGCAAATATTGTCATCTGTTCCCACCGGCACACAATGGCCTACTCTTACGAAAAGCAGAACAGGATTTAACGTGTGTGCAAGATGTTTTGCGTGCGTTCGCACACGGGGCCTCGGTTTACAGTCTCATCCGAAAGACTTAATTTTAAGATTTAATTTTTAAGTTAATATAGGGCTGAGTTTGGATTGAGAATAAAGGAACCTCACCCCTTGGTTCTCTCTCTCTCTCTCTCTCTCTCTCTCTCTCTCTCTCTCTCTCTCTCTCTCTCTCTCTCTCTCTCTCTCTCTCTCTCTCTCTCTCTCTCTCTCTCTTAGTTGTCTGTTTCTCAACAGCTAATGCAAAGCTGGACTCTCTGTGTAGAGTCACTTTGCCTGGACCTGTTTGTCAGGGTCTTAAGGCTGGGAAAGTTTGGATCTTCTGTTAGAAACTCATTTTGGGACAATCCTACCCTGCTTTTATCCTCCCTTCCTTTCTTTCTGTAAGTTAGCCAGATCCTACATTGCTCTAATCCTTCCTTCCTTCCTTCCTTCCTTCCTTCCCCTCAGCTCGCCAATCCTACTTTGCTTCCTTCCTTCCTTCCTTCCTTCCTTCCTTCCTTCCTTCCTTCCTTCCTTCCTTCCTTTCTTCCTTCCTTCTTTCCTTCCTTCCTTCCTTCCTTCCTTCCTTCCTTCCTTCCTTCCTTCCTTCCTTTCTGTCTCTCGGCTATCCAATCCAACCTTGCTTTCCTCTTTCCTTTCTTTCTCTCCGTCAACTGGCCAATCCTACCTTTCTTTCATCCTTCCTTCCTTCCTCCCTTCTTTCCTTCCTTCCTTTCTCCCTTCCTTCCATCCTTCCTTCCTTCCTTCCATCCATCCTTCCTTCCTTCCATCCTTCCTTCCTTCCTTCTTTCCTTCCTCCCTTCCTTCCTTCTTTCCTTCCTTCCTTCTTTCCTTCCTCCCTCCCTTCCTTCCTCCCTCCCTCCCTCCCTTCCATCCATTCTTCTTTCCTTCCTTTTCCTCGGTCAATCTAGACAACAGCAGGTCTTCTTCTTCATCATGTTCACACAGCCCCCTCACAGTCCACACAGAGGAGAAAGCCTGTGGTCTGATTAACCTCCTATTTCATAGGAGAAGAAGTAATAGTTATTAATTAATCTCCTATATCATACAACAGGCGCTTAACGGCAGCAGAACCCATTTTGGCTCATGTGACAGACAAGAGTAGTTCTTGTCTGAGTGTTCGATGATGAAGAAGATACAGTATTTATTGATCTTTTTCGTCACACACGATGGTATTTACTTTCTATTTTATGTAATATATTATTGATCTCTTATTTAATACAGGATGTTATTAATGTCCTATTTCGTACTTGTTATTAATATTCTATTTCCTACAATATGTTTTTTAATTTCCTATGTCCTACAACACGGTATCAATATCCTACTTCATACCTGTTAATAATCTCTTATTTTATCTAACATGTTGTTAATCTCCTATTTCATACAATATGTTAATACTTTCATTTTTCATACAACATGCAATAAATCTTCTATTTCATACAACATGTAATTGGTCTATTTTATACAACATGTTATTGACATTTTATTTCATACAACATGTAATTAATCTCCTTTTTATGCAACATATTATCGAACTTCTATTTCATAAAAAATAAATATTATCAATCTTCTATTTCATTTGATAATAATCGTCTATTTCATACAACATGTTATAAATCTCCTTTTTCATACATATGAATAATCTCCAATTTCATACGACATACTATTAATATCTTATTTTCATACGACATATCATTGATATCTTATTTCATACGCCATATTATTGATATCTTATTTCATACAGCATATTATTAATCTCTTATTTCATACAACATATTAATTTCCTTTTTCATACAGCATGTTGTTAATGACTTATTTCATACAACATGTTATTAGTTTTCTATAACCTACACCATGTTATTAACCTCCTATTTCATGCATTTTGTTAATATCAAATTTTATAAAACACAATAAGGAAGGTGGCAGGACGGTTAAGACATTCCCCTGCCTAACAAGTAAATCATAAGGTTCCGGGTTTAACTCCAATCTTGCTTTTCTTCCCAGTTTGATGAGAAAATCGATGTGGTTGTCAAATTCTTTTGGATGAGATTATAAACAGAGGCCCCATGTGAGCATACATGCCGAACATTGTGTGCACATGTTAAAAGCCCACTCCGCCTCTCAAAAAGTAGGCTAGTTCACACCCTAGAAACGGACGACAAATAAACGAATGCACATAAGTGTTGTGTTTAGACACAATTTCTTAGGATGGGATACAGCTAGCTAAATGGTAGTGGAGAAAAAAACAAAAGTATACGCGAAAAAAAAAATCTCACCATTGATGAACCCTTGGAGCTCTAGCCGAGAAACACCCCCCTCCACTCATCCTCCCACCCCACCCCAACAACATTCCCCCCCACCCCCTCCCCAATTTTATTAATCTCTTATGTCATACCATCTGTTATGAATCTCATATTTCATACACCATGTTATTAATATCCAATGTCATACAATACACTATCCTAAACAGTCACGTCATCCCCCCCCTCCCCCCTAGAGAATAATTAATGGAAGCAATGTGCCCCAGTGTGTCAGCCTCTCCCCCCCCCACCCCCCCATCATTCACAGAAGTGACAGTGCAGTGTAGCCAATATCTGGCCAGGGTTGAAGTGTCTGTCATAGCCAGTATGTTAAGAACGTGGCTATTGATCTTGCCTTGCTTTGTCATTTCAATTTGGGGGGATGATGGGTTGGTTAGTTTTTTACTTGTCTGTTGCGTAAAGAGTTTGACTCTTCAGCAGGAATGAATTTTTGGTGCTGTTTTTTTTTTCAAGTGGGGTTGGGTAAATTTCAGTATAGTTTTTTTTATATTATGATAAAGCACTTCAGTCTTCGATATAACGTTATTTTAAGCTAGATAAAAGATTGTGTGCTTTTTGTCTCATTTTGTGGTCATTCTTTTTGTCCGTGTTGTTCACCAATATAACGTCTATTCACAATAAGTGATGTTAGACACAAAAGGCAAGCAATTCAACAAAAAAAAGAAGGAACTGTCTAACAACTATAACCACAATACAGTGAAGTAATTGAATTCACACTATAAGTAACTGTGTAACTATTGCAACTACAACTGGTTAAAAAGGCATATATATATATATATATATATTTATATATATATATATATTATATATATATATATATATATATATATTATATATATTATATATATATATATATATTATCCATGTCTCTGCTGGTATATTGTCTGTTTATCTCTATCTTTTTTTTCATTTCTTCAATTTTGTTAACGTATGAGCTCATCCACCACCCATCCCCACCATTTTAATTTTCTTCTTCAATGTCATTGTCAAGCGCTCTGACAGCATTATTTTCTGGAGACCCTTGTAAATGCTGGTATGTGCTGAAGGCCCTCCAGGGGTCCACATGTATGTCCCTTATCGGCAGATCAGTAGGTCAGATATTATGGTCACTATTATAGTCAACCATGTAGGAAAAATAAATTTTTGAAAGTACTGAGTTACAGTGTGCAATCAGTATTATTTATTCTTTATTTACTTATTTATTTATTCTTTTTTTATCAAGGACAATGGAATAAGCACATTATTTGCATTTTTTTACATGCAGTCCCGTGTGTATACGGTTTTTGTAAATCTTGTCATCTGTTCCTACTGGCACATAACGGCCTACTTTACGAAAAACCGGAACAGATTTAACGTGTGCGCAAGATGTTATGCGCGCGTTCGCACACGGGGCCTCGTTTACAGTCTCACCGAAGGACTTGTAGGGAGAGAGGAGTCAGCACTGATGTTAACACCCAGGGGAAAAATCCCCTGGAACGGGAATAAAAAGCACATGATTGCTTATTCTGTTATCCTCGATATAAAAGAATAAGAATAAATAATAAATAAATAAATAAATAAATAATAAATAAATAAACCGGAAAAGGTTCCATGTGCAGATCATTAAAAAAAAATCTTTCTTAGATACCTGATAACTTATGACGGTTCACGTGAAGGGGGTAGGGTTGGGGGTAGGAGAGCCTTGTGGTTAGAGTAGTCTTGTATCAGGGTTTGTCAGCCTGGGATCGAGTCTTGGTCCACCCACTACCGAGACACCTGTTCAAACGATTTTTTTCCTTGAAGGAGACATCAGTTTGCTTCTAGAAGAGACTATTAACCCAGGCTCAATGTGCAGACCCACTTAGAACATCTTGCACATACCTCAAAACCCTATTCTGTTTTTCAAAAGTGTAGGCAATTCATTTCTAGTATGAATGGATAAAGGGGGCGGGATAAGTCAAGTTAAGCAGCGTCGAGCGTGGTTACCAGTTGGATGGGTGACCGTTTGCGCGCCTTGGCTTCAGTACATCCCCCCCCCCCAGTTCATCCAGCTGCAAATGGGTACCTGCCCTCTTTAGGGACAGGGAAGGTAAAGAGCGAGGCAGAGAGATGGGCGCTGCCCTCAACATGCTGGCCCCTAGAGAAGCTGAGGTCTCTGATGCCTCGCTCCTCTATGACTGCCTAGGTTATGGGACACCTTCACCTTTCTTTTTACCTTTTATGAATGGATAATACAAAATAGAGAACGCATGCACATTGCTTTCGTGTTTAAATATCAACCCCAACGTAGGAATATGCTACCTTGATGGTAGATATATATAATATATAAAAATGTCGCATACGAAAAAAGCTTACCATTGATGAACCTCAGAGCTCTAGTTAAGGAAAATAAAAAACACGACCAAGAGGACAGTTTAACCCTTGCTGTAAACAGACAATACCATACCGTCTGATTTCCCCAAAGTAATGCTGACGGACATAATCACCACGCAACGCTTCTGGGGTCGATTTCAGGATAACTGACGGACTGTTAGCATAGTGTATGAAATGTGCGATTAATTAATAATGGTGTGAATCCATCCTTCAAGTCTTTCTTTTTTTCTGTTTTTTGGAGGGGTTAGTGTTGAAATGATGAAGGTGACCTAGTGATGGCCCATGACAGCAGAGGTGGAAGGATGGGAGGGAGGAAGGAAAGGAAGGAAGGAAGGAAGGAAGGAAGGAAGGAAGGAAGGAAGGAAGGAAGGAAGAAAGGAAGGAAGGAAGAAAGGAAGGAAGGAGAAAAGAGTGAAGAATGATGGGCGAGATTAGATAACTATGACAGCTGCTGTGAATGCCTTTCCCCTCAGGATCTATCTGTGTGTGTGTGTGTGTGTGTGTGTGTGTGTGTGTGTGTGTGTGTGTGTGTGTGTGTGTGTGTGTGTGTGTGTGTGTGTGTGTGTGTGTGTGTGTGTGTGTTGTGTGTGTGTGTGTGTGTGTTGTGTGCGTGCGTATGTGTGTGTGTGTGTGTGTGTGTGTTAAAGTGTGTGTGTGTATGTCTGTGTTTGTGAGTGTCTCTTTGTCTGTCTGTCTGCCTTTTTCACACACACACTCCCTCATTCTCTCTGTCTCTGTCTCTCTCTGTCTCTGTCTCTCTCTTTCCCCTCTTTGTCTGTCTGCCTTTTTGTCCTCTGTCTCTGTCTGTATATATGTATTCTGTCTCTCTTTGTTTGTCTCTCTTTGTCTCTGTCTCTGTTCTCTGTCTTTCTCTCTCTATGAGTAGTGGTGAGTGGTGATGTGAGTGTGTGAGTGAGTGAGTGATGATGTGAGTGTGTGTGTGTGTGTGTGTGTGTGTGTGTGTGTTTTGTGTGTGTGGTGTGTGTGTGTGAGTGTGTGAATGTGTGATTGTGTGTGTGGTGTGTGTGTGTGTGTGTGTGTGTGTGTGGTGGTGTGTGTGTATGTGCGTGTGTGTGTGTTGTGTGTGCGTGTTGTGTGTGTGTGTAGTGTGTTGTATGTGTTGTTGTAAGTGTGTTTGTGTGCGTCTGTGTGTCTGTGTGTCTCTTTACTGTGTGTCTATGTGTCTCTTTCTCTCTTTTCTCTTCTGTCTTGTCTGTATGCTCTTCCCTTTCCTTTCCTCTTTTCTTGCCATCTCTCCTCTCTTTCTCTCCCATATCTCTCTCTCTTCTCTTCTCTCTCTCTCTCTCTCTCTCTTCTCTCTCTCTCTCTCTCTCTCTCTCTCTCTCTCTCTCTCTCTCTCTCTCTTTCTCTCTGTCTTCTCTCTTTTGCCTTCTGTCTGTTTGTCTACCTCTGTCTGTCTTACTCTGTCTTTCTCTCTCTGATTGTGTGTGAGTTGTAGGGTGTGGTGTATGTGTGTGTGTGTGTGTGTGTGTGTGTCTGCGTCTGTGTGTCTGTGTGTCTGTGTGTCTGTGTGTGAAAGCCAAACTTGTAATTCATATAGAATTTACTTCTTTGTATGCTCAAAGTCATGGATTCAACATGCTATCTTCTTCGAGAAGCCGAGGTCTCTGACGCTCATTCCCCAAAAACCTCATTCAAATTATGCTATGGAACACCGTTACCAGTTTTTATTTTTTTTTTTTATTTTTAGTTAAGATTTTCAGACTTTCCTGTCATCAGCTACAATGTGATAGAATCACATATGTAGCCTCGGGAGTACTGAATAGGGAATCTTTGTTTTCCTACTCTATTGTGATGGACATAAATGTTTGAGCATGCATTATTTCTCTGTCTCTCTGTGTCTGTTCTGTTCTGTTTTCTGTCTCTGTCTCTGTCTCTGTCTGTCTGTCTGTCTGTCTGTCTGTCTGTCTGTCTGTCTGTCTCTCTCTCTCTCTCTCTCTCTCCTCTCTCTCTCTCTTCTCTCTCTCTCTCTCTCTCTCTCTCTCTCTCTCCTCTCTCTCTCTCTGTCTTGTTTGTGGTTTCCTTTCTTTGCTTCTTTCCTCTCTCTGGTATTCTTTTCCTCCAGTTCCTTCATCTTTATCATCTGTTGCAATCCAACGGGAGTCGTTGTCTGTTGGTCTGCCATCTTTACCGTTACTCTTTATAATTATCGTAAACCAAACTGCCGCCAGGTTGTGCAAGCTTTTCCTATAGCAGCTTTTGCTGTCGTCTGACACTGCTTAGTTATGACATACTGATGTGGACTGCTGGATCTTCTGACAAATCAATGAAACAACTCACTAGCAATATATCACATGCGTGGGAAGAGAAGATCAGATAGATGTTGCCTACGTCTTGATTTTCTAAGGGCCATGCTAGTCGAAATTGCTAAGCGTTGACTGAGATACTTTGTTCATGCAATCAGAAACACGCTGGCAAATCTGAAGAAGACAGTTCTCCAAGGTAAGGTAAGGTTGAGGGCAGAAGGAAAAAAGAGGCAGACACCAACATCCTACATTGCCAATATCATCACTGAGATCAGTGGTCTGGGAGGGAGGGCTACAGGAGATGGTAGAACTCAGCAGAGACACAGAGAGAGAGAGATAGCAAACCCTGGAGGTATTGTGTGGAGCTCCTACCGTCGACAGCAGCGATGGAGACAGTGGGGAAAAATGATATAAGAAGAATTGAACAGTTGGTACGTTTACGCCAAAAACAATTCTCACAAAACGACATAGGCGTAAGTGGAATATTGATGTAGTGAACATGCTGCTGCTGCTGCTGCTGCTGCTGCTGCTGCTGCTGCTGCTGACTGCTGCTACTGTTGCTACTGTTGCTGCTGCTGCTGCTGCTGCTGCTGCTGCTGCTGCTGCTGCTGCTACTGCTGCTGCTGATACTGCTGCTACTGATGTCAAAATTTCTGATAGTAACGATGATAACTATAACGATGACAACGATAATGGCGACAATTACGATGACGATAATAAAAAAAATGGTAACAATGTCAACAAATACTGGTTGTTGTTATAGCTATTGTCGTTGCTTGGAGACAGATAGCAATCAACAAAAAAACAACAACTGGTGATCTCAGTCTTCATGGCTGTATGTAGCACGTTTTCAATTTGCCAGTGGTGTCCATGTCTAGCCTTTGAATGGAATCTTGTCAAACATTCAATCTGGCTTAATTCGTTGAGTTTTTTTGGTCGCGAGAGCATCATTCTCTTGCCTGCTTTGTTCTTGCTGCAGATGAAGAAGAATGAAACTTATAGCAGCACATATTATATACCAGACTTCGTTTGTGTTGTGTGTGTGTGTGTGTGTGTGTGTGTGTGTGTGTGTGTGTGTGTGTGTGTGTGTGTGTGTGGTGTGTGTGTGTGTGTGTGTGTGTGTGTGTGTGTGTGTGTGTGTGTGTTGTGTGTGTGTGTGTGTGGTTGTGTGTGTGGTTGTGTGTGTGGTTGTGTGTGTGGTGTGTGTGTGTGTGTGTGTGTGTGTGTGTGTGTGTGTGTGTGTGTGTGTGTGTGTGTGTGTGTGTGTTGAGTGTGTGTGTGTGATGTGTGTGTGTGTGTGTGTGTGTGTGTGTGTGTGTGTGTGTGTGTGTGTGTGTGTTGTGTGTGTGGGGTGTGTGTGTGTTTAGCGGACGCAAACACTTGA
>CM060334.1:52066693-52074193 GCA_030674155.1 Stramonita haemastoma
GTGTATATGTGTGTATGCGTGTATGCGTGTGGTGCGCGTGCGTGCAAGCGTGCGTGCGTGTGTGTGTATGTGTGTATGTGTGTGTGCGCGCGAGCCTGCGCGCATGCGCTTGCTCGTGTGCTCGATGACTTGCTCGTGTAATATCTTTTTTTTTTGTTTTTTTGTTGTTGAATCCATATGTACATAATTATATATATATATACATCACATTTCTCTGCCACTCAGATATTTCCCTAAAATCTATGGTAACATGTTATGACTGTTGAAACGTAGGGAAGAGACGGTTTCTGCATGAGAGAAGGACAGTGACAGATTTCACGATGATCATGGATACGAAATTTCACTTTAAATACATATTCCTCCTCTCAACTACTATTGCCATCTGTGTGTGATCTGAGCGAACATACGTTGCAGTGCCGTTTAAACGCCTGGAAAGTCAAGCCTAGCACATTTGACTTTGGCGTAGGAGAGAAGTGTTATCTTTTTAAGTCTTTGTGAGAAACAGGTAGGTAAATGGACCAAGAAGTCAAGAAAAGGACAAGAATGAGATGCAGGAAGAAAAAGGAACAATGTAGAAATAAAGAGAGGGATAAAAAAGAGGGATTTCGTAGCATACTTCTTTTATCTTTATATAGTTTGCTCTTGAGGATCTCACAAGATACTAAACTGGTCTCTAAGAAAAAACACAGACATAAACCCACCAATTTAACGAACACTAACTCAAGCCTGAAAAATATGATGTGGTAAAACTTTTTTTTTTTTTCTTTTTTGATGATTATAGTAAACGTCTGGTGAGATTTTCACCAAATTTAAGAGTGGAAAGCTGAGAGTGAAATGATGATGTTAAGAATACCAAGCATCTTGCTTGGTATTTTGCAGATTCTGTTGGAAAATACTGTTAGATACAGAGACACTTGTCTTTCAACAATTCTGAATAAAAGGTTAGCAATTTTCTGTCAAAGGGGTCAAATGCTACAAGGTGTGTTGATTAATGAGATATTCTGCCAGTGCGTGAAGAAATAAATCGCGTGTCAAATTTTTGGCATAACCAGAGTTAAAATCGGATAGGTAGGGGTGGTGATTATAATGGCAGTTGGGGATATAGGCTACAAACCTGATATCATATTAAACATTATTTTCAGCGTACAGTTGTTTTCCACTGGTGAATAAACCTACACACTGAATCAGAAGCGACAAAACACATGAATTGTTACGAAACAACTTTGTGCAAGTGCAATGGTGTGACGAAGTCATTTCACTCTTGAGTGTGGGATCCTGAAAAGTGAATGAAGAACTTTGAACTGCTGTGTGTGGAATCAGTGAAGGAGTGTCATGTAAAAGTTTTTTTGTTTTTTTTTGCTGTGAAGTGATGTGACTCGTGTGTGTTTGCTATATTTTTCACTAGAATGCTGTTGGTGGCAGTACTGTCAAGTCAAACACTTGCTTCTGAAGGTCGCTCCCAAAATGACTGAAGATGCTAAGTCTGACAACAGAGCACTGAGCGAAGCTGAACTGAACACTATATGGACACACGATGCACATTGGTGTAATCTCTGTTTTGGAAAAAAACAACACCACATACACTGGATTTAAAAGGGCAATGCCATACAATCTGGGTGGACTGATTTTGCACGTCATCATATCATGCTGCTTCGATTTATTCGTTATTTTTACAATCATCACATCAGACACGTATGTACTTCTTAACAGACCACTACTTCTGAAGCCATTGTCGCTAAACCCTGACGAATGAAATCATTTTAGCCTCAGATACAGGCTGAAATACTAAAATTGTAGAGCAATGTTGAGAGCTAAAACTTGGAATGGGGGAATCGGGATTTTCCTGTCAAGTTCCTGAACTCATTCCTGCTGTGGCCAATATCAGTCATATGCTTTGTGCTTACGTGTAAAACGCTAACTCGAACAGGTGGAAAACACTGACTCACAATCGCTGAGCATCCATGGTGTGTGGATTATAATAATGTATGTTCATCTGAAATATGACTTGACCAATAAAAAAACGTGAGCTGCTACAGACAAGCGCAGAGGAAGTGTGGAATCTTGTTGTGAATGCACATTATTGTGCACTACAGCAGTCAGTGCTCTGATGACTGTACAAGTGACATCACATTTCGGAAAGAGTGGGTACATGGAAATATAAAGGCCTGTATGGGTCATTTAAGACATGAAAGAAAATCTTGTCATTCGGTATGTACCCCAACACCGTGTACTGACTTCGTGTTTTCTTTGCTTATTAATTTGCTAGGAAAGTCGAGGCTGTTATGAATACTCTGAATGTGTCTGCAGTTGTGTGTGAACAATTGAAACATGTCGACAGGAATGGAGCTATCAGAAGTAAAGAGACTGTTGTATTCCTATGAGTATGAATGCTTAGCTGTTTTTTTTTCGATGTCAGTACCCTGAGTGGTTTATGATATTTCTGGGCTTTAATCAGAGACACTGCGATCACTGGTTCACATTTCTACTCATTCATGAATCATTCTAGTGCATCAAAGAATGTTGCATCCGTGTTCTTGTGGTTGATTTATCGATCAGTTTATTGCATCCAAGAGTGTCTCATTTCTGTTCTTGCTCTTGAATAATCAGTCACTCTGTGGCATCAAGGTGAGTTTAATCCACGTTCGTGTTCGTGATTTATTGTCAGTCTATTGGGTCAAAGAGAGTTCAATCCACGTTTATGTTGTTGATTTATCGATCAGTTTATTGCATCAAGCGGATTCGTCCACTTTTGTTTTCTTGACTAACCAGTTATTTCACTGCATCAAAAAGTGTTACTGATTGAACAATGATGTTGCATTAAAGACATGTTTCATCCATATCTTTGTTTTTACTTTTGTGTCACTTTTTTTTCTCGACAGGAATGTCATGCCAGTCAGACTACTGTACAACTTTGTTTTTTTGGTCTTAAAGACAGTACCATGATTATGTCACATGATGTGCTACCTTGTTTGCCACGTTTTCACTCAGCGATTGCTCATAATGAAGCAATATTTTGGCCGTTAGACATTGAAATCATTACCTCATGATTTTTTTGTTGGTTATTTCATTCAATATTTCTTGTTGGATTGATTCGTGGATTTGTTGGTTTACATGTTTATTCATTCGCTTGTCTTCGATTTCTGCAAATACGTGTTTTGATTATTGTGGTCAAAAGATACAGTTTTGCTCCGAAAATAGACAAGGCCATACAAATAGAAATATGTTTTGAAAGGTTATAACTGTTTCAACGTTATGGTTTGTACATTTTCAGGGTTCTTTTAACGAACAGACATTCTGAGGAATTTTACAACATCGGTGAACTTGTCCGTGCTCAGCTTTTAAAACTAGAAGACAGAACTGAAAAATGTTGATGTTATATAGTTAACCATGCAAACTTGAAATAATATATCCTCGCTCACAATAGCTTTCAGTTGAAAAGATCTTTACGGTAGACTTTTTTCAGCCGTAGATTTTGATTTATTTCTAAACACAATCTGCAAAACTTCTAAGAGTCAAAAGTCACACAGAAGACCAAATGGTGAACTTTTAGAGTCAAAACAAAAATAATGCTGGCTGAAATTGATCAGCGCAGACTGAAATATGTTGGCCATTCAAACAGAAACACAGAAACAAATCTGATGACGACTGTTTTTTAAGGTAAAGTTGAGGGGAACAAAAAAAAAACAACAGACCACCAACATCCTACATTGCCAACATGACTGAGAAAGATCAGTGGTCTTGGATAACTACAGGAGATTATAGAACTCAGCAGAGAGGGAGAAAGATGGCGAACCCTAGCGGCATTGTGTGAGCTCCTACCGATGACAGTGGCGATGAAGACGGTTGAGTTTTTAAAGAAATCAGTCACTTTTTGAAGCATTTTGTTTTCATTCCCCGCCCAAAGCTTTCACGTTTACCAATGGTGAGATTTTTTAAGCATGTGACTGTTTACCCACCATAAGGTACCGTCTTTTAACTTCGGAGTCGATGTCTTAACAAAAGCTAATTGTGTGTCGGTATTTGTTTTTTTTAAACTTTGTCCCCTGTGCCTGCTGGCAAGCAATGAACTACTCTTCCCAAAGGGGGATAGGTTTTAAACGACGCGAAAATGCGTTTGGACACGGGATCTTGGTTTATATTCAAACCTGGAAGAAGGGGGTTTCACAGTAACTGTACTAGGGCACTGATTTTATCCTCAGGAAATTCAATCGTATATCTTCTGCTGATTCCAGTTTACCACAAGGCCTAGCCATCAACCAAATTCACTATTGTTTTATCTACCTACTCAGTTAGTCATTTTACAAGAGCTTTCTAGATTAAAATAAAGCATTGTTGTCACTATCAATGCAACTTTCGTGTTTTGTTATAAAAAGAACTGACTCGAATGATTTTGTGCAATACATTCTGTAGATGATTCATTTCTAATAGATTTATGTGTTATGGGAAATACTGTTGCGTATGTGTATGTATTGAACATAGCGAGCCCATGTCTTTTCCTGTTTATTAAAGTGCGTGTGGAAAAGTATCATCTCGACGGCTTTTTCTGTCAATTTCCACTTTTTGTGGGATGTTTTTGTTGTTGATTTGTTGTTGTTGTTGTTGTTGTTGTTGTTGTTGTTGTTGTTGGTGGTGGTGGTGGTGTGGTGGTGGTGGTGGTGGTGGTGAAGTGTGTGTGTGTGTGTGCGCGTTTGTGCGTGTGTATGAGTGTGTGTGTGTGTGCGTGCGTGCATGTGTGTGCGTGTGTGTGTTTGTGTGTTGTGTGTGTTGGTGCGTGCGTGCTAAAATCGTCACCTTCCACCACAAAAGTAAGTCACGTTGCACCCGACCCACTTTTCCACAAGGAGTGATTTAAGGCAGGTGGGGGTCAGGTTGTCCATGCTGAAATTTTGATTGATTATAGAAATATATAATATAGTAATATATATATATATATATATAATATAATATATATTATATAATATATATCACATCTACGTCCTACGTATGTGGTTTCTTTTCAGTCATCAGCTAGAGCTCCAAGGTTCACAAATAGCGTGACTTTGCTTATGTCATCGTTTTTGCCCTATATAATGGTAACATATTTCGATCTGCTGCATGGGTATATATACACGAAAGAAAAAAAAGACAATGTGTAGGTCTGCAAGCGAAGTTGACCTAGGAGATGTTAAAAAGTACCAATCTTAATTCATCAGACATCACTGAGGTTCGAACACAACACTTCATGGATTCACAAGATTAATAAAGTCAAATAGTCTCAACCACTCAGACATATAACGTATAGTGTCTGTCTATCCATACTAGGTGTTTAAAACTTTTTTTTTTGGAATTTGAAATCTGAATCATAATCATACTGAAGTCAAACTTTCTTTTATTAACGCAGCTATAGTTCATGTTTAATCAAGGACAGGGATTTCGTTTTTTTCACAATCTCCAAGGTCAACTTCAAGTGCAGATTCCATACCTTACCCTCTTTACCACAACCAAAACCTCCAGTAACCACAAAGGGCGTGGGCATAAACCCAAACTGTATGACCTCCACTCCTTCCCTTCCCCCCACCACTATGTACCCCCCTACTCTCAGTTATGAAGTGGACAAGAGAACACCAAAGGGAGGGATAAAACTTAATTGACAGGGCTTGACCATTTCTACCCCCACACTCCTTCCCCCACCACCTCCCCCTATCTCCCTCCCTCCTCTATCCAGCAGAATCTCCCAGCAGTCAGGATGAAGGCACCATGAATCATCTCTGGCTAGGACACCCCAGGGTCTCTCTCACTCTGCAGTGGCCTCAGAAAGAGAGAGGATGCTGGCTCCAGCTTTCTTTGAAAACAGGCAGCACTGAAGTCTTTGGAAAGAAGGAGAGAGAGGCACTGTAAGGGAGAGTGAGTGAGGAATATGAAAGAAAATGAAGAGGCAGAGGAAGGAGAGTTGTTGTTAGAAAGAAAGTAGTAGAGGGGGGTCATTGATGTATGATGGAGAAAAACAAAGGGTGTGTGATGATGGACGAAGGCTGGTGAATATATATATATATAATATATATATATATATAAAATATATATATATATATATAAATAATATATATATTATATATATATATATTAAAACTATAAATGTATAATTTATATAATTATTACATATATATATATATCTGTGTGTGATCTGTCTGTCTGTCTGTCTGTCTGTTTTCTGTCTGTCTGTCTGTCTGTCTGTTGTCTGTCTGTCTGTCTGTCTCTCTGTCTCTCTCTCTGTTCTCTCTCTCTCTCTCTCTCTGTCTCTCTCTCTGTCTCTCATCCTTCTCTCTCTCTCAAATTAAAAACCTTCTCATATGATAAATTTAGATGCTATTTTTACACGAAGATTTAAATCTTTTTTTCACTATTACTATCATTATCAGACAGAATGGATATATGCTGTAGCCATGTGGCCCAAACCTTTTGATTTCATACTCATAGGTCTCAAACGTTATGGTGTGAATCTCAGTGGAGTCTGGTAAATTTAAGGGTGCTTTTTTTCTCTTAAAATCCCCCAGGTCAACCTTCATTGCAGACCTGCCAGAGTTTTAATCTTCTTTGTGTATATACACATGCAGGAAATCATAAAAGCACTGAAAAGATCAGTCAGTGTTTAGTAGGTGACAGAAACACATGCATGTCCAGATTATATTCCTGAAATCAGAGTATCTTCATGGGGGACAGAAAAGGCCAAGTATGCAATATCGCCATTGGAGAACCTAAAAGTGACAAAAACGAATACAGGCGTTGAGATGAGAAATTCTGTGCTCTACCCTTATGGTGTAACATAAGGCAAAATAGTTGCCCCCCCCCCCTACCTTTTACAGAGGCAATTATTTTTATGCCATTCCTTAGCGAGAGCTACAGGTTTTGCCAAAGGCAAGATTCAGCTTATGCCACTATTTTTGCTCACCTGAAAGATAGCCACATTCCGATGATAGGGACAAATGCTAGATATATCTTGTCTTATTGCTAAGATTTTTAATGTGTATTTTTATCTTCTGCATGTGTATAGAAACAAAGAGGGGCACTTGAAGCTGACCTGGAGATTGTAAAATGTCGCAATTCTTATTTTCACTAGAGGCCACTTCCTAGATTCGAATCCTATCTCTTCATGGACCCATAGTATTGATAAAGTCAAACAGCCTTAACTACTCAGCTGTAGTAGCCATATATCCATCCTGTGCATTAACATTCGTTCAGATTAGAGTATCAGAATCAGAATAGATAATCCTAGAAATAGGAAGTTTAAATGTCTTTACCACTCAGTTGTAGTGCCTGGTGAATTAAGAATGGCTTTTTTCTAGTCTTCCAGGTCAACTTCAAGGGCTGACTTCGTGCCTTACCCCTTTTGACTGCAGTATCCAATCCCCCTACCCCCCAACCCCCACACCCCACCCACCCGCTAGCAACCACCCTTCATCACCACTACAAACAACGTGAAATAAACCCACACAGTTTGCCCTCCAACCCCCTCCTCTGTCTGCC
>CM060334.1:52079193-52081693 GCA_030674155.1 Stramonita haemastoma
GCAGACATACAGAAATAGAAATAGAAATTAAGACAGAAAAATAACTCTTATAATAACAGTCTATCAATAACCACAGAACAAAAATTCCATAAAGTCACAGAAAATCAATGGAAATGGAAACGAAATCACTCAAGACTATCTCCATATGCAACAAGCAGAGACTGTAGGAGAGCAACGACAATATTATGTCTACCAACATCACTTCTCCACAGCCTGAATCCTTGCCTCCAGCCTCCAGTGACCTGATTTCAATAGAAAGGAAGAATGCTAAGCTAGCATGGAGCACACACAGGACTATTCTTATCTCTTTTTATTCTTTTATTTCGAGGATTATCGATTAAGCTCTCACGTGCTTTTTTAACATCCAGTCCCAGTGCGAGTACAGTTTTATGAATTTTTTTTCCGTTCCCACCGGCACACAATGGCCCTACTCTTCCAAAAAGCGGGACAGGTTTTACTGTGAGCGCAAGATTTTCTGCGCGCGTTTGCACACGGGACCGGCGTTTATAGTCTCATCTGAAGAACTTTTCAGGGGGAGTGGAGTCGGTACTGATATAAACTCCAGAGAATAAAATCATCTTGAACAAGATTCGAACCCGGGTCAGTAGATCGCAAACGCATCACTCTGACTACCAGGCTATCCCGTCCCCTCGACTTGGCGTCATAGTGGGGTGTAGCCACTGAGAGAACTTTCAGAAACTAGAGAAGTGATTTGTCTTTTCTGTTTTCAGGGATGCTAAAGAAGCTCACTGACAATTCCAAATCTGATGAAATTTTAGTACGGTAAACATTGCAGCTCAACATTCATCTAAGCACAGAAATAGCAAGTTTACTTCTTCATTCTCTGACTGATTTTGTTGTTGCTTGTTTTTGGGTTTTTTTCTGTGGGTCCCATGGGCAATTGAGAATCACTTGTTAATAATCATTACACAAATTTTGAAAATTGAAAGAAACGTTAAAAACAAAGCAATGTTTCATAATTTCGTCCTAATTGCTTGACACAACTGTGTGAGATATGTGTGTGTGTGTGGTGTGTGTGTGTGTGTGTGTGTGTGTGTGTGTGTGTGTGTGTGTGTGTGTGTGTGTGTGTGTGTGTGTGTGTGTGTGTGTGTGTTGTTTTCCTCCTAAAATTATGCACGCACACATGCCGATATAATATGCTTACA
Organism: Stramonita haemastoma; assembly: GCA_030674155.1. Lineage (NCBI taxonomy): Eukaryota > Metazoa > Mollusca > Gastropoda > Neogastropoda > Muricidae > Stramonita > Stramonita haemastoma. The sequence continues at coordinate 52,080,360 of CM060334.1, forward strand.
GTCAACCAGATAACCAAACAACCCAATGAAAAAAACAACAACAAACAAACAGACAGAATCACCCTGAAACACAAACAAGAAACAAGAGGTGCACTTAAAGAGTTCAGATTTTTTCCCCCATTGAAAGTTACAGGTCCTTTCTGGTCATAAATAATCCACACCCTGAAAAAGCCAACACGGCCCAGAGGGTTGGAGGAGAGAAGAGAGGGGGAGAGGGGAGGGAGAGGGGGAGAGGGGAGGGAGAGGGGAGGAGGGGGGAGAGGGGAGGGAGAGGGGACGTCTATGGAGAAAGTGCTGTGAGAAGAAGAGAAGGGCAGAGGAGAGGGGGAGAGGGGAGAGGAGAGGGGGAGAGGGAGGGGAGGGGAGGGGAGGAGAGGGAGAGGGGAGGGAGAGGGGACGTCTATGGAGAAAGTGCTGTGAGAAGAAGAGAAGGGCAGAGGAGAGGGGGAGAGGGGAGAGGAGAGGGGAGAGGAGAGAGGAGAGGGGAGAGGGGGACGTCTATGGAGAAAGTGCTGTGAGAAAAGCTGCCTCTTCTGTCATTTTCTTCACTGCTCTTCAGGGACAGGGCCCATCATCCTACATCAAGCACCCCCCCCCCCTCCCTCCTTCCCTCCCTCCCCTTCCCCCTTTTTTCCTGCCACCAAGTCTAACCACTAAATTTGGCAGCATTGCCCTTTCATTTTTTTTTTTTGTCAGAGTAAGACATATAGTTTGTTCTCTTTGCGTAGCAGTTTCTTTTTATTTTTCTTCTTTTTCTCCACAACGAAACAGATTGGTGGTACATCAAAGCATGCAGTGTGAAGATGATGATAGTCATGAATGACCATCAGCTGCGATATAAAGAAAGTACTATAAAGGAAGTGTCTTCAATTCAAGTTACAATCGGTAGGCGCTGCACTTGTGGCGACGCGCTCTCCCCGGGGAGAGGAGCCCGAATTTCACGCAGAGAAATCTGCTGTGACAAAAAGTGGTATAAAATAAATAAATAAATAAATACATAAATAAAAAATGAATAAAATAAAATTAATGACATGTGTGCTGAAATGGATGGGTTATGAAATATAATCCCTTTTAATCAACAAAAGAGAAGTATTCTTAGGAAAATTTTGTTTGCACAATTGGAAATAATTAAGGTATTAATAATCGTTATCAAAGCTATATGATTTTGGATGAAAAGAAAAGCGTTTGATTTGTTTTGTAACGAAAAGCAGACGATACTAGATGAATATACCTTCTCCTTGCACACACAGAGAAAGATTTCATTAACATAAATATTGTAAACCTCACAATGCTGCTCGTTTGATGAACACGTTTTCGTTTTTGAAAGAACCCAT
>CM060334.1:52089193-52091693 GCA_030674155.1 Stramonita haemastoma
GTACACAGCCACACTGTCTAGATTCTCAGCTCTCCTCCATATTTCTTTTTTATTTTCTCAAAACCGTCACGTGATATAAAGAACGAGGTGTTGTCCTGAACAGGAAGGGCAACAACTCCTACATATAACTACAGTCATTATGCAAGGGAAGGGCAGCCTGCAATCTTACATCTCTGGAATTCGAAGGAAAGTGGAGACATACTTGTTTTCTCTTTTGGGGCTTGTTTCGCTCATAAAATAGTTTTTTTTTCTTTTTTGCTTTTTCTCAAAAATCAGAAAATGTCGACTCAAAACCTTATGTATAAAAAAGTGGGTGACTCACTCAGTCCGGCTCCGCAACTGAACTCATGTTGTTGTTAGTAGGGGCCTTAGTAGATGGTGTTCTGTTGTATGTTAGCTCAGAACAGGCACCACTGAACACCACCATAGTGACCAAGCATCAGTGCAGGGCCCCTCAGGCTGGTGGCCTCAAATTGGTCTGACATTGCTGCAGATCTTTCGAAGCCGAGGATACGACATAACGAATCTGGGTGTGGTTTTGACGGAGAGGATGAAGTTAGTGGTGTGAAAGCAGCAGGACAGAAAAGTCACAGAAGATCAGGCAGCCTAATAAAGAAGAAAATATACTAATTAACTTTTCACTATCTGCCCTGCCCAGCCCCTAAATAGTGTACAGCCTTCTTTATCCTTTAAAATGCTTTGGTTTCTTGTTTTATTATTTTTTTTGCAGCCAAACACTGCTACAATGCTTCAGGCTGACAAGACAAAAACTAAAAAAAACTCCTGGAAAATGGCCGCCTTTAAAGGGAGTGCACTCTTCAATTTATATATGTGCAATACAGGGACAACTGGAGATGGGGGCTTCATATTTTATTCACACAGTTCCAAAAATAAACTCAACTTTGTCAAAATAACACAAGGTCTGCTTTATTCTCTCTTGCCAAAACATTTCATTTTCCTCCATAGGGTTGCAAGAGGCCTGTCAGTATAAATTGCATCCAGCACTTTTTGGAAAATCTGTGCCAGGAATTCCCTCTTTTCGATCCATCTCTTTGCTTCTGTTTTGTTTCTTTTTCTCCTCATCACCTTCTTGTCTAATTTTTGCCTTTTCGGTCCATTCTCCTGCCTTTTATCTAGTGAGACTTAAAGGTATAACAATAAATTATCCTCCCACGTCGAAATCGATTAGGCCGGCTGGGCCTGATTTGTCAGGCACTTAACAGGTAAGCAACAAACTTTAGCTCATATGACAGATACCAACTGTTGTTCTCTGAGGATTTAACGAAGCAAAAGAAGAAAAGTTTTATTTGAAATGACAGTAGCCTGATGCAGTTGTTTTTTGCTTTCCTTTTGCAAATTTTATGCTCTTTAACAAAAAAACGGAATGTACATATGCTATTTAAAAAAAAACACCTTTCTGTGCCAAAATAGTCTGGAAAATGAAACTATGAAGGCAGAAAACAGACAAGAAGGTTACAAAGGAAAAAGGAAAAAAACAGAAACACAAAAAAGAAAAAGAAAAGAGGGAATTTCTATAAGAATTTCCAGAAGGTGGGGATGCTATTTAAACTGACAGCCCCCCCCCCCCCCCCCCCGCCCTGCATCACTAGGGAAAAGGGGAGGGGAGGAGTGAAGTTTTTATACTAGAACATGGACATAAATTAAAAACTGGATACGGCCTTCTGGATGTGTGAGAAAATACTATTTACTCGGTTTTTTTTAATTCAGAAAAAAATATTGCCATAAACGTGATATTTTACAGCCCTCTAAAAATCCGATATAAATATAACCCCTTGAGTAACCTGTCTCCTTCATCATTTCTATTCCACAGGGGAAAATAAAGCAAATGGTGGCGGGGGTGTAGGGGTAAGAAGGGGAGGAGGGGAAAAGGGGGAGATTATTTTATGTTTGCAACTCTTCCCACTACTCTCCCCCCCCCCCCCCCCCTGTGCTCTGCTGCAGACACCCTGTGCCTACAAACACCTTGATTCAAACAAGACATCCTGTGCTTATGAACACCTTCATTCAAACAAGTTTGGCCGTCACACCTTTTCTACTTGTGATCCATCGATCTGGAATGACCTCCCTCTCTTTCTTTACCCAAAACATACTTATAACACCTTTAAAACAAGCCTCAAAACATAAATATTTCCTAGCGAACAATATTTTTCTTGTGGAATCTGAAATCATGCATATTTGTCTTTTGAATAGGTGTGTATATCGGAAGTAGAGCACCATGAGGTTTGTCCATAAGACGACAAAGGACATTGTAGATCTCCGTACTTTAATCTATCAGAATTAATCACTTAGCATGAACCCATCCCATTTAATTAATCTGTTGGCATGAATATATCAGATTTAATCAATCAGTTGCTCTTGTGACTCAAAGCTCACAACTTTGCTACCTTAAAACTATGATTTATGTCTGATCGACTGTCTATCTGTCTGTTTATGTCTCTTGTGAGTGCCTGTGTGTGTGTGTATCTGTGTGTGTGTGTCT
>CM060334.1:52106693-52123102 GCA_030674155.1 Stramonita haemastoma
ATTATTTTGGACAGTATCAAAGACTTTAAGATGGCTATTCTCCCTAAGGGGGTCATAATTCTTTTAACCCAAATCTTATATATTTGTCTAATCTCCATAAATTTTTCTTCATAGTTAATGTCTTCGCAGTTTAATAAATCTGCAGTCAACCATACCCCCAAGATTTTAAACTTTGGGGGATTCCAGTTCATTTTAAGATGGGGAAGATATCTTTTTGCAGACTGTCGATCTTTTCCTAGCCATACAACAGATGTCTTTTCACAGTTCATTGCCAGGCCTGATATGGTTTTAAATCTTTCCAAAGTTTTAATTGTTTCCTTAAAGGACTTTTCACTTCCATCTTGTAGTAATTGAGTGTCATCAGCGAACTGTGCTATTTTATGCTCCGTCTCATTTGTATAAATTCCTTTGATACTTTTATTTTCCCGGATCATAATTGCTAGAATTTCCACACATAGGACAAACAAATACGGAGAGATGGGATCTCCTTGTCTGCAACCTCTTTTAATTTCAAACCATCTAGTTGGTTGTCCATTTACAATTACTGTAGCTTTTATATTTCTGTAAAATGTTTGAATCCAGTTGCAAATAGATTCACCAAACCCAAAAGCTTTGATAACTTTAAGCATAAAAGTCCAGTTAATTGTGTCAAAGGCTTTTTCAAAATCTACACATAATAGTAATCCAGTCAGATTGTGTTTATACAAATAAAATATTAAATCATATATCAGTCTAATGTTATCCCCTATATATCTACCTGGCATGAACCCTGTCTGATCTTCACTAATCAAGTCCGAAAGCACTGATCTAATTCTAGAAGCTATACAGGATGATCCTATCTTGTAAACAACATTCAGTAGTGTAATCGGTCTCCAGTTTTTAATGTATTCTTTAGATTTCCCCTCCTTTGGAATACAAATTATTAACCCTTCCCTTTGAGTAGCTGACAGTTCTTGTTTCTCTGCTCCTTCATTCAGCGATCTGACAACAAATATTCCAATTTGATTCCAGAAAAACTTAAAGAATTCGCATGTAAAACCATCTGTGCCTGGGCTTTTATTATTTTTCATATGTTGAAGTGCTGTGGTTGCTTCTGTTAAAGTTATTTTCCCTTCTAAACTTCGAGAGATTTCTTCTGTTAACTTTGGTAAATTTTGAACAATATTATATATATCAAATTGTTCAATGGTCTTTCTTTCATACAATTGTTGATAGAAATTACTTACTTCATTTTTAATGTCTGTTGTACTTGTTAAATTATTACCGTACTTATCTTGAATTTTAACAATTTGTTTACTTACATAATTCCTTTTCTCTAAATTGCAGAAATAATCTGTGACCTTTTCTCCCTTTGCTATCCATCTAGATCTGGATCTTAGCAATACACCTTCTAATTTCTTTTCTCTTATAGCTTGTAACTTTTCATTCTTTACATTTAAATCTCTCAGCTCTTCTGTATGCTTTTTGTTTTTCTTTTCTAAGTCTTCTATTTCTTTTATAAGTATCTTTTCTTCTTCTTGTGTTTGTCTTTTTTTAAAAGTTGAATACGAAATTGTCTTTGAGCGAATTTTCATAAGAACTACGTCAAGAAAAAGCTGTTGGGAAATATTAAATTCAAGCTGATTAAGGTATGTTTGATCAAGTTCCATACTATTATTGTAATCTACAGCATATTCTTTAATCGTCTCCTTTATGACATTTGTTATTTCGGTAACGTATGTAGTATCTTTTAACAATGAACAATTAAATTTCCAAAAACTCTGTGATTTTCCATCATTCCTGCATTTGAATTTCAGTAAAACCATGGAATGGTCCGTTCTGTATCCAGGAATGATTTCACAATCTGCAATATCAGCTACCATATGTTCACTAATAAGAAAAAAATCTAGTCTGCTCTGTTGTAAAGGTTGGGTTCTTCTCCAAGTGAAACGCCTACTGTGGGGGTGGAGCTCTCTCCATATATCAATTAAATCTAAATTTTCCATTATTTCATCCACCTTCTCCACAGCCTTTGGGTTATTTACATGTTTATAATTGTCATAATCTGCGCTAGGATTCAATACTAAGTTCCAGTCCCCTGCTAAGATAAGGTTAGGTGCTAATAATCCTTGTATATGTTCTTCTATTTCTTGATAAAATTCTGGTTTATCTCTATTTGGGCCATACAAATTGATTATCAAAAAATCCCGATTCAGAAAATTAAGTGAAACAAACATATAGTTCCCTTCTGTATCTTTATGTACTTTCTTAAGTGTGTATTCGAAATTGTTATTAAACAAAACGGCAACCCCCCTCGAGTTCGTATTGTACGAGGCAAAATAGCACTGGTAACCCCATTCAGCTCTGTAATATTTGTCCATACTAGGACTTAAATGCGTATCCTGAAGTAGACATATGTTATATTTCTTTTCTCTTAAATAGTGAAATATGTCTCTCCTCTTCTTTGGGTTTCCAAGCCCTTGACAGTTTACGGTACAAATGCTTATATTCTGAGTCATCTTATTGGAATTTGAATATGAAATCTATTATAACAATGTACATATTGGTATACAACAATAATATTCTGTATGGAGACATACGCCTCTGATAAGTCTCTGATAATAAAGTAAATAGACATGGTGAGAAGCATCCCCGTACAAGTAAAACTTGCAACCCTGGAAGCACCCTCAAAACAGCATACCTAGCATAACATCCAAATCCTTGCAAACAAAAAGAAAAACTTACACCAGACATAAAAAGTACAATTTCACCCATGAGCTCAGTTCCTGTCGCAGTGCACCACAAAATCGTCTCTTGCTGGACACTTGCTTTAAGCCACACACCATCATCAAGCAAAGGGAGGGAGGGGGTAAAGTACAGGTGGCAGCCGCCCCACTCTACCTACATGCGAGTGTGAGCCGGCGTGCATTCACACATACAGGTACACAGCTGGGAGGGCGTATGCAAAGAGCGCACTCACATACATACATACACACATACACATACACATACATACATACATACATACATACATACATACATACATACATACATACATACATACATACACACACTCGTCAATCATAAAGAGGACTCCACTCCTATGATTACCATTTTCTTTACGTCACATTCCCTCCCTCTGTGTTCCCGAAGTTCTGGCTGTAATTATTAGGTGAAGAAGTACACGGCCCACCACCCTGCCACACATCTCAGGCCACTGACCACACTTGTGGTAGTCGTGGATGGTATAGCTGGTGGTCAGAGTGATGTGCCCGCCACTCGCCCACCGGGGACCGAATCCCGCTCGAGGGGAAATCTCCTCGGGAGTCAACATCCGCGCCGACTCCACCCCTCCCAAAAGCCCCCGGATGAGAACACAAACCGAGATCCCGCGCGCGAACGCACGCAGACCACCCCCTCCCATATCAGAACTCTTTCCACTCCTCGGAGGAGCAGGCCAACGTGCACCGGCAGGCATGGAAGGCAAAATTTACACAATCGCACTCACACGGGGATTGGCTGCAAAAAAGTACACGAGCATCCACCCCATCAGCCCCAAAACAAGAGAACAAACTATATTAATGACAATAATAATAATAGCAAAAATAATGGTAATGAAACCAACATCTGTAGTTTCCATTATTACACATCGATTTGTAAACACTTTCTCTACAGCAATGATATAGTTAACTATATAAATGAATAATGATTTAAAACAAAAAATCAGTGAATATCGAAAGGAGGGGATAATCGTTATATCCCACTATCACTACAAAAAGCCACATTCTGCAACTGCACACCAATGAACAGGTTTATCATCACACCCCCACAACCACCATTATCACTCATCCAACACACCATCAGCATTTCCTCTGCCTGTCCACTTCAGCTCACAGTGCACAAACCAGCCAGCAAGCCCGGCCATCTCCATTCTACAGCATCACCCTTGATGCCCCCCCCCCCCCCCTACCCCATCCTAGGCCACAGTGTGTAATTTCCAATAGAAGCCTGCATCATAATTTCATCGGTTTCACATTGGGTAATTGGGCACTATTTCCACATCATACATTCACCTCTCTTCTGAAATCAAATGGGGTAAATTTTAACTCCTTACTCTGTATTAATACCTGGGAATACATCCCGTCCAAATTAGCGATCGCCTCAAAAGAGAGCTATCTGATTTATATACTTCACTGAGAAGGGGAAGTGCATGCAATGGACAAGTCCAGACCACCCCCCAGGAAACAGCTTCTCATAATTAGCTGGTGTCTCCCGGTCCAGAAACACGCCCCTGCGCTCAGTCTCCGCTCACATGGTAGGTAATGTCAATTCCGTCCCATAAACAACAACAACAACAACAACACAACAACAACACACACACACACACACACACACACACACACACACACACACACACACACACACACACAGAATTTTCTCTCTCTCTTAACTTCCTTTGCACTTTCCTACCATCAACATATCCTATGCCATGTATTCCACACATACACACACACACACACACACACACACACACACACACACACACCACACACACACACACACACACACACACACACACACACACACACACACACACACACACACGTACACACTCATACCATCATCATCATCATCATCATCATCATCATCACATCATCATCTATACCCATACACACACAAGCCTATACATACACATATACACACACATACATACACATACATACACACACACATACACACACACACACACACACACACACACACACACACACACACACACACACACACACACACACACACAACATACATACATACATACATACATACATACATACATACATACATACATACATACACTCACATACATCACTTTTCCCCGCCAGTGTGTGCTCATGTACATGCAAGTTAATCTTCCTACCGAAAGATGTGGGTAAACGTATACTATGATGCAGAGCAAAGGGGGAAATGTGCATATCCCAAAATGCTGGGTACAGAATTCTTCTTGCATGAATAGTTGGAGCCTGAGTCCGGTCCCCCACCACATCGGCACAGAAGCACTGGCTGTCATCTATCATCACCGCTTCTGTCCCTCACGTCACTGGGCATCGCATGACACAGCACTATGTCACATTCACAAAACCCCCAAAAGCAACCAGAAATTTGTCAGTGAAAGCCCGCTGCTGATTGTACAGAAGTAGAGCTCATAACAAAAAAATCTACGTGGAGAAAATAATGTACATAGCTAATCCATCTTTGCGCTTTCTTTGTCAGTTTCCTCTCCTCTCTTTCCATCTTTTACCTAGAGGTGGGTGGACAGCAGGACTCAAGGAAATCCTTGTGTCTGGAGAAAAGATTTTTATGCGAACTGTCTTGATACCCATTCCAACTTAAAGATAATAATAGGCCTTAAATTCTGTGTGAATGTCTGTGTGCACGCGCGCCCTTGCGCACCGTAAAGTATGATTTTCTCTCTACTGAGAAAAGCTTGGCCTGTAGATACCCAATACAAAGTGTGAAGTTTACCTTATAAAGGCTGTCCACCACCTCCTATTCTTTGGCACTGGGAACCGGAGCGGTGTCCATACCACTCACAGCTTCAGGACCCCGGCACGCCGTCACCGCATCCTCCACAACTGCTGGTGACTTTCTCCCCAACCCTTCTCCCTCCTCTCTCCCCTCACTGGATTCCCTCTCCGCAGACCCTGGATATCTCACCCCAGACAGCGGCCTGTCTGTGTCCGTGTGGTCAGCGGAGGAGGACACCCTCTTGCTCCCTGGGCGGTCTGGAACAACGGGTTGGCTCTCCTGGTGTTCCGCTTCCTCCGGCGTCTGGAACTCTCCGGCACTGGGGGCTGACCTCTGAGAGCCCCTCCTCTCTGGGCTGCGGTGCGTCACCTTCTTTTGCTGTGCCGCTACATTGCGGTTGCCGTATTGCGTCGGGCCGCCTCTGCTTCTGCCTCCCGCTCCCCGCGCTGCTCTGCCGATGAGGGTTGGCTGGTCCTCCCGGCCTCTGGGTCCCCGTGCTGTGCGCTGCAGTTGCTGCTGACGTGTAGGCGACATATCCGCCAGGCGTCTCTCAATCACCCCAGTGTCACCATTTTCAATTTTGAAGACTTTAGAGTCGATCAGCTTGCAGTACAGGCTCCCTTCAAAGCTCCAGGCAGACAGAGTGCCGGAATGTTTCTTTAGTTCTGAGAGTCTTTGTGCATTGAGCTTTGTTAAGTCTTCGTTAATGTAGATTTGTTTACCTTTCAGGATGCTCCTATTTTTCATGACTAGTGCTTTGGTTTTCCTGGAGATAAACTTAACAATGACGGGTCTGTTCTGGAACTGTCTGTACAAGCCGACCCTATGGGCGATGCTGATGTGGTCACTGGTGACACTGGTCAGTCCTAGTTGGCGGTGTAAAAAGTCAATGACTCCACTCTCAGTCTCCTCAGAAGTTTCCTTCTCCTTGTCTCCATGCAGATTGATTATCTTGATGTTCTCCTTCCTCGTGTATTGTTCCAGATTATTTCTCATTTCCTTCTGTTCTTTCACCATTTTTTCAAGTCTTTCGACGTCGTCTGTTACCTCTTGACAGTATCTTGTTAAATTTTCTATTTGTTTTTTTAGCATCATATTTTCTTTCCGAATTTCAAAACTCTCATGAAGAATTTGCTCTATTTTGTGATCCATTCTCCTATACTCCTCCTTACTTTCTAAAATGTTGCGGTCCATGGTTTCCAGTTTGCTCATGAGGAGAGTGGTTGGCATGGTTGGATATCCATCCTCCCCCCGCTCCTCTTTGTCGTCTTCCTCTGACACTGAAGCTGTTCTGTGTCTGTCTGACTGCCTGGTATATTTCGTTATTTTGTGTTGCTGATCCAGGACATCCAGTGTTTTTCTCCTTTTGCTGACTGACCTCTCCCTGGTCGGGGCTGGATTTTCGGGAGTTGCTACTGTGCTTGTAAAACTAGAGTCTTCTCCCGAACTGCCGGGTCTTTTCCTATTTTTTTTCCCCTTGGGCATAGTGGTCGAATACTTGTGGATAAACTTACAGAAACCGAAAAATTTTTGGAAACCGAAAACTTATAGAAACCGAAAACTTATAGAGATCGAAAACATCAAAGAGCGACAGCAGAGGTTGAACCGAAAAAAAATTACTTACAGTAATGTCAAAAAACAATCCGTGAAAATTTCAATGTTTTCAAATCTCCGGTAGACGAGTGAAGTTTGATTTGTTTTACTTATGCGTAGCTTTCGTTTCAATGTTGGAATTTCTTCAGTAATTTTTTCTTCCCCTATCCCCCTACATGTATATACATCTCAGCATCTCAGTTGTTGTTTATCTTGTGTGGCTCTCAGCAAGCTGTCTTCTATGCTAAGTTGCACCGCGACATAAGAGTGGCGCTAGCAATGCATTTTGCACGGAGAGCGCCACAACACGTCCTCTCTCTTCGACGAACGTCGCTCAAGTCTCAAGCGGAACAGAATTTAACGTGTGCGCAAGATGTTCTGCGTGCGTTCGCACATGGGGCCTCGGTTTATAGTCTCATCCGAAAGACTTTTGGGGGAAGTGGAAGTGGGGGAGGGATATTGAAAAAAAAGGAATTTATTTCATCAGGCTGCGAAGGCTTAAACATGGACGTTTAGATCTGGTTGAAAACCAAGGATGTTGAAAAGTCGATTTGTTTTTACCTGGTTGTAAATAAAGAATGTATTAAAAATGGAAATTGTGATCTTGTTGCAACTGTGGAGTGTTTAAACACAGAAGTTTTGATCTGTTTGCAAACTGGCTTGCTTGACCACAACCCCTGATATCTCTGTCAGACAGCTTCATGAAGGTGTATGGCACTCCAGGGATAGAGGCTTTCTGTTAGTCTTCAGTCTCTCTCTGTCTCTAGGGGCATTGTGTGTTTGTGTGTGTGTGGGGGGGGGGGGGGGGGCGGGGGTATGTGCTGTATATGTTTATCTGTTGAATTTCCGTTTGTTTATCTGTCTGTCTGTTTGTCTGTCTGTCTGTCTGTCTGTTTGTTTGTTTGTTTGTTGTTTGTCTGTCTGTCTGTCTGTCTGTCTGTCTGTCTGTTTTTTCTCTCTTTCTCTTATGTTTATAAAATCCGGTAAAAGAAAAGATGAATGGGTGGGGAAAGAAAAAAAGAAAGTAAGAAAGAGAGAAAGAAAGAAAGAAAAGAAAGAAAGAGAGAAAGAAAGAAAAGAAAGAAAGAGAGAGAGAAAAAGAAGAACAAAGTGAAGAAAGAAGGAAAGAAAGAAAGGAAGAAAAGAAAAGAAAGAAAGAGACAAAGATAGAAAGAGACAAAGATAGAAAAATGACAGAAAGAAAGAAAAACAGAAAGAAAGAAAGAAAGAAAGAAAGAAAGAAAGAAAGAAAGAAAGAAAGAAAAAGACAGACAGATAGAAAGAAGGAAAGAAAAACAGAAAGAAAGACAGAAAAAAAGAAAGAAAGAAAGACAGGGGTGACATGATCCCAAGAGTGAGAGCAGACTACATTTGACAGGAACCTGGAAGTTTCCTAGCCCTGTCTGATTGTCTGGTTTAGTTGATGACATTGCTTCAAATGTTCCCACAGGTTTTTTTCTTCTTCTTCTGTGGTGTGGTACCACATCACAGACATGTCATTGAGTGTTCTATGGTGGGTTTTTTTTTTTTTTTTTTTTTTTTGATCGGTTCTTTTCTCAAGGGACTTAACTGTTCTGTATAGTATACGCCTGTATCTTTATTGGTATACTATATATCTGTTTCTTGTTTTCTGTGTTACAATACATGTGTCTGTCTGACTGTCTGTCTGTCTGTCTGTCTGTCTTTATGTATGTATTTCTGTCCGTCTGTCTGTCTCTCTCACTCTCGCTCTCATTCTCTTTCACTCTACCTCCCCTTTCATCTATCTCCATCTCTCTCTATCACACAAACACACAAACACACAAACACACACGTGCACACACACACGCACACATAACACACACACAACACCACACACACACCACACACACACACACACACACACACACACACACACACACACACACACAACACACACACATCTTAACACCTACTAACCACAACAACCACCACGGTCACCACCTACTGGCTATGTTTTAGCTATTTTCTACATTCCCAATAAAAAGAAAAAAGGAATCAGAACTTTAGAAACACTAAGCCCCTTACTGCCTTCTGTGGTTAAAAAAAGGCGGGGCCCAAGAGTCATGGAAAGTAAGGATCAGCCATTTGATCCTGACTGATTAAAGGTATAAGGGGGCGAAGGAGGTGGGGGGGGGGGGGGGTTCAGGGGGAGGAGTCTGATCCTATTAGACCGCCATTACTGCACCCCGTCACGTGACCTAGAGATTTGTTCTGCTCAGTCTCCTAGCATTCTGTGAGGAAGACAGACTGGGGCGTACATTTTATTAACGTTAGGGAGGCTCTGAATGCGCGGATGATGGTCGAGGTTTGAGTTCACGCTTAAAAGTGGTAGTTGGTGGGATGGGATTGTGGTTATTGTTTTTGACTGAAACATGAATATCAACTAACCTTTTTACGTAAAAAAGAACAAGCGTTTGTATGCAGCTATCAGCAACAACAAGACACTCCACTATAATCACAGGTCCATTATTACCTCCTAGGATCATCCCTAGCAAGAAGCTGCAAGAACAAAAACAACAACAGAAAGTAGAACAACAAAAGCAGCAGCAGAGACAATAACAACAAACCCACTAATTACCAGAACAAAAAGTAGCAACAAAAAAGTCATCAAGATGTAAACCGACAGTAACAAAAGGAACAAAGATCCAGAAGAGCAACAGCAACAATAGCAAACAAAAACAGCAACAGTCACAAAAAATAGCAACAGCCTCAAGAACAAAAACAGCAACAACAGCAGATAAAAAGAGCAACAGCCACAAGAACAACAACAGCAACAGCCACAAGAACAAAAACAGCAACAGCCACAAGAACAAAAACAGCAACAGCCACAAGAACAAAAACAGCAACAGCCACAAGAACAAAAACAGCAACAGAAAGAGGATAAAACAACAAAACTAAAACAAGGGGATAATGATTGCTTTTCTCTCTATAATTTCTGGTCAATGTCCTGTATATTTGTGTTTCGATCCCCACTTGATCTATTCTAATGCCCCTTGCTCTATTCCACCTCTTTTTTTGATGTTCAATCTTTTTTATTTGAAATTTTGTGAATTTTGTTTTTTGGTTTCCTTCTTTTCTGGTGATATATCTAGAACATTTGGTGCGTTTTGCTTTCAATTGTAATAGTATTTTTGACGCTTTTGTCAGACTTTTCTGCTATTGATTTTACTTGTTTCTGTTATTGGCTCCTTTCTTTGTTAATGTTTTTTCGGGGGTGGTCTCTTTTTTGCCGTTGATGTCTTCTGATTTTTTTTTTTTGGGGGGGGGGGGTCTTTTTCCACTACATCAGCTAAAGTTTGAAAGCCTCTAAAAGAATTCCTTTGGGAGGACAAAACTGAGTGACAATTGGAGGTAGATAATTATTTAATGTTGAGTATAAGTATGTGCTTGTAGTTTTTAAAAAAAATTATTGTTAAAGTGACAAGTAATCCAGATATACGTTTCAAAACAGAAAATTAGCCAGACAGATAGTCAAATCTGTAAAGAAAATGAAAAATATTCCAATGGCAGATGGCAAAAGAATAGTATATATTTTAGACATGACTGTATATGGTTTGATTTCTAAACAAGTCATTTTCATATAGGAGAGCAAAGGCAAATATTTACCCCCATTTCTGCCTTACGGTGAGAACATACCTATAATACTAATGTGTTTCATTTGTGTTTCCAACGTTTATGAATTCAATGTCTAACAGTTCTTGTTTAGATAATTGACCTTATTACTATTTCTGGAAGACATCACACACGTAGGTAAAAAGGTAAACGTAAAATTGTTCCCATAACTTAGGCGGTCCTTTCGAGCGAGGTGTCAGAGAACTCAGCTTCTCTAAAGGCCAGCATATTGAAGGCAGTACCCATCTTCTCTCTCTCTCTCTCTCTCTCTCTCTCTCTCTCTCTCTCTCTCTCTCTCTCTCTCTCTCTCTCTCTCTCTCTCTCCTTGCTTCGTCTTCCCTGTCCCTAAAAAGGTAAGTACCCATTCACAGCTGGGTGAAATAGGGGGACTGCACTGAAACCGAGGCGCACAAACGGGAATCTACCACTTGGTAACCACGCTCAATGCTGCATAACCTTAGCACGGGGAAAGTGAGTGCTCTGACCACTGAACCACCACCACATGAGCAATGCAGCATCAGCCAAAGCCCCCACCCTATCATCCTGTGGGAGGGGCAGGCAGGCAGGCAGGGGATCCTGAAGTGAGGGAAGTCAGGATCAGCTGCTTCATCCTGACTGATAGCAGGATGCTGACCAGCTGATCAGGCCGCCATCATTGTCCGCCATCACGTGATTTGCGCATCCCTTCTGATTGGTCTTCAGCGGTTTTTAGTTAGTGGCTGTGTGCATTTTCGTTTATGGTCTGCAGTGTCTAGGCCCATTTTTGGGTGGGGTTATGTTTTCCTATTTTTGTGGAGGAGATTTGTTTTTAACATTTTGATTTTTTTTCTCATCTTCATGTTTTGAATTTTTACCTTCTTCATAGGGGTGAAATGTTCACAATCTTTGTCATTGTTTTCATCATTAAAACTGCAGTAGCTTCTAGCACTGATTTTTCGTTATTGATTTAGTTCATTACTTAAGTGTTCACGCCAGACTAGTGTATGTCATTTCATTGGTCTTAAACAAACTATTTTATTGTTTTCTGTAATGTCTTTTGCTCCAGAACAGACGCATCTATCTATTCTTACAAAAGTTCCTGAACAAAGAAGGAACAGGCTAGCTCAGTAGTCAGCAGAGCACTTACTCTCCCCAACCTAAGGTTAAGCATCATTGAACATGGTTACCAATTAAATGGGTGACCGTTTGTGCACCTTGGCTTCAGTACAATCCGCCAGTTCACCGAGCTTGTAAATAGGTCCCCGCCCTTCTTAGAGACAGGAGAGGTAAATCAGCGAGGGGGAGGAGATGGGCGCCGCCCTTAATATGCTGGCCCCTAGAGAAGCTGAAGTCTCTGATATCTCACTCCCTGACGACTGCACATGTTATTAAACACTTTTACCTTTTATTTTATTTTAATGAAAATGCCAGAACCGGATTGGAATCAGTCCAAAAAATCTGACATAGACAGATTACTAGTGACTATATCAGGACACTGAGAGCGATACATTCTGATGCAATAAAAAAGGTTTATATTTCACGGCACCTGCATTGTTGATCAGACATAGCTGGGTACTATTCCCTGACGTTTCTTGCTTTTGCTTTCATTATTTTTTCTTATATCAAATATGTGTTGCTTTTTTTCTTTCGTGGAATGTATTTTGCATTTTCTGAAACTAGATATTTATGATTGTTTCTAGCATTTAAACATAATTGTTTTTTCTCACTTTCTTCCTATCTTTTCTCTAATTCATTTGTGTTTTTTTTTCGTTTTGTTTTCTTTCTTAGCTTTTTATTTTTAAGAAATTTTAACTTTGAATATGTTCTTCTTGTTAGCTGTTTTTTTCAGTTTTCTGTTCAGATAGACAAGACTGCCACAAGGAAAGGAGCTCCCAGAAGTTTTGTCATCAACAGAACCATGAAACCTTTATGGGAGAGAGTCTGTCTGTCTGTCCGTCTGTCTGTCTGTCTGTCTCTCTGTCTCTGTGTCTCTGTCTCGTCTCTGTCTCATCTCTCTCTGTCTCTGTCTCTGTCTCTGTCTCGTCTCTCTCTATCTCTCTCTCTCTGTCTCTCTCTCTGTCTCTGTCTCTGTCTCTCCCTCTTCACACCTTACTTTATTACATTACTCAACAATCCACAATGTCCTGTAATTTGATTCTCTCTTCCTCTAGTTTTTTTTTTCTCATCCCCTGTGTTTCTCTGTTCCTCTCCATATATTCCTAAAGCCGGTAAACATCAGATTTACTGCAATCCAAGACTTCAGCATAATCAGGGCCACAGTCCCTGGAGTCCTCCAGTGTTTCAATATTTAATGACAATTTAATCTCCACTGGGGCCTGGCTCATTCAGTTCAGCAATGCTATTAGCTGTCAGAAGAGAAAAATACATCATGCCCAAGATACACACCTGTCAATTTCTCCCGCTAAATACTTTAAAACACAATTCCCCAGTTTCATCCATTTTACATTTCTTTAACTGGTAAGAGGGGATAACTGGTAAGAGGGGAGAGAAAACTATATTTGCTGAATACAAATAAAGCAGATCTACTAATTGACAACATTATTTTGTGTTTTGTTTTTCAGAATTTCAGAATTATTCATATTTTGTTTCCATGGAATGGTGTTAGATTTCTGTGTGTGTGTGTGTGTGTGTGTGTGTGTGTGTGTGTGTGTGTGTGTGTGTGGTGTGTGTGTGTGTGCATGCAGAACATCCCTAGCCCCCTCCTCAACTTCACGTTTACCTGTTCCTCTTCTTTGATCATTTTCTCTCCACTATGTACTTTTTCCTCTCTTTCTGTTCCTCTCTCTCCTTCTTCTTTCTTTTCACCTCATAATACTTGTTTACACTTGTTTCTTTTCCTTCTCCTTCCTTTTTTCCTTTTTTCTCTCCTCCTCCTCCTCCTCCTCCTCCTCCTCCTCCTCCTCCTCCTCCTCCTCCTCCCCCTTCTTCTTCTTCTTCTTCTTCTTCTTCTTCTTCTTCTTCTTCTTCTTCTTCTTCTTCTTCTTCTCTTCTTCATCTCATTCTTTACTCTCTCTCTCTCTCTCTCTCTCTCTCTCTCTCTCTCTCTCTCTCTCTCTCTCTCTCTCTCTCTCTCTCTCTCTCTCTCTCTCTCTCTCCTGTCTCTCTCTTTCTCTCCCTCCCTCCCTCTCTCTCTCTCTCTCTTTCTCTCCTCTCTCTCTCTCTCTCTCTCTCTCTCTCTCTCTCTCTCCTCTCTCTCCTCCTCTCTCTCTCTCTTTCTCTCTCTATCTCTCTCTCTCATTCACTCTCACTTTCTCTCTCTCTCACTCTCTCTCTCTTTCTCTCTCTCTCTCCACACTCTATCATATATCAATTAGCCATTTCCCTCCGCCTGTTTTTCTCTACTCTCTTTCTCTTGTTTTCCTTATCCCCTGTGTTTCTCTGTTCCTCTCTCTATATTCCTAAAGCTGGTAAACATCAGATTTACTGCAATCCAAGACTTCAGCATAATCAGGGCCACAGTCCCTGGACTCCTCCAGTGTTTCAATATTTAATGACAATTTAATCTCCACTGGGGCCTGGCTCATTCAGTCCAGCAATGCTATTAGCTCGTCAGAAGAGAAAAATACATCATGCCCAAGATACACACCTGTCAAATTCCTCGATAAATACTTTAAAACACAATTCCCCAGTTCCATCCATTATTTACATTTCTTTAACTGGTAAGAGGCGAGAGAAAATTATATTTGCTGATTGCAAATGAAGCAGATTTATTAATTTACGTTGCTACTGATTTTTCTTGTCTCCTTTACAGCATTATTCATATTTTTGCTTTTTGAGCAATGGTGTTAGATTCCGAAGTGTGTGTTGTGCTGTGTGTGGTGTGTGTGTGTGTGTGTGTGTGTGTGTGTGTGTGTTGTGTGTGTGTGTGTGTGTGTGTGTGTGTGTGTGTGTGTGTAAGTGTAAGTGTGTGTGTGTGTGTGTGTGTGTGTGGTGTGTGTGTGTTTACATGTCTTAGATTGCACACATTCTGTCAAATTTCAAAATTCAGCCTATAATCTAGTCTATCCCTGTTGATCTTTATATTCAATGCTTATGAAACAATTGGTGGCCTTTCTGCATATGGGCTGGTAACATTTCTACATCAACTGCAAATAAACACGTCTCTCTTCGTGGATGATACATGCTCCAACCAATTATGATGCATGTATGTGAGAACACATGGCTTTGTGCAGACTAAATTCAGCATAGTTATGGTGTTTTTTGTTTTTTTGTTTTTTTACTAAACACTTTAGTCTACTTGCTAGCCTGTACCTAGTTGAAAATCCCAATTCGATGTTGTTCCTCAACACAAAGAGCTGCTAGGCTAAAATTGAGAATTAAAATCAAGGACTAGACAGCTAGTTTTCAAATAAACCTTAATTTCTGGACTGGAGTGGAAGATAAGTAAGTGTACATGTATTTCTCCATGAACTGCAATAATGGTGGACTGATGCCACCTGGTAATACAGTACACCCTTACTGAGCTCTCCCTGATGCAAAGTGACAGAGCTGAGTTTCTTACCTGACGTTGCAAGTTTGCATATTTTTTCAGTCGGTGTTTTACCCTTCTTAAGAAATCTCACAAAATAAGCATAACACCATTTATGATTCTTTTGACCGACTGCATCCATAACTGTACCTCATTTAATGTCACCACTAGCTTCTCAGAAGGTGGTGCATTAAAGTAAAAGTAACCAATCTTCTTTGCTCTGGGTTATTTTCATCTTGGGTGTGAATTGATGCATCAATGATTGATAGAAGCATGAACAGGTTATGATAATGTACATAATACAATGATGTGCAAATGGGAAAAAAAAAAGTTTTGTGTGTGATGTTAGTCTGGATTTAAAAAATCTTAGTCTTCAAAACATCTTTTATCCGTTAGGTCAGAATGAGGGCACGTTTTGGGTGAGTAAATGGTTGCATTGAAAATAACGTCCCTATTGGTACACCTCCAAGCTCTAGCGCCAGAAAAAAACAACAACAGTGTACCAAGTTTGACTGATGTATACAAGTTGCTCATGAGACAAGCTATAAACTTGGTGATCAGCTCTGCTCCTTTCCACTTTTCCCCCTACACTTCCCATCTACCCACCTTTACCCTTCAGCCAGCAAGCAAGACTGTGGCATCCTGTTTCCAGTGTATTTTTTTTTTCTACATCCTTCCAGATCTACTCTGGTGTCTGCTGCAGTTGGAGACACCTCCCTCCTGTTCTTTGACCTTAAATCACATTTGTATTTAGTGTGAGGGTGACTGGTAGCATGTGTTGGCTCTGTGGTGGTCCCCACTGTAGAAACAGGAGGAAAAGACTTGAGCTCAACTGTTACATGTGCATAGCAGAAAACAACTGGCATCTTCATTTACAGTAAAGTTATAGTCCTCCTTGTTTCTCTTGCTGATGTTTTACAGGCATATTCACAAAGCATTGCTGCTGACTGTTTGTTTTGCTTGTAATTAGCTTCCAAGTTGTTTGAGTGGCAATGGTGCTTTACTAGTTCTAAACTGTGCATATTGAGGACATTCCATATTTGTATGCTTATAATGAGATGGTAATTTTCAACGTGACATGTTATTTTTGTCTCCCCGTGGTTTTTGTCACAAGAATATGCAACATTCATTTACATAAGTTTCACTAGTTTTTGGTTATCTTTGTCTGTTTTTTTTCTTCTAAAGTGCTATTGCAGTATTTGGGTGAAAC
>CM060334.1:52123202-52139634 GCA_030674155.1 Stramonita haemastoma
TCCACCACTCTCTGACGTTGTCTTCCTATCGTTTTCTCTGTCTGCCTCTTCGTCTCCCTCTCCTTGTACTGTTGTTCCCTGTAAGACAGTCTTGGCCAGTCCAGATGTTCGTGCCAGTACCAGTTCAGTTTGCGTTTTTTCACTGAAGTCAAGAGCTGTTTATATGGCACGATAGCGTCTTCAATTCTGGTTTTCAGTGGTTTGTTTGTTATATGCTCTGTGTATGAGATATCAAGGAGCTTGCGAAAGCATCATATCTTCATTGTGTCTGTATCCTTCTTTTAGTGTCTGCTTTTTATGGATAGACTGAACATACAGAGCACGTAGCGTTATCTTCATGTAAAGAGCTATCTTTTTGATTGTCTGTGCTCTCAAACCCCTCTCTACCCCCCCCCCCCCACACACACACACACGCACAAATAACACACACACACACACACACACACACACACACACACACTCACTCACCCACACACATACACTCTCTCTCTCTGTCTCTGTCTGTCTGTCTGTCTGTCTGTCTGTCTGTCTGTCTGTCTGTCTGTCTGTCTGTCTGTCTGTCTGTCTGTCTGTCTGTCTGTCTGTCTCTCTCTCTCTCTCTCTCTCTCTCTCTCTCTCTCTCTCTCTCTCTCTCTCTCTCTCTCTCTCTCTCTCACACACACACACACACACACACACACACACACACACACACACACACACACACACACACACACACACACACACACGGTGTCGTAGTTTTACAACTCAGAATTCGAAGAGAACTGCATATACATGGTATTTCTCTCACACACACACACACACACACACACACACACACACACACACACACACACACACACACACACACACACACACACACACACACACAACACATACACACACACACAAACACACACACAAACACACACACACACACACATACACACACACACACACACACACACACACACACACACACACACACACACACACCACACACACACACACACACACACACACACACACACACACGCACACACACACACTGTATCGCAGTCTTATAACGCAGAATCCGAAGAGAACCGCCAACACATTGTATCGCTTACTCACACTCAGTGCAGCACACTCAATCTCTCGGCTAACTTTTTGATAGTTCATTGTTTTATTTTCTTTTAAGTTTTGCTCCTTATGTTTGGTCTGTGTAACTCTTCCCCATCAGGCTTTTACTGCTGTCCAGTAACCACAATTAGTGACAAGAAAGCAAGAGCATTCTTTATTTTTATTTCGTAGAGTTAAAAGTCAGCTTACGAGCAATGTTCTGGTCTGTCCGGTGTATGCATGTCTCTTGTTTAGGCTGCGCACTACGGTTACATTTTTTACACTTTTCTTTCCGGTTTTCTTTTATATGACTCTTATATTAAAACGGTATGTGCTAGGGCATACACAGAAATAAAAACCAGCTTTTTTGTAGAAGACTAGTCATTCGGATGAGACTCGAAACCGAGGCCCGTGTGCGAATGCACGCAGAACATCTTGTGCACACGTTAAAACCCCGTTCCACCTTTCGGAAGAGTAGGCCATCATGTGCCGGTAGGAGCGGATGACAAAATTATAACAAACCAACATGCACACAGGTGTCGTATTTAGACACCATCCCTGAGGAAAAATCGGGGAGTTGGAGTCCCAGAGCGGCTCGGGGCTGTAGGTATATGGCAACGTTCTGGTGGCTCCTGCGACGGTACTGGAACCATTCGTATCGGTCAATGCCCTTCCAATGGATCATTCCAGTGCCGTGGAGAGGGGGGATCTGCTGCATGGGTAACAGCTTGCCCTCCATACATACTTGCCCAGGCTTTGCGCTCTAAAAGACTAGAGCGCAACTCCATAGTCTTCCGAGACTGATGAGTGCCTACTACTACTACTACTACTACTACTACTACTACTACTATACTACTAACTACTACTACTACTACTACTACTACTACTACTACTTCTACTACTACTACTACTACTACTACTACTACTACTACTACTACTACTACTACTACTAGTCTCTACCTGAAAACTCATGTCATTGTGCACAAATTTGTTGGTTTGAACTTTTCTTTTTGGCAGCAAGCACTATACCCCCTCAGTCCTCTGTCGTCTGCCAGCTTCCTAACCGCAATAATCATGGGTCGGATCAACCCTTTAGGATTACAAGCAATCCTCATTTGATGTTTATTCCCAGCTTTCTCGTGACGATCTGGTGTTCCTGTATATCTGCAACTCCCAAAAGAAGAACACAAAGCAATTTTTTTTCAAAAAACTAGTCTAAGAAAATCAAAACAAGATTCTGACTGGCACCCTATAGAAGATACTACATGACCCCGTAAGCTAATACTGGTGTGTAGCCTTTATTGAACTGAGTTGACTCTTTGGCGCCATAGTACCTACTAGCCTATTCCAGTAGTTCAGAGATGATGGTACGCTTTTATGAGAGATTGAGCACTGTCTCTGTAGGGTGTGTGTGTGTGTGTGTGTGTGTGTGTGTGTGTGTGTGTCCGTGTGTGTGTATGTGTGTATGTACGTGTGTGTGTGTGTGTGTGTGTGTGTGTGTGTGTGTGTGTGTGTACGTGTGTGTGTGTGTGTGTACGTATGTGTGTGTGTGTGTGTGTGTGTACGTGTGTGTGTGTGTGTGTGTGTGTGTGTGTGTGTGTGTGTGTGTGTTTGTGGGTTGTTGTCTTTTTTGTTATTGGTAAGTTTTGTTTAGGGGATGGGGTAGGTCAGTGGTCAGAGCACTCGCTTTCCCCAAGCTAAGGTTAAGCAGCATTGAGCGTGGTTAACATATGAATGGGTGACCGTTTGTGCGTCTTGGCTTCAATACAGTCCCCCCAGTTCACCCAGCTGTCAATGGGTACCTGCCCTCTTTAGGGTCAGGGAAGGTAAAGCAGTGAGAGAGAGGAGGTGGGCCTAGCCTTCAATACGATGCCCCTTAGAGAAGCTGAGGTCTCTGATGCTTTGCTCCCATGCGACCACATAGGCTATGGGACACCTTTACTTCTACTTTTATAACTCTTTATACAATTGTCTGACAGTTTTTAACATGTTTCTTTTAAATAGCTTTTTGTACAATTGCAGAATGATAAGAATCTAATGCTTCAAAATTGATCTCCAGTGCAAACTAACCCATTCAGTAGTGGAGGGTGATAAATGTAATGTACTCTAAGTTGATGTATGTAAATATATTTATATAGTATAACTCCTCCAAATCGGAAAACAAATACTTTCATGGTGGGCCAAACAGTTGCATAGGCGAACATTTCACCATTGGCTTAACATTTGGATATCCTACAACAAAAGCGGGGAGGGGAAATCCAGTTTACTGAAAATTAGGAGCAATAATGCCCCCCTCCCTGAAAAAAACACAACAATAAACACAAAAAAAAAGAAAAAGAAAGGAAACAAAAACAAAAATCAACAAACAAAGAACAACAACAAATCAAAAAACCCAAACAAACCATCCAAATCAAACTAAAACAAAACACCCCCCCCTCTCCACAAAAAAACCCAAACCATCAAACAAACAACAATCAACACCAACAGCAAAACCTGGCCAAAAATAGAAGCAGCAGCAGCTGCAACAACAACAAAACATGAAACAAAACCACAGTGAAAATACAAACAGGGCAGGAGGTATAAAAGTATATGACATATCGATGTCTGGGGATATGTCTCCTCTGATAGCACTTCAGGGAATTGACAGATTTTTAAACTTTTTGTTTTTGGTTGTTGTTGTTTTTAATTTCTATTTTACTGTCTTTGTAGATTCTTATTCATGTTTTCCTCTGTCTTGCCGTTTCTTCGTATATTTTTTTTTTGTTCTTTCTGTCATTTTTTGTATTTTTTCTTTTTCTTTTACCCTCCTTCCTTCCCTCATTTTTTTCGTTTGTTTGTTTGAGGGTTTTGTTTTTGCTTCCTTCCTTCCTTCCTTCTGTATTCCTTGTTTTGGTCCATTCTGTGTTTTTCTCTGTTTTCCTTTTCTTCCGTCTTCTCCTCAGTGCCAACACCATCACCTCCTCCCTCTCTTTCTTGCTGTTAGTATATGTGTACGTGAGCATGTTTGTGCATGATATATAATGTTATGTTGTTATGTTATAGTCAAATTATAGTCCTTTACAGATTTCTCTGATATCAGGACTGTGGTCAGAAGCCAGAAAGTCAGAGGTTCCACGCTTCGGCAAGTTCTCCCACTTCAGTACCTCGGGCCACCCAAAAATGTCACAATTCTTAAAGCAACTTCTTCATCATGTCTATAATGTATATGGAGTGTGGTTATGTGCCTGGTATGTCAAGGAAAGCTGGTTTTCTGTTAGATGTATACTAGAAATTCCCCCCCCCCCTCTCTCTCTCTCTCTCTCTCTCTCTCTCTCTCTCTCTTCCTCTGTATCTCTCTCTGGCTTTACCCTTCTCTCTCTCTCTCTCTCTCTCTCTCTCTCTCTCTCTCTGTCTCTCTCTCTCTCTCTCTCTCTCTCTCTCTCTCTCTCTCTCTCTCTCTCTCTCTCTCTCTTCTCTCTCTCTCTCTTCAGACATATTTAGCCATGTATTTTTTATTCATGTGTCCAGATCCAGTCTATATACAACCACTGCCACAAACCACAGCATCCTACTTTTTGCCTACATCTCCTGAATACCCTTGGGAAAGAAGGAAGAAAGGAAGGAGGGAAGGACTCAGTACTGCAAAAACCTCTAAGCCCCGTTGCTTTCTGGGAAAGGAGCAAAGCCTCATGGGACAGGAAGATCAGCCGCCTGCCTCCCCTCCATGGATAGATAGGACTGGTGTATGTCTGTCTGATCCACTTAGGCCGGCGCCATTGTTCCCATCACGTGATACTTAGGTCAGATCTGATTGGTCTCACGCATGTTGCTTAGAAGAGAGTTTCTTAGCCCTAACAAACAAGGAGTAGGGAAGTCTGTTCTGTATTTTATTTTAGCAGAGTGGATCTGGTTTGACTGTTATGATTGTTGATAATGTAGTTCTTCTTTTTTCTTCTCAAATGCTCAGACTGCTAACTATCATTGTGTGTTATAGTATGAGTGAAATAAGTGTTTGGCATCCATTAAGCTCCTGACAAGTCTTGCCTATCACGTACAACTTTGGTGTGTGAGAGAGGATAATGAGAAATGATGAGTGATGATGAAGATAGTAATGAGAAATAATGTAAATGATCTGAAGTAATTTCTAATATTTTTGGCAACATGTTTCATTAAATTTTGTCAACTGCATGTCCTTGCTCATTTTTTTTTTAATCGTTAGTTGATAAATAACTTCCAGTTAATATTGTTTGGTAATATCTTTTTACAATTTATTTTCAATGTTTATACATTTGGAGTTTTCTTTTCTTTTGTTACCAGCTTCTTGTATCTGTTGTTAAATTTTGTACCAATTTCTGAGTGAAAGATGGTTTCAAAAAGTGACGTTGTTTCATGTTTCCTGAGTGAGTTTTTTCTTCTGCAGTCAAGTAATGTCCAATAAAACACTGTCATCATCCCATGAAGGTCAATTACAATGACACCACATACATGTGTGTTCTGTTTTTCGTGGCTCTATACTTTTTTTTTCTCAAGAGACTTGATCTTCTCTGTATTCTGCATTATTTCTCCCTCGAAGTAGGAAGGCTAACTACCTAAATGATGGTGGTGGGAGGAGAGTGGGGACGGTCCCATACGCATAGTTCTTAGAGGTGAAGAACTTCGAAGTTCTAACCAAGGAAGGGAAAAAGAAAATAAAAACAGAACTGTATTTCCTCTAAGCTACAACAGCTATGTGTATTTCATGTAACAATCTGTCTGTCTGTTTGCCTGTCTGTGTTTTTCTCTGTCTGTTTGTCTCTGTGTCTGTCTGTCTGTCATTCTGTCTGTCTGTCTCTCTGATTCTATCTCTACCTCTATCTGTATCATTTTCTCTCCACTCCCTTTGTGTGTATCATTGTCCTTTTACCTCTCTCCCCTACACACACACACACACACACACACACACACACATACACACTCACACACACACACACACCACAGACACGCACAGACACACACAGACACACACACACACACACACACGCACACACGCACACACACACACCAGAAGTTTAAAAACTGTAAGCCCCTATACTACCTTCTATGGGTAAAAAGGTGGGGCCGAGAGTCATGGAAAGTAAGGATCATCCCCTTCATCCTGACTGATTAAAGGTATAAGAGGGAGGGGGGAGGTGTGAGGGGGGGGGGAAGTCTGATCCTATTAGACCGCCATCACTGCACCACGTCACGTGACCTGCAGATCTGTTCTGCTTAGTCACATGTCATTCTGTAAGGAAGAAAAGAGCATACAAAAGCCATTCGGATGAGACTACCAACCCAGCTCCCGTGTACGAACCCACGCAGACAGATGTTAAAACCTGTTTTGCTGTTTTGGAAGAGTAGGCCTTGAAGTGCTGGTGGGGACGGAAAACAAAATCTACAAAACTGCATACACGTGGGAACTGGGTGTAAAAAGAATCCCATGGGTGTTTATCCCGTTATCCTAGAAATAAATGAATAAAATAAGAATAAAATCGATGAAAGTTAAGATGGTCAAGAAGAGGTATAGGTCAGTTCGGATCGTGGTTGTTACTGTTTTTAACAGAAACATAGTTGCCAATGCATTCCTATGCATTCAACATCAAAAGTCGCATACAAAGCTATAAGCAAAAGCCAGCATACACCACTTTTACTACAGCCACCATCATCACCTCAACCATCGTGTCTCAATCTGGATCGGTGCTCTAGAGGTAATGCGCCTGCCTCGAAAGCGAAAAGTCCTTTATCGGAAGTGTGCGGTGGTTTGAACCCCGCTTGGGCCCAAACCTTTTTCCCCATCCATTACACCATGAGTGGTGGGTGGTCTGGGTATTAGTCTTCTGGATGAGACGATAAACCGAGGTCTCCTGTGTTACGCTCTTACTTCGCGCACGTAAAAGAACTCATGGCAACAAGAGTTGGCCATGGTAAAATCCTATAGACAAAGCCACTCTGGTAGAGAAACAAAATTCAGCTGTAGACAGGATTTTTTTTTAATAATGGGTGGCACTGCTCTTGTGGTGACGTGCTCTCCCCTGAGAAAGCAGCCCAAATTTCTCGCAGACAAATCTGTAAATAGATCCAAGTGTAGGCCATTTATATTTTTTTCCCAACTTCTCTTGCCTGTGCATGCACTTGAAGTGTATTGCAATGTTTGGGTTATTATCCAGATAAGACTGACCACCTGGCTGAATACAGACTTTATGACCTTCCTTGCATCCTTTAATAGGATCTCCAAACTTAAGGCACAAAGATTCACTAGGTGCTTATTTTCTCTTATTTATTTTTTTCAACATATATTCTAAGCTTATTTTCTTTCTCTTTTTATCACTGTCTTTTGAGGGCAGCTTTAAAAGGCCACAGGAATATCAAATATTCCTTTGAATGCAATTAACACTTTCAAATTCTGAAAAGTGTCTTGCTGTAAGGTACCACAGCAGATAGAGTATCAGTCACTGCCGAGACATCTGTTGATGGTTTATGTAGGAGCTGAAAATCGATTCACGTCAGGCGAAAGGCATGGTTCTTACGCAAAAATGCCCACAATGTTGTCACTGAAAATCATTATTCCATAGAACTTTTTTTCATTTCATTTTTCTTTATATGTTAAGATTTTGATAAGTCATTTCAAAAAAATAAATGAGAAGATGACACCTGCACTTACATCAAAAGACTACCAGCTACAATCAAGACAAAAAATTGGCATGTTGTTCTTAATGCTGCTGTTTCTTCTACATTCAAAACAAAATCAACAGCAGGAAAAAGGAGACACAATGCAGGCAAAAGACACTGAAGCAACAAGAAGAATAAACAGAGCGGCAGCCTCAAGCAGACTACAAATCAAGGGCAGCACAAAAGAAGAACTAGAAACAAAAACCTCAACAGCAGCAACAAGAAAAAAAAAGCAACCATACAATAGCAAAGGAATAACCATTGCCTTTCTCTGTATTATTTCTGGTCAAGGTACTATACAATTGTCTTTCGATCCTCAGATGATCTATTCTCATGCTCCTTTCTGTTTTTCACCCCCTTTTTTTCGACTTTTCCTTTTTTTGATTTTCAATCGTTTATGAATTCTGTGGTTTGTTTCCAGTGGGGTTTTTTTCATAATAATTTTTAATTAATAAGTCAAGAACTTGCTGTGTTGTATTTTGTCTGAATTCATTTTACATTTTTGAAAGTTGTGTTATCTGTTGGATGAAAAAAAAAATTACTCTGTTTATTCTTTTGTTTAAAATTATTTTGTTATTCCTCTTGTGTTTTTTTTTGTTTTTTTTTAATCTTTCCTCTTTCGGTAACACTTGTTGATTCTTGAAAATCTCCTTAATTTATTATTTGAGATGAGGTTGTATACAACAGGTGATAATATGGATTGGTGGTGCAGAGGTAACGCATCTGCTTGGATAGAGAAAAATCGGGGTTCGATCCCTGTTTGTGCTCCATCCACTAGGCCCTAAGAATAGTCCCGGTGCTAGTCTTTCGGTAGAGACGATACACCTAGGTACATTGTGCAATACGCTTTTTGTGCACGCAATAAACCCACAGCAATCGTTAGAGAGCTTTCCCTGGCAAAATTCTTTAGAAAAAGCAACTGTGATAGGGAAACAGATACACCATGGCGATACGCTCGCTCCGCCGAGAGCAGCCTCTGTTTTACGCAGAAACAAATGCGGCATGATTTAGTCGTATGCAAATACAACATATACACCTGCAAATTAGAGCTAGATAATTATGTAATGCTCAGCAATAACACATAATTTGTAATTTTTTTATGTTAACGAGAAAGTAAAAAACAATGTTTTTTTCTCCTATTTTGAAAGCTGGAACCAATCATTTTTTTTCTTTTAAAGAAAGTGATATATTTCAACACTAGAATGTAATGCACATGGAAGAAGACGAATAGTCAGGTCATTCATGAGTACCGCTTTCTAGATAAGCCATCCCTCAGATAGGGACTGAATAGCTCAGTGGTCAGAGCACTCGCTTTCCTCAAGTTAAGGTTAAGCAGCATTGAGCGTCGTTACCAATTGAATGGGTGACCGTTTGTGTTCCTTGGCATCAGTGCAGTTCCCTTAGTTCACCCAGCTGTGAATGGGTACATGTCCTCTTTGGGGTCATGGGAGGTAAATCAGCGAGGCAAAGGAGATGAGCATCGCCCTCAATATGCCGGCCCCTAGAGAAGCCGAGGTCTCTGGTCCCTCACTTCCCAATGACCACTTAGGTTATGGGACACCTTTACCTTTCCGTCTTACCTTTTACCATCCTCAGCTGTGACAGAAGTGTCCGGGGTTGTCTTAGAGTGAGGCAATGCTCAGAACATTGCTGTGTTTTCTACAGTGCAGGAATAGAAGGACATGTTTTAGGAACTTTACAGTGACAAGCAACTGAGATGATTGTGTGTTTCTTAGACGACTGCTTAGATTCAGTTAGAAAGATAAAAGAAAAAATAAAAGCATATTACACAAACTCGGAACAACAAAAACGCTTCTTACTTTAATGTAGACCATGCACTACAACACTCTAGATACACACCTCATGAAAAATGTCTTTCAAAGCAAGACATATGGAAAAAATGTATTAAAAAAAGGCAGACCACCAACTTCTCTCATCGGCAACAGCACCAAATCCTGTGGCACGAGAATCCATGAAGTCAGCAGGGCCAGCGAAGACCGAGGCAAATGGAGAAGGACAATCATGTTGGTGGCATTGAACGCAGTGGCTAACACTAAAGTCAGTGATGCCGACAGGTTAGAAATGATAACATGGATGATCCCGCCTTGTCCATTCAACAGCTAGGCGGAGACAATAATTATGTTCGGCTGTTTAAGTTGTCTCCACAACACACACACACACACACACACATACACACACACACACACATACACACACACACACACACACACACACACACGCGCGCACACACACACACACACACACACACACACACACACAACACACACACACAAAGTGTCTGGTAATGTTTGGGTTATCATTGTTATCCAGCTGGGATTAGCCTATCAGCTGGGTACGGACTTTATGATCTCCCTTGCATCCTTTCTTATAAAGTATCCCCAAACATAAGGCACAAAGATTTACTAAGCGCGTATTTTCTTCTATATTCAATTTTTTACAACATTTTTGTCAAACATATTTTCTTTCTCTTTCTATTTCATCTTTTACTGGCAGCAGTGGTAAACCACAGGAATATTTACCTATTCCTAGAGCTGTAATGGACACTTCTGAATTCTAAAAAGTGTCTTGCTCTTACCACAGAGGGTGAATGACATTGCAAGCACTGCCAAGACCTCAGAAGAATGCTCGACCAGAAACCGAAACATATGTCGGGTCGGGTCAGGCTAAAAGCATGTTCCTTACTCAATAATTCCATAAATGCTACCTTCAAAGACATCTAAAACCGGTTTTTTTATTTGAATCATTTAAAAACACCAATTTCATGATGAGAATGAACATGTAATTGAATACCTGCACTTGTTTATCTCCATTATAGTATATCAATATCAGGTATATATATATATATATATATATATATATATGTATAAATTAAATTGTACATACACACTTACATACAAGCAATTTCTTATTCAACTAAACATATTCCTTATAGAACCACTACTCGCCTTCCTACCCTGAATCCAGAATGACCTCAGCAGTGCGACATCAGCCAATATCTTCCACCTCAACATCCAGTGAGAGGGGCAGTCTGGCAGGCAGGCAGAGAGGGAGCCTGAGATGAGAGGAGTCAGGTCCAGCCACTTCTTCCTGACTATAACTGGATGCTGATCAGGCCGTCTTCATTGTCCACCATCACGTGGTCTACACATCTCTTCTAATAGGTTCAGACCCGTGTACGACAACACGCAGAACATCTTGTACACACATTACATCTCGTTCCACTTTTCGTAAGAGTAGGCCATTGTGTGCCGGTGGGAACAGATGATTATATTTACAAAAATGCATACATATGGGCTTGGAAGAAGATCAGCACATGAATGGGATGGTGTTGTCTAATTCATGTTGCGTTTTATTTCAATTTTTTGGTTATGTTCTTTTGTTGACATTTTGTTAATAATACTGGTTTTTTTTTCACTTTTTTAATGTTTTGATTTTTCTTCCTCTTTATTGTCATGGTAATCGTTGTCACTAACATTATTTCACCAATGAACCATAACTACTTACATAGTCTTTACCCTACTAATGTTTTTTTTTTATTCAGCGTTTGTGAAAGCTTTGTCAATTCATTGCTTTTCAATCAAACGTCCATTTATGCATTCACTTACTTATACCACTTTGTCACAGCAAATTTATCTGCGTAAAATTCGGGCTTCTCTCCCCAGGGAGAGCGCGTCGCCACAAGTGCAGCGCCTATCCATTTCGGTTTTCTTTTTTTCTGTCTGCAGTTATATTTTTCCTATCAGAGTGGTTTTTTTTCTAACATAATTTTGCCAGGGACAACCCTCTTGTTGCCGTGGGTTCTTTTACGTGCGCTAAATAATGATGTGTAACACAGGGACGCACCCAGACCACCACTCATGATCTAATGGATGGGAGAAAAGTTTTAGGCCCAAACGGGATTCGAACCACCGCACACTCCGACCTGGACTCTTCGCTTTCTAGGCAGGCTCTATTCCTCTAGACCACCAGTCCACCATATATCAGGACAATGTATCCCTCAGTCTCTGAAGGCTATGAAGTTGCGTTCTAGACTCAATTGTAAATAAAGAGGACATCACAATATTCATAAGTACAGGAATATTATACCCGCCATAACATATACAACCAATGGTAAAACAAGAGGACGTGACAACACAGTATTCATAATTCACAGTATTCATAATTCACAATGTTATACAAACATCATTATAGTATCATTAACATCAATTTATGGAAATGTGTCCCTGCTTCTTCTTTTGGTAGCGAGAAAAACACATTGCGATAGAATGTTCTTGCGCATTACAATCTCAGAGAGAGACGGAGAGAGACAGAGAGAGACATGCTCAGAGTCAGAAATCCACATGTAGTTTCATCAATATCAGGCCACCATGGGACCATGAGCCAGAGAGGCCCTGCACTGCTGCTGAGTCACTTTGGTGGTGTTCAGTGATGCCTGTTCTGAGCTAACACACGCAGGACACCACCTACTAAGCTCCCTACTAACGACAGTATTAGCTCAGTTACGGAGCCAGACTGAGTGAGTCACCCACCCGAGTTGGCCTTCAGAACAACGTCTTTCGAACGACCGTCCCCCGTGAACCTCCAACCCTAAAGGCCTTGACAGAAAGTCACCACAGTCACAGATGTGTATGGGGAAAACAAAGCTAAGGTCAAGCATTAGGCAAGAGCAGCTGGGGCCATAAAATTAGATATATTCTTTTTATTATATTGCATGATAATCAATGATGATAAGGATGATGATTGCCAGGATGCTGCTATGGAGGTGCGTGTGAATTAAGATTTACTCTATGCTTTCTATCATAATAAATCATATCCCGGCTTGAGCCAGGTCCCAGAGATACAGATACACATGCAGTGTTGGTCAGATGGTTTAAGCAACACTCTCAAAGCCGCATCTGAAGAGTGGATTTATTTTATTGTTTTATCTATTTTATTTATTCTTTTTTTATCGAGGATAATGGAATAAGCAATGATATGCTTTTTTTACATCCATTCCCCGTGTGTATGCAGTTTTGTAAATGTCATCCACTCCCACCGGCACACGATGGCCTACACTTACGAAAAGCGGAACAGGATTAAACATGTGCGCAAGATGTTCTGCGTGCGTTCACACACGGGGCCTCGGTTTTTGGTATCATCGGGAAGACTTTTGGGAGGAGTAGAGTCAGCACTGATGTTAACTCCAGAGGAAAAATCCCCTCGACCGGGAATCGAACCCGGGTCGTCAAATTGCGAGCGCAATGTTCTGACCACTAAGCTGTCCCGTCCCTGGATGAAGCTCAAAGTATGCATTCAGTCTCCTCAATGAGACCACAGCACACTCACTTGGGGTAAAAACAAGTTAGGCGTCTCAAAAAAAATCCAAAGGACTCTCATGGGATTCGAACACGCGACCTTCCAGTCCGTAATCAAAAGTGCTAACCACTACGCCATAGTAGCTGGTTCAGCTGTGGAAGCTGTTGATCCGTGAAGCACGTGGGGAAAATGTGTTCACTCACAGAGGGCGCTGACTGCTAAATCCTGCGCTCTTCAGTGTTCAGTTGACAGACTGATTCAAAGTAAATCGCTCCCTCAACAAGACAAGACGTGCTGTCACGGCTCTCTACGATTTTCGAGGTAAGGCCTCAGGTAAGTGTCCCTTAATATGACTTAGTTCTGGTTTTAAGTATAATGTTGACACCATTTCGAAATAAAACATATGGAAAAGTAAGACGTCTGTGAATCTTCCTCTTCTGTGTACTTTTTTTTTTCTAAAACGAAGTTGCCCAATTATTGTAGCGGAAAATGTCCGTGTGCTCTCCCACTACTGTAACTGGATTCCACCTCCCTTAAGAATTTTTGGGACAGTGAACTGAATTATGTGCGTTGCCCCTGTCATAACCATGAAACTATTTCACCACCCCTTCCTTCTGGGATTTTAGAAACTAAAGTAATTTGACACCCTCTCCCCAAAATAGGTGACCATTTGCGCGCCTTCGCTTCAGTACATCCCCACCCCCACCCCCCTGAGTTCACCCAGCTGTCAATGGGTACCTGCCCTCTTTAGGGTCAGGGAAGGTAAAGCAGCGAGGGAGAGGAGATGGGCGCCACCCTCAATAATAAGCAGGCCCCTAGAGAAGCTGAGGTCTCCGATGCCTCGCTCCCCTACGACCGCCTGTTTATGGGACATCTTTACCTCCCCACTGCCTTTTAGCTATAGCCTACAGAAAGACTAGTATCGAGACAAGTGGCCAATTAAATTTTCTTTCGTATATGTGTATTTGAACCAGTACAAAGTTGTATGGAAGGCAACAGGAACGCGTTAAATCGGAAATAATTTCCCTACCACAGTTAACGTTTAATGTTTTGATAAAATAATCTTGTAAACTGTAGAAGGTGGAAGGTGAAGGAAAATGATTTTTTTGCATCTATGGAATAGTTGTCCCCTCCCCCCCCCCCCCCCCCCCCCCCCCCCAGCAATAGTGCTTGTTGATTTGATAATTCCTTGTATGGTGTCTGAAGTTCGTTTTGATATCCATGTTTTCCCTGACATAGTTTTGTTATTTTATTTTGCCCATGACTGTTGTTGTATCGTAGTACTTAGATGTCTGTCTTCATGGTCGTGAGATGTGCGGGGTTTCTGCTTTTTTTTTTTTTTTTTGCTCCTCGGGCTGTTTCCTCGAGGTTTACCAATGATGAGATTCTTGCGTATGCGACTTTTTTCTTTACCATCTACTTAGCCACGTTCCGACCTGGATGACGGTGTCAAAATACACCTATGCTAGTCTTATTACATTTTTTTCATCAGTTCTTATTGGTATGAGCTGTTCTATTCTTAAGATGGTTGATTTTTTTTAACGTGTGCGTATGACCTTCTGGGTGCATTTGCACAGATGATGTATAGTTTTGATAAAGCGCTGAATCTTGTAAAGCAAACAAATCAAATCGCTTGCATTCAAATCATTTACTCGCATGCAATCGTCCAAAATTATCAAACATCAGATTATAGTTTTAGTTGAAGAAATTTAGTTACTGTGCATATTTTGCCAGTATCATAAAGGGAAAAGGCCTAGTTCCTTGATTACGTGTCAAAAATATAAAAAAACGCTAGGTGCAAACGAATAGGTTGTATACATGTGTTGATCAGATTGTGGCCAGCAG
Organism: Stramonita haemastoma; assembly: GCA_030674155.1. Lineage (NCBI taxonomy): Eukaryota > Metazoa > Mollusca > Gastropoda > Neogastropoda > Muricidae > Stramonita > Stramonita haemastoma. Next base: position 52,138,110 of record CM060334.1, read on the forward strand.
CCGTGCCCCTCCTGATGAGAGAAGGCCAGATGAAGTGCATTAGTACAGGGGGTCAGTGCCAGTGGACTGAGCATGTGACAGCATCACACAATTTTCCCTTGGCTAGACTCTTCAACACAGCTCTGTGTAAAGCCAGTCTTTGGAACAGCCACTAGTGAATAGTTCTGAGATCGAAACTTAGGTTAATGGTTTTGTTTTTGCGTGAGACTATTGTTTTTGTTATTCCATTATCTCGAGGATAATTTGATAAGTTTTCATGTGCTATTTTACATTCAGTCCTCGTGTGTATGCAATTTCGTCATTTATCTCATCCGTTCCCACTCTTCCGAAAAGTGAAGCGGTTTTTAACGTGTGTGCAAGATTTAACGTGTGTGCAAGATTTCCGGCGTGCGTTCGCTCATGGGACCTCGGTTTATCGTTTCATCGAAAAACTTTTCTTTTGTGGGGATAAGGGGGGGGGGGGGGGCTGTTAGAGTTGGCACTTATGTTAACTCCAGAGGAAAAATCCTCCTGAACAAGATTCGAACCCAGGTCAGCAAATGACAAGGGCATTCCTCTGACCAACAGGCTATCCTGTACCCCGTTCTACAATCCTAGTGCTATTGCTAAAAGTTCCCACATAGAAACTTAGGTTTGTTTATTTTCGCCTTTAGAGTGGGGATAATTTACAGTCGCAGTGCTCAGTCTATTTCTAATTTGTAGTTAGAAGCGCAGAAGCGCATGTGCATCTGGTCAAATACCGTTTATTTTTTGGAAAATGCTTCTTGGCTGTCTCCTTGACTTGTCAGTGCCTTCAGATGATCACTGAACACCACATTCCGGGTTGCTTTAACATCCCTTGTTAGATAAAAATGAGATTAACAAAGGAAACTAAAAGAAAAAAATTGATTAGACACAAACCTAAATTGCCATTGTCAAAAGTTTAAAATTTGTAGAACTAGGAAGAAAATGAATGGTAACTTTGAAAAAGAAATGGAATAGGAACTTAAAAGTAAACCAAATAAAACATTACCTTCCCTGGACATAAAAACAAACAAAAAGCCTCCTAAAACTAAACATATCTCAACTAAACCAACCCGCAAATAAAACTAAACCAAGTAAAACAAAACTAAACGAAACCAAAATAAATCAATGAAAAACGAAAGGGGGCAAAAATGGAAATAAAGCAAACCAGTCCAGGGAAGCTAAACAAAACTAAAGTAAAGCTAGGTGTAGGAAGGGATGGAAAGGTGACAGTGATCCTGGTGTTCCGGAAAGATCATCCTTGAAGGCACTGACAATGCTGGGGAGAAATCTTGTTCGATTCGATAACGAAAACGACCAGGACTTCACACTCAAGCGTTCATTTGCTGAAAGATGGGGGAACCCATGGCGCTTGACTCTACTTTTGATGTGAGAATAACCATAAAAAAAATCTGCTTCTACTTTGCTGGGATGTTCAGGATTAAAGGCACGAGCTTTTTACATCAGATTCCTAAAGATCCTTTTTTTAAGATGTTGCTCAGAACATGTTTAACTTTCTGAT
>CM060334.1:52139734-52144734 GCA_030674155.1 Stramonita haemastoma
TTTTTTTTTATGTGTGTTTGTGTGCGTGTTGTGTTGTTGTTATTTGGTATTTTCCTTTGATATAGAAGATAATAGAATAAAAAACTCATGTGCTTTTTTACTTTCCAGTCCCGTGGTATGCAAGTTTTTGTAATTGTGTCATTTGTTTCCCCCGACACACATGGCATACTCTTACTAAAAGTGGAACAAAATTTTAAAACGTGTGTGCAAGATGTTCTGCGTTTGCACACGGGGCAGCTTGGTTTAAAGTCTCTCAAAAGGACGTTTGGGGAAGTGGAGTCAGCGCTGATGTTAGCCCCAGAAGAAAAAATCCCCATCGGACCCGGAATCGAACCAGGTCGTCAAATTGCGAGCGCAATGTTCTGACCAATAGGCTATCCCGTACCCCGTGTATGTAAGTAAGTTGTGTGCGTGTGTGTGCGCGTGCATACCCGCGCACACCTGTGTGTGTGCATATTTTGTTTTGTGCGTGTGCGTGTGCAGACACACAGACAGGCAGATACACAGAGATACACAGACACAGAGATTGGGGAGAGAGAGAGAGGACAGTGACACACACCACCCCAAATCGCGCCCCCACGACACACAAAACCCACCCCAGCACGCACACACACCCACACACACACACACACACCACCACACCCCACAACACACACAAACACCCACACGGACTGACAGAAACGTTTGGCAGCCAAACCAACCAACCAACCAAGGCAGAGTTGTGATAACCAAATAATTATCTACTTACACCATAGAGGGATGCTACCTAGACTCTAAAAGTACACAGCCACACTGTCTAGATTCTCAGCTCTCCTCCATTTTTCCCTTCTTTTTTTGCTCAAAACCGTCATTTGATATAAAGAAACGAGGCGTTTGTCCGAACAGGAAGGGCAACAATCCCGTACATATAAAAACAGTCATTATGCAAGGGAAGGGCAGCCTGCAATCTTACATCTCTGGAATTCGAAGGAAAAGTGGAGGACATACTTGTTTTCTCTTTTGGGGCTTGTTTCGCTCATAAAATAGTTTTTTTTCTTTTTTGCTTTTTCTAAAAAAAGTCAAGAAAACGTCGACTCAAAACCTTATGTATAAAAAGTGGGTGACCCTTTACTCAGTTGGCTCCGCAACTGAGCTCATGCTGTTGTTAGTAGGGGCCTTAGTAGATGGTGTTCTGTTGTATGTTAGCTCAGAACAGGCACCACTGAACACCACCCATAGTGACCAAGCATCAGTGCAGGGCCCCTCAGGCTGGTGGCCTCAAATTGGTCTGACATTGCTGCAGATCTTTCGACGCCGAGGATACGACATAACGAATCTGGGTGTGATTTTGACGGAGAGGATGAAGTTAGTGGTGTGAAAGCAATAGGACAGAAAAGTCACAGAAGATCAGGCAGCCTAATAAAGAAGAAATATACTTATTGACTTTTCACTATCTGCCCTGCCCAGCCCCTAAATAGTGTACAGCCTTCTTCATTCTTTAAAGTTGTTTTTTTTATTTTGTTGTTGTTGTTTTTTGCAGCCAAACACTGCGTACACATGCTTCAGGCTGCCAAAGCCAAAACTAACAACACTTGGAAAATGGACGCCTTTAAAGGGAGTACACTCTTCAATTTATATCTGTGAAATATTCTGAAAACTGGAGATGGGGGCTTCATATTTTATTCACACAGTTCCAAAAATAAACTGGACTTTGTGAAATGCAATGTATAATTTATTCCCCCTGACCAAAACATTTCATTTTTCCCCGAAGGGGTGCAAGGGGCATGTCAGTATAAATGGCATCCAACACTTTCTGGAAAATCTGTGCCAGGAATTCCCTCTTTTCGATCCCTCTCTTTGTTTCTGTTTTGTTTCTTTTCCTCCTCATCACCTTCTTGTCTAATTTTTGCCTTTTCAGTCCATTCTCCTGCCTTTTATCCAGTGAGACTTAAAGGTATAACAATAAATTATCCTCCCACGTCGAAATCGATTAGGCCGGCTGGACCTGATTTGTCAGGCACTTAACAGGCAAGCAACAAACTTTAGCTCATATGACAGATACCAACAGTTGTTCTCTGAGCATTTGACGAAGCAAAAGAAGAAAAGTTTTATTTGAAATGACAGTAGCCTGATGCAGTTGTTTTTTGCTTTCCTTTTGCAAATTTTATGCTCTCTAACAAGTAAAACTGAATGTACATATGCGCGTATATGCTATTAAAAAAAAACCCCTTTCTGTGCCAAAATAGTCTGGAAAATGAAACTACGAAGGCAGGAAACAGACAAGAAGGTGACAAAGGAAAAAGGACAAAGCAGAAACACAAAAAAGAGAAAGAAAAGAGGGAATTTCTATCAGAATTTTCAGAAGGTGGGGATGCTATTAATTTTAAACTGACAGCCCCCAACCCCCACCCCCTGCATCACTAGGAAAAAGGGGAGGGTGGGGGAGTGAATTTTTTATACAAGAACATGGACATAAATTAAAAACTGGATACGGCCTTCTGGATGTGTGAGAAAAATAATACTATTTACTCGTGTTTTTTTTTTTAATTCAGAAAAATATTGCAATAAACGTGATATTTTACAGTCCTCTAAAAATCCGATATAAATATAACCCCTTGAGAAGCCTGTCTCCTTCATCATCTCTATTCCACAGGGGAAAATAAAGCAAATGGGGCAGGGGTGTAGGGGTAAGAAGGGGAGGAGGGGAAAAGGGGGAGATTATTTTATGTTTGCAACTCTTCCCCTACTCTCTCCCCCCCCCCCCCCCCCCCCCCCCTGTGCTCTGCTGCAGACACCCTGTGCCTACAAACACCTTGATTCAAAACAAGACATCCTGTGCTTATGAACACCTTCGTTCAAAGAAATAACCGTTTTCCGTTGCTCTTTTTCTACTTGTGATCCATCGATCTGGGATGACCTCCCTCTCTCCCTTTACCCAAAACATACTTATAAGACCTTTAAAACCAGCCTCAAAACATACTTATTTCCAAGCCAACAATTTTTCTTTTGTAGAATCTGAAATCATGCATAATCGTCTTTTGTATAGGTGTACATGGCGGGAAGCAGAACACTATGAGGATTGTGCATAAGACGACAAAGGACATTGTAGATCTTCCCACTTTAATATATTAGAATTAATCACTTAGCATGAATCCATCCCATTTAATTAATCTGTCGGCGTGAATCTATCAGATTTAATCAATCAGTTGCTCTTGTCACTCAAGGCTCACAACTTTGCTACCTTAAAACTATGATTTATGTCTGATTGACTGTCTATCTGTCTGTTTATGTCTCTTGTGTGTGCCTGTGTGTCTGTGCGTCTGTGTGTGTGTGTCTCTCTCTGTGAGTCTGTCTGTCTCTCTGTCTGTCTATATATCCATCCTTCAATCCATTTTCTTTCTTTCTTTCTTTCTTTCTTTCTTTTTATTTCTTTTTCTCTTTTTCTGTCTGTTTATCTATCTGTCTGTTTGCCTGTCTGTCTGTCTATCTATTTTGTTTGTTTGTTTGTTCATAATCATATCTATTTACCTCTCAGTCCGTTTGTCTGTCTGTCCGTCTGTCACTGTCTCTCTGTCTCTTCTCTGTCTCTCTCTGTCTCTGTCTCTGTCTCTCTCTCTCTCTCTTTCTCTCTCTGTCTCTGTCTCTGTCTCTCTCTCTCTCATCTGCCCAAACAGAATGTTTGAAGAGATAGAAACCTACATATTGAAAGGTACCAGGATCTGTTCGCGGCTGATTTAATCCATTGCCTAATCACGTGACGCAAACAGTCACGTGATCCCATGCGCGCAGAATGTGGACAAGGGAGGATAACTCTGGGATAATGATAGTCATTGATGGGGAGTTAACCCACAATCACAGTGTGTGGACCTTTGGGTAATGGACGATGGCTTGTCTCCCCTGTCTGCACTGTGTCATCATTTACTGATTTTCACGTTAAAGGGCAGAGGTGCTTGTCTGTGCTGTTAAACGGAATTTAGTGTATGCACATAAAACATAATTATGTATGTGTGTGTGTGTGTGTGCTGCGCGCGCGCGTGTGTGTGTATGTGTGTGTGTGTGTGTGTGTTGTGTGTGTGTTGCGTTTGTGTGTGTGTGTGTGTGTGTGTGTGTGTGTGTGTATGTGTGTGCGCACGCGCGCCACAAATTTGTGTAAAAACCCAACAGTAACCAAAGAGGCAGTACGGTAAAGAAGAGAGTGATCATCAGTAGTTTGCTACCAATGATAGTCATTGTACAGGAAGCGTCTGGCAAACAGTGTATCTCAGATAGCAACGTACGTACGCACTTATACGGATAGTTATATCTAGTGATATTTGTGATGTGTAGACCACAATATTTGCCCAGAAATTTCGCCACTTACGCTATTGTAAGAATATAATTATACCTAGTGCTATTTATGAAGTATAGCCAACACTATATTTTTCCAGAAAAAATGCCACTTGTGCTATAGCAAGGATATTTGTTAGGCTCCAGCCCAAAATGAGTCGTTTCATACCATACCCGCTTTTCTGCAAGGAGCCATTTTAGGCAAGAGGGGGTCAGGTTGTCGATTTTGAGATTTTGATTGATTATAAAACTTTAGCCAATCTTCTACCTCGTACTGAAATATTGAGTCGCAAATTTGTTTCCTTTTGCTTTAAAAACGCATTTGAAAAACATCCAATCCCTCATTCTGACCACCTATTACGATGCAAAGCTTGTCAATTTCTCATGCACAGTGCACAAATCCAACATCACTCAGTAAAGAGTGCAATAATTGGCATGCCCTTTCTTTTAACCTAGTCCAAGTGTGGCAAGTTCATGCTATAATTAGCACCAGCTTGGTCCCATCTCGGCTAGGATGGCATGGGATGGGATGGGATGGGATGGGATGGATTAATTAGCAGCTGAGAGGAGCTGAAAGTGGGGGAAACTGGCAGTTGTACATATTGTCATCTTCTTTAAGCTACTATTTCTACCATGTCATAACTTTTCATTGAATTGTCTGATTTTCAATCTGTTTTCTGTTATAAATAGCTTTT
>CM060334.1:52152234-52154734 GCA_030674155.1 Stramonita haemastoma
GTTTTTTTTATGTGTGTGAGGGCTAACACCTAATTTGTATCAAGAAAAGAGAGAATACTGGCTTGAAGTGTTTTAGTATGTGAGACTCTCAGGCAGATTGTAAGCGCAAGCAGTAATACACATTTTCAAAAGACATCTTTGCTTGTGGCTCGTTTATGTTGCTTGCTAGAATTGTAGGCAATGTCTTTGGGGAGCACTGACTTAAGCTGTGCTGTGTATGTGAAGTGAGAGATCTTAAACATACATGACCAAGCTAAACCCAGGGTAAGTGTGTGAAGTGACTAATCTGAATTATTAGTACACTGGACAAAAAAAAAAAATCAGCGTAATTGTGAGAAGTGACAGCTTTGGATGATCACACTTGATCAAGCAAAACAACTTTAAAAGTGTATTCTGGAACTGGTAGTACCTAGCATACGCCCCCCCCCCCCCCCCCCCCCCCCCTTGTGCACTGATTTAGGGCAAAATTGGGGGGTGGGCGTTTGCTAGGGATAGACCCCTTTGCACAAAGTAATTTTTGTGCTCAACAGTGTAATTGAGTGAATACAAACCCCGAAAGCATGTAAGTTAGGTCGTGTGAGTAGAAGTGAAGGAAAACAGAAAAAAGGGACTTTGAGGCAAAGAAGGCCAACGAGTTCCATCGCTTTCCGTTGTAGGTCTTTGTTTCGCAATATCCTGCTTTCAGATCTTTCATCTTCCAGATAATGCAGCACACCTTGGTCGCCATGTTCAGATGTAACTGCTGGTCCTTTTGACAGTTTCCGTTTTTGTTTGTCTTTTCCGTACTGCTGTTCAAGTCTATCTCTGTTTTCACTCCATTCCCTGATCCTCTTCCTATCCACAGAAAAATTCACGGGCACACTCCGAAACATTCCCACCTGCTTCGTTATCCAGATACTGGAGGGCTTCCAATTTGAAAGATACAGTGTAAGACTGTCGCTTGGGCATTTTGCAAAAATGGCACAGACAGATTCAAGAACCAACTTCCAGCCATCAGGAAGCGTTGTCAAAGTACCGGAACGTCACTGACAGACAAAAGACATCAGTGGAAAAAGCATGACGTAATTTTAATTCACTTTGTTGGGGATGGGTGGGAGTGAGGAGAGGGGACAAAGAATAAGAAAAAAGGAAAGAAACACGAAAAGGTAAAGAAGGGGAAAAATATGACTTTAAGAACAGTCTGCACAAAGCCTAGTGAAAGTGCGCATAGTCTCTTTGAAAAAAAACAGGGTGGGCGTTTGCTAGGTAGTTACCCCTGAGCACAAATTTTGGCCCAAAGTGGGGGGTGGGCGTTTGCTAGATGGTGGGCTTATGCTAGGGATTTTACGGTAGTTGTATACGGGTGGGATAGCTATGTGGTCAGAGTGCTGGCTTTCCCCTCAGTCAAGTTAAGCAGTATCGAGCGTGGTTACCAGTTGGATGGGTGACCGCGCCTTGGCTTCAGCACAGTCTCCAAAGTTCACCCAGCTGTCAATGGGTACTTGCCCTTTTTAGGGTCAGGGAAGGTAAAACAGCGAGTGAGAGGAGATGAGCGCTGCCTTCAATATGCTGGTCCCTAGAGAAACTGAGGTCTCTGATGCCTCGCTCCCCTACAACCGCCTAGGTTATGGGACACCTTTACCTTTACTTTACCTTTATTAGTGGGTTTTTCTCTTAATGATAGTATGTGTTTTGGGGTTAAATGTTTTGCCATTAGTTTTTGTTAAGCGTAAATCTCCATACCATCTTTAGTGGTTGTATCATTTGGCATTGAGAGTGTATTATCAGTCTTTCATGATCAAAACAGGGATGCTTTCATCTTTTTCTTCTGTTTTAGATATTTTTTTCTTCTTTCAAGACAATCTGTATTATATAACATAACATTAGTCTTCTAAAGAAACATACTCATGAAATTAAAGGCAAATGTTGCTATCATAATATCAGCCACAAACATTCAAATTATTGCCATGAACTCTTAACAACTTAAAAGTTAGTTTTCAATTTATTGAAATTTAAGAACCAAAAACGTTACCCACCCTCCATCCTCTCCATCCAAAAACAAACAAACAAACAAACAAACAAACAAACCCCAAAACAGAACAAAATTAAAAAAAAAAAAACCTAAACTAACAAGAACACAAACAAACAACAATAAACAAAATAACCAACCAAAGATAGCAACAGCAGCAGCAGCAGCAGCTACAGAGGCTAGAACAACAACAACAACAACAACAACAACAGAACAGGAAAGATTGAAAAAGAAAAGTGAAAATACAAACAGGACAAGGGGTATAAAAGTATATGACATATGGGTGTCTGGGGATGTGTCTCCTTTGATAGCACTTCAGGGAGTTGACAGATTTTTTTTTCAGTTATGTTTTATTGTGTTTGTAGATTCTCATTCATCCTTCCCTTTTTTTCCCTTGCTTGTTTATTTTTTGCCTTCTTATATATCTTTTAAAAGTTGTTGTTTGTTTGTATTCAGTTTTTCTTACCTTCCTTCTCTTTTCCCTGGAGTTTT
>CM060334.1:52157234-52162234 GCA_030674155.1 Stramonita haemastoma
TAAATGTCATCTGTTCCCACCGGCACACGATGGCCTACTCTTACAAAAAGCGGAACATAATTTAACGTGTGCGCAAGATCTTCTGCGTGTGCGTTCGCACATGGGGCCTCGGTTTAAAGTCTCATCCGTATGACTTTTGGGGGAAGTGGAAGTGAGGGAGGGGATATTTAAAATATTGAATTTATTTCATCAGGCTGCGAAGGCTTAAACATGGACGTTTAGATCTGGTAGAAAACCAAGGATGTTCAAAATCGATTTTTTTACTTGGTCGTAAATAATGATTGTATTACAATGGAAATTGTGGAGTGTTAAAACATAGAAGTTTTGATCTGTTTGCAAACTGGCTTGCTTGACCACAACCCCTGAAATCTCTGTCAGACAGCTTCATGAAGGTGTATGGCACCCCAGGGATAGAGGCTTTCTGTTAGTCTTCAGTCTCTTCCTGTCTCTGAGGACATTGTGAGGGGGGGGGTGGGGGAAGGGTTGTGCTGTATATGTTTATCTGTTGAATTTCTGTTTGTCTGCCTGTCTGTTTGTCTGTCTGTCTGTTTGTCTGCCTGTTTGTCTGTTTGTTTTTCTCTCTTTCTCTTATGTTCATAAATTCCGGTAAGAAAAAAGGCGAGTGGGTAGGGAAAGAAAGAAAGAAAGAAAGAAAGAAAGAAAGAAAAAAAGACATAAAGACAGACAGAAACAAAGACAGACAGACAGACAGACGGATAGACATTAAGAAAGAAAGACAGACAGACAGATAGACAGAACAGACAAAAAGGAGAGAAAGAGAGAAAGAAAGAAAGAAAAAAAAGAAAGAAAGAAAGAAAAAGAAAGAAAGAAAGAAAGAAAGAAAGAAAGAAAGAAGAAAGAAAGAAAGAAAGAAAGAAAGAAGACAGAAAGAAAGCAAGAAAAAAAAACACAGACTGACAGACAGAAAGAAAGAAAGAAATAAAGAAGGATAGAATAAAGACAGAAAGAAACAAAAGAAAGAAAGACAGAAAGAAAAGATAGAAAGCAAAACAGACAGAATGAAAAATAAAATAAAACCAGAGAGAAGAGAAAGAAAGAAAGAGAAAGAAAAAGAAAGAAAGAAAGAAAGAAAGAAAGAAAGAAAGAAAAGAACAAAAAAAACCGAAAAAGAAAGAAAGAAAGACAGGAGTGACATGATCCCAAGAGTGAGAGCAGACTACATGTGACAGGAACCTGGAAGTTTCCTAGCCCTGTCTGATTGTCTGGTTCAGTTGATGACATTGCTTCAAATGTTCCCACAGTGTTTTTTTTCTTCTTCTGTGGTGTAGTACCACATCACAGACATGTCATTGAGTGTTCTAGGTTTTTTGTTTTTGTTTTCTTCTTATTTCTTTTTTTTTGGATCGGTTCTTTTCTCAAGGGACTTAAGTGTTCTGTATAGTATACGCCTGTATCTTTATTGGTATACTACATATTTGTTTCTTGTTTTCTCTGTTACAATGTACGTGCCTGTCTGACTATCTGTCTGTCTGTCTATCTGTCTGTTTGTCTGTCTTTCTGTATATTTGTCTGTCGCTCTGTGTGTATCTCTCTCCCCCCCCCCTCTCTCTCTCACACACACATACACGTTAAATCCTGTTCCGCTTTTCGTAAGAGTAGGCCATCGTGTGCCGGTGGGAACAGATGACAATATTTACAAAACTGCATACACACGGGGACCGAATGAAAAAAAGCACATGATTGCTTATTCTGTTATCCTCGATATAAAAGAATAAATAAATAAATACACATACACACACACACACACAAACCCACAAACACACACACACACTACATCCCCACTTCCTCTCTTTATTTTTCATTTTTCCTCTCTCTATCTCTCATGCATCACACACACACACACACACACACACACACACACACCACACACACACACACACACACACACACACACACATATATATATATATATATATATATATATATATATTATATATATATATATATATATATATATATATATATATATATATATATATATATATATATATATACCTTAACACCCACTAACCACAACCACCACGGTCACCACCTACTGCTGTATTTAGTCTTTCCAACTTTCCAAATAAAAAGAAAAGGAATCAGAACTTTAGAAACACTAAGCCCCTTACTGCCTTCTGTGGTTAAAAAAGGTGGGGCCCGAGAGTCATGGAAAGTAAGGATCAGCCATTTGATCCTGACTGATTAAAGGTATAAGGGGGCGAAGGAGGGTGGGTGGGAGTCTGATCCTATTAGACCGCCATTACTGCACCCCGTCACGTGACCTAGAGATTTGTTCTGCTCAGTCTCCTAGCATTCTGTGAGGAAGACAGACTAGGGCGTACATTTTATTAACGTTAGGGAGGCTCTGAATGCGCGGATGATGGTCGAGATTTGAGTTCTCGCTTAAAAGTGGTAGTTGGTCGGATGGGATTGTGGTTATTGTTTTTGACTGAGACATAAATAGCAACTATCTGTTCTACATACACACGCTTGTGTACAGCTATCAGGAACAACAACACACTCCACTATAATCACAGGACCATTATTACTTCATAGGACTATCCCTAGTCAGAAGCTGCAAGAACAAATACAAGAGGGAAACTAGAACAATAAAAGCAGCAGCAGCAGAGACAATAACGGAAACAACATTAAATACAATAACTAAAAAAGCAGCATAAAATCATCAAGAAGAACAACAGCAACAACAAGAACAAACAGAGCAGCGTCAAGGATAACAAAACTAGCAGCAGCAACAAGAAAAAAGAACAAGAACAGCAGCAACAAGAACAAAAACAGCAGCAGAAATAGGATAAAAAACAAAGCTAAAAATAGGGGGATAATGATTGCTTTTCTCTCTATAATTTCTGGTCAATGTCCTGTATATTTGTGTTTCGATCCCCACTTGATCTATTCTAATGCCTTTTGCTGTATTCCACCCTCTTTTTGTGATGTTCAATCTTTTTTATTTGAAATTTTGTGAATTTTGTTTTTTGGTTTCCTTCTTTTCTGGTGATATATCTAGAACATTTGGTGCGTTTTGCTTTCAATTCTAACAGTATTTTTGACGCTTTTGTCAGACTTTTCTGCTATTGATTTTATGTGTTTTTGATATTGCCTTCTTTCTTTGTTTTTTTGTTGTTTGTTTTTTTTGGGGGGTGTTGGTCTCTTTTTAGCCGTTGATGTCTTTTTATGGTGTTTTTTTTTTTTTTTTTTTTTTTTTTTTTTTGGGTGGGGGGGTCTTTTTCCACTACATCAGCTAAAGTTTGAAAGCCTCTAAAATAATTTCTTTGAGAGGAAATTCAACAAAACTGAGCGACAATTGGAGGTAGATAATTATTTAATGCTGAGTAGAAGTATGAGTTTGTAGGGTTTTTTTTTATGAAAACAGCAAGTAATCCAGAAATACGTTTCAAAAAAGAAAATTAGCCAGTGAGATAGTCAAGTCTTTGGAAGAAAATGAAAAATATTCCAATGGCACTTGGCAAAAGAATAGTATATAATATTTTAGCCATGAGGTATATGCTTTGATTTCTAAACAAGTCATTTTCATATAGGAGAGTAATGGCAATATATATATATATATATATATATATATATATATATATATATATATATATATATATATATATATATATATATATATATATATATATATATATACCCCTTTTCTGCCTTACAGCACATAACATGCCCACATACTGGTGTTTTCTCTGTTTCCAATGTTCATGAACTCAGTGTACATCATTTCTCCTTCGAATCATTCGCCTTGTTACCATTTCTGGAATACCTCACAAACGTAGGTAAAAAGGTAAAGGTAAAAGTGTTCCCATAACCTAGGCGATCCTTGCGGAGAGAGTTGTCAAAAACCTCAGCTTCTTTAGGGACCAGCGTATGGAGGGCAGTACCCATCTTCTGTCTGTCTCTCTGTCTGTCTGTTTCTGTTTGTGTATCTGTCTATCTCTGTCTGTATGTCTCTCTGTATCTGTCTCTGTCTCTGTTCTGTCTCTCAGGTCTCTGTCTGTGTCTCTGTCTGTCTCTGTCTCTCTGTCTCTCTGTCTCTGTCTCTGTCTGTCTGTCTCTCTCTCTCTCTCTGTCTCTCTCTCTGTCTCTCTCTCTGTCTCTCTCTCTGTCTCTCTCTGTCTCTCTGTCTCTGTCTCTGTCTCTGTCTCTCTCTCTCCCTCTCTCTCTCTCTCTCTCTCTCTCTCTCTCTCTCTCTCTCTCTCTCCTCTCTCTTTCTCTCTCTCTCCCCTTACTTCATCTTCCCTGTCCCTAAAAAGGTAAGTACCCATTCACAGCTGGGTGAAATAGGGGGACTGTACTGAAGCCGAGGCGCGCAAACGTGCACCTATCCACTTTGTAACCACGCTCAAGGCTGCATAACCTTAGCTCGGGGGAAAGCGAGTACTCTGACCACTGAACCACCACCACATGAGCAATGCAGCATCAGCCAAAGCCCCCACCCTATCATCCTGTGGGAGGGGCAGGCAGGCAGGCAGGGGATCCTGAAGTGAGGGAAGTCAGGATCAGCTGCTTCATCCTGACTGATAGCAGGATGCTGACCAGCTGATCAGGCCGCCATCATTGTCCGCCATCACGTGATATGCGCATCCCTTCTGATTGGTCTTCAGCGGTTTTAGTTAGTGGCTGTGTGCATTTTCGTTTATGGTCTGCAGTGTCTGGGCCCATTTTGGGTGGAGTTATGTTTTCTTTTTTTGTGGAGGTTTGTTTTTAACATTTTGATTTTTTTTCTCATATTCTTGTGTTTAGAATTCTTACCTTCATCATAGTGGTGAAATGTTCACAATCTTTGTCATTGTATTCATCATCAAATATGCAGTATCTTCTAGCATTGATTTTTCGTTATTGATTTAGTTCATTACCTAAGTGTTCACACAAGACTAGTGTATGTCATTTCATTGGTCTTAAACAAACTATTTTATTGTTTTCTGTAATGTCTTTTGCTTCAGAACTGGCGCATCTATCTATTCTTACAAAAG
>CM060334.1:52167234-52179734 GCA_030674155.1 Stramonita haemastoma
CATCAGGGCAACGTAATTACAGATAGACACTGGCAGTTTTTAGCATCATGAATGCTGTAGAACAGCATAGCGCTGGAAATTTAGTGGGCGTTTTGATAATGCATAAAGCAGTAACATTTTGTTTCATGGGAGGAGAAAGGCACAGTTTTTTATATAGTTTTTGGCCTTAGACATCAGAAAATACTTTTCTAGAGACATTTGATCAGCATGAAGCTTATGGACCCACAAAGAGTAGAAACTGCATCAGAACTATGTCTCACCTAACAATTCGAAGCCATTAGCAGCAACAGCAGCCAGGCAGATCGGAAACTAAAACCACAAGAACAGTAGCAAAGTTTCTGAAGTGTATAGCAACAAAAACCATCAAACTTGGAATCATGTTAACTCAATGGGTTTTACAATAGTAACTTGTTATTTTTTAGTCATATTACTTTTGGAAACACATACACACACACAAACACACACAAACACACACACATACATAACCACACACACACACACACACACACACACACACACACACACACACACACACACACACACACACACACAAACACACACACACACACAATCTCAGTTAAAAAAAAAAGCTTCCAGTAACTTTATCAGTCACACATTTTTTTCCAGTTATCCAAGATGCCTCAGGGCAAACACTAGGGCCAGCAACAAACTTACTGACAAAGGGTATCCCTTTCCCCTTCCCCCACCCCTCCCCCTCCCTCCTCCTCCTCCTCCTCCTCCTCCTCCCCACCTAACGACATTGTCTCCAGTTTCAGGCCGCCTGCCAGTCTGCCCTGGCTGTGTAATGGCCCTCACTGCATCAGGGACAACACGAGCCTGCTGCACGTGCACTGCATGCACAATGAGGATTGGCACTTCTGCAGGGCGGTGCCTCTGATGGGGTGGATGTGTGAGATGTGTGAAGGAAGGTGTGGAAGGGGGTTGGTGGGATGGGGGTGATAGATGGGATTGGGGTAAGAGGTGGGAGAGGATGGTTATTATTTATTTATTTATTCTTTTATTCTTTTATATCCAGGGTAATTGAATAAGCACAGTGTACTTTTTTTTTTTACATACAGTCCCAGTGTGTATGCAGTGTGTGTATGCCTGTGTGCATGCGTGTGTGTTTGTGTGTGTGCGTGTATGTGTGTGTGTGTGTGTGTGTGTGTGTGTGTGTGTGTGTGTGTGTGAGAGAAAGTGTGTGTGTGTGTGTGTGTGCCTGTGTGATGCTGGTACTTTTTATGTATATTTCAAGTGGCTTAAATGCACACACAGACACACATACACACAGACAGACACAGACACACAGACAGGCACACACACACATGTCAGTGCACAGGCTACTTTCAAGCATATTAGTGTGTATGTATGTATGTATGTATGTATGTATGTATGTATGTATGTATGTATGTATGTATGTATGTATGTATGTATGTATGTATGTATGTATGTATATATATATATATATATATATATATGTATATATATATATATATATATATATATATATATATATATATATATATGCGTGTGTGTGTTTGTGTGCGCGCGCACGTCTGTCTGTCTGTCTGTCTGTCTGTCTGTCTGTTTTTCTGTCTGTGACTGTCTGTGCTCTGGCATATTATTACATACACTATGTATTCTTTTGTTACCATCTAATCAGAATTTGAAACCCAAATTTCTATAAACCCAATTGCGAATATTTTTAGATGGCTTTTTATATCTAAAAGAACATTTTTTTTTTCTACAATTCTATTGAAAATTATTTATTGTAAACGTAGAACATTGCAAATCAGGTAATCTTACAGGCAAAGTCTTTTGGATTTTCAAATTTATCTCATAAAATTATACATTTGCCTTCCTGGTCTTTGCCTCTTGGGCTTTTCTTCTTTAACTCTTCCACCCCACACCCCACCCACCTCCTCTTTCCCTCTCCTTCCTCCTCCATTCTTACATTTCCTTTCCCTGAATCTAGTATTCCACTTCCTTATTTTTTCATATTCCATATCTAGTATAGAATTAAGGTTTTCAAAAAAAAAAGTTCATTGGCTGGAAGATTTTTGATGTTGTTTATTGTTGTTGTTGTTGTTATTTTTCTTCCCCTTATTGCCTTATTGTTTTTGTTCCTGCTCTTTCTTCTGTCTCTTTGCTCTTTTTTCTTGGTTTCTGTTTGCTTGACTTGAATGCTGATTATTTGACTGAATGATCAGTTGGTTGGCTGGCTGGTTGACCGATGGCTGTTTAGCCTGTTAAATCCCATTAAATCACAGTTACCTTCTGGTTTGCCATTTCCTTTGCTTTGCCCAACCTCCACTGCCACCATTCACCAAATCTTCCCTACCCTATCCCCTCCCCTCCCCTCTGCTCCTTCTCTCAAAAAACCCAAGGTAGACAAGCAGCAGTTTCTTCACTGTCTAAAAGTCTTCCCAACCCTCTCCTTCCCCAATCCTATTCACCCACTCAAACTTAATCCTGCTCCACTTATCCACCCCACCTCACCCCAACCTCCTAAAAAATTCTGACAGCAGACAGTATCATCACTGACTAACCAGGAATTCCTAATGGACTGAACACAGCCACTCCCCAGGGCCCACTGTGCTCCCCTTTCAGCCCACAGCCCAGTCTGGAGGTGTCACTGCTCCACTTCACAGTTCTGCTGCCTCAGGGGTACGGGGCGAAATCCAATGGAAGTACCTCATCTTCTGAGCGGCTTTGGCCAAAAGACCAGAGGTGTGTGTGGCTGTTATAGGAGGATTGTGCTTGACCAGACACCGGCTGTGGTGTCATTTAGTTGGACAATGAGAAACGGGAGGGTTGGGGTAAAGTTTGTTGGTACTCCCTATGCTAAAACATACACCTGGCACATTTCTGCTTCAGACCTGGCAACATTTTTTAAAATTGTAGTTTTATATATTTTTGCTTGGGATACCTTTTTTTAGATGTGGTGATTTGGTACTGTGATTCAACTAAGTTTGTGTTAAGGTAAATGGATGTAAGCTTTATGAAGTTGAGAGAAGAACATGTCTATTGTTGATTAGTAACATTCGAATTTTTAAAACAAAATATTAAAAGTTGAATTCTTGATTGACAATAAGGCAAGCTGATTTTTTTCTTCTTTTTTTTCAAAAGTCAAACTGTTTAAGTAATTTCAGGTATGGCAACTCAATACACATATTCTAAGTATATTTTTCTAACCCATGTATTACTCAAGTTTCATTACAAATACAAATTCAGTTGGGTGTTGTGTATTGTTATAGGCAAACTATTTGGTAACCTAAATAATACATTAAAATTTATTTCAAAACTCAGAATGCAATGGCATTAATTGTTTTCCATGAAAAATAGTTCTGTTTAAGTATTGATTGTTTACATTTTGAACACCTTAAACTTCAACCAAAGCAATCTTAGATTTTTCAAAAACATGATCAGGTTATTTGAAAAAGAAGACATATCATTCAAAAATTAAGACAGAACAGAAAGATCCAACCAGGCCTTAGTTCAATGAAACATGTACACAAAAGAAAAAGAAGAAAGAACTGGTGGACATCCAATCAGACTTGGGATTAACCCTATCATCCACATAGGCAGTATTAGAGTTAACCCTATCAATGCTACAGACAGCCTCATTCTAAAGTTGCCAGCTGTGTAGCCCAAAGAATCAGGGTTAACCCTATCAAGGCCACAGACAGTGTCATTGTAAAGTTGCCCACTCACTAATCCACAGTATTGTCCATATTATGTCCACAGGGGACAGACACCCTCTGGCGTCAGTATTCTCAGTCTGCCCACAGTCTCTGGCACTGGTGTACCCTAAGTAGGTGTAAGGGGGATGCCGCTAGAGTCTCTTGTGTTCCTAAATATGAGGGTTGGTTAGGTTAGGAAGGACAGAATAGGGCGGGTAGGGTAGGGTGAGGTAGGGTAGTATAGGGTAATCGGGGATAGGGTAAAAATATCTACTTATTCATTCATTCATTCATTCATTCATTCATTCATTCATTCATTCATTCATTCATTCATTCATTCATTTATTTCTTTATTCTTTTTATATTGAGGATAACGGAATAAGTACTCATGTGCTTTTTACATCCATTCCCCATGTGTATGCAGTTTTGTTGATTTTTGTCATCTGTTCCAATTGGCACACAATAGCCTACTCTTTCTAAAAGCAGAACATAATTTACAGAGTGCGCAAGATTTTTGTATGTGCATTCGCGCACTGGGCATCGGTTTATAGTATCATCTGAAAGATTTTTAGGGGGAGTGGAGCTGGCACCGATGTTAACTCCGGGGGAAAAATCCCCTCGAACTGGAATCCAGCCAGATCATCTGAGTTCTAACCACCAGGCTATTCCATCCCCTGATGGGGTGATGTAGTGTAATATAGGATTATGTGGGATAGGTTAAGGTAGAGTAATATAGGATGGTGTAGGGTAATGGTGATAATATAGGCTAGGGTAGGATAGGAAAGTGAAGGGTAAGGTAGTGGGGAATAGTGTGGTAGGGTTAGTGATGTGATATGTTACAATTATGGTATGGTATGGTATGGTATGGTATGGTATGGTATGGTATGGTATGGTATGGTATGGTATGGCATGCCATGGTATGGTAAAGTATAGCGTTGTATTGTATGTATGGTATGGTATGGTATGGTATGGTATGGTATGGTATGGTATGGTATGGTATGGTATGGTTTTACAATGAGTTGTAGTGCAGTGCAGTGCAGTGCAGTGTCGTGTCGTGTCGTGTTGTGTCGTGTGGTGCAGTACAATGCAGTGTAGTGTAGTGTAGTGTAGTGTAGTGTAGTGTAGTGCAGTGCAGCGTGGTGCGCCATAATGCAGTGCAGTGCAGTGCAGTGCAGTGCAGTGTAGTGTAGTGTAGTGTAGTGTAGTGTAGTGTAGTGTAGTGTAGTGTAGTGTAGTGTAGTGTAGTGTAGTGTAGTGTAGTGTAGTGTAGTGTAGTGCAGTGCAGCGTGGTGCGCCATAATGCAGTGCAGTGCAGTGCAGTGCAGTGCAGTGCAGTGTAGTGTAGTGTAGTGTAGTGTAGTGTAGTGTAGTGTAGTGTAGTGTAGTGTAGTGTAGTGTAGTGTAGTGTTGTGTAGTGTAGTGTAGGGTAGGGTAGGGTAGGGTAGGGTAGGGTAGGGTAGGGTAGGGTAGGGTAGTGTAGTGTAGTGTAGTCTAGTATAGCATAGTGTAGTTTAGCTTAAATTCGTGTTACAACATATGGTTTTACTGATACTCTTGATTTCTAGCTATATTTTGAGGAAGACAGTTGGCCTGATGGCTTAAAGCAACACTCTCAAATTTGCATCCATAATGTGAAAAACACACGATTGCTTAACACCAGCCTTATCACTAAATCCATAACACATTTAACCCTGCGTAGGATGTCGGCTGACATGAGGTGGTATAAGAAATAATATATAATCTGTAAAAAATCCAAAATCATAAACACAAAACGCTGCGTGGGAGTAAGCTGGGATTTGAAAATAAAAACCCTAACAATAAACAAACTTATCTTAAGATAAGATCTGGCATTAATCTTTTAAATAAGATATATATCCCTGTGCCTCTGATAGGGCTTAGAATAGCATCACCATTATATGAAGAGGGCTATTAATCTGGATATTCTTTGGTTATCCTGGTTTATGTCTGCCAGTAACAATTAGATTTCATATTAATTTTTATTGTTACTACAAATATTGTGTCACCCTCTTATAAAAATCATAAACATTCCTGGCTTATCTGGAGTTTTATTTGCCTTGATTAAAAGGTTGGTTCATATAATTTTTTATATGTTTTATATTGATTGTAGAAATGTTATGGGGATGCCGAGAGTTCAAGAGTAAGCTGTCATGTATTTTGTTTAAAATAACAATATGTAGCACGTCTAGCTTTGATCTCCAACATTTCGCTTGCAAAGTGTCACTGATATGATCATAGAGTGTCGTTAAAACTTGCCTTCTGTAACACTTTATGCATGCGAGGAAGCACCTCTAAATCAACGTGAAATAATGTTTCACTAAACCAAAAATGTATTTAGCTAAACCATATGGTATTTTTTTTAAACCAAAGCATTATAATGCATTTAATTGCTGCTATTGTGGCAACGCCATCTCCTGATGAAGAACAGACCAAATTTCACACAGAGAAATCTGCTGTGACTCAAAACGGTATACAGGAAGCAAAGCCAGCCTTTTTGCTCTGCATCAACCAGAAGATAGTTCCTGTAGCCCAGCTGTTAAGCAATCAAAGATAAAAAAAAGGTCAAGGTGTCCCATAATAATCATGTGTGGTCGTAGGGGAGCGAGCCATCAGAGAACCCAGCTTCTCTAGGGATCAACATATTGAGGGCGGCGCCCATCTCCTCTCCCTCGCTGCTTTACCTTCCCTGACCCTTTCTAGGGCTACATGTCTTTGCCATTTCCCTGGGGAAATGCAATTTAATTGTTTCACGGAGCAAGTTGATGCCATTATAAAAGACTACACCACGATCCAGCGTTGTTAGTTCATAAGAAGAAGACGTAATGAAACATAATAGAGCTTTCTGAGGCATTGATGTCAGAATTGTGGTCTTCAAATGCTCAGCCAACAACTATTGTTGTATGTCATAATTTTTATGGGCGAAAATGCGTTGAGCTGCCGTTAAGTGTTTGACAAGCCAAGTCCAGTGCATTCAACTTCGATCTCAGGGTGAATTTGTATCGTTAAAAAAAATTCCGAATAAAGGATAGGGGAATGGACCAAGAAGGCAGAACATAGAAAAAAGGGAGGTGGAAGTAAGAAATTAAACAATGCAGACACAAAAGAGAGGGTTACAACAGAGGGATTTTCTAGCACATAATTTCCAGAAGGTGGGGATGCTGTTTATACTGACAGGTCCCCGGCAACTCCATGGGAGAGCTTGCCTTCGAATACACTCATGCTGAGTTAGAATGGTCTGATGGAGGTGATGATGATGGTGATTATGAGTAGGGGAAAATGTTGTCTTAAAAAACTGATATCTTTTTCTTCTTTCACTCTTTCATTCATCCAGTGTTGCTCTTTATTTTCGTTCTGATGAAAATCTATTTCAGTGATTTCAAGAGGAAGGAGTGGAGTGGGAGGATGGGGCAGGAATAGTAAGAGTCCATCTCTAAACTGATGATGTATTTTAATGTGTATTGAAAAACCTGATGCTCACGTCTTGCTTATTCAGTCATTTTGTAGACTGAAATGCTCAATGTCTGAGCGGAGTTGTATTGTAAGACTGGCAGGACGTGTCCATGATCAGATTTTTTTTTTACTGCAAGCATTTGTATTCCCCCATCCCTTCCCAGCTGCTCTCTTTCCATTTTTGCTCTATGGTTTGTCTGTATGTTTGCCTGAATTCGTGCAAACACAAACGCACTCAAACATAGACAGACATACAGAAAGACAGACAGACACACGCACACACACAGACACACAGACACACAGACAGACAGAAAGATAGACAGACCGACAGACACTCGTGCGCACACACACGCACAGAGACACACAGATATACAGACAGATACACATATACACAGACACACATGAACAGACACACACACACACACACACACAGACACACAGACACACACACAGACACAGACACAGAACACAGACACAGACACACACACACACACACACACACACCACACACACACACACACACACACACACACACACACAGAAAGACAGATACAGAGAAAAGTACAAGCAGAAAGAGAGAGAGAATAAACAAGAACTGCTGTACATTGTAGCTGCAGTTAGTTTATCTCTCCTCTGTTTCCCTGTCACGTCTAACTGGATTTCCTGCAGTGAGGGAAGGAGTGGCTTGGTTAAGCCATCCTCCTGATTGGAAACATCTTGCAGGACTGAGTGGGCATGCCAGGGACACTAGCTAGTGTGTTTACTGCTGTTCTGAATCATCTTGCAACACTAAGTGGGCATAGGGACACTAGCCACATGTGTTTACTGCTGTTCTGAAACATCTTGCAACACTAAGTGGGCATAGGGACACTAGCTACGTGTGTTTATTGCTGTACTGAAAGATCTGGCAGCACTAAGTGGGCATGTTAGGAACACTAGCTACGTGTGTTTATTGCTGTACCGAAACATCTGGCAGCACTAAGTGGCATGTCAGGGACACTGTGTGTTTACTGCTGTACTGAAACATCTGGCAGCACTAAGTGGGCATGTTAGGAACACTAGCTACGTGTGTTTTATTGCTGTATTGAAACATCAATTTTTTTTTAAATCTTATTCTTTTATAACGAGGATAATGGGATAAGCACTCTTGTGCTTATTTTCATCCAGTCCCCGTGTGTATGCAGTTTTGGAAATGTCACCCGTTCCCACTGGCACATGATGGCCTACTCTTACGAAAAGCAGAACAGGATTTAACGTGTGCTCAAGATGTTCTGCGTGCGTTCACACTCGAGGCCGCAGTTTATAGTCTCATCCGAAGGACTTTGGGATAGCACTAAGTGGGCATGTCACGGTGTTTACTGCTGTACTGAAACATCTTGCAGCACGAAGTGGGCATGTCATGGTGTTTACTGCTGTACTGAAACATCTTGCAGCACTAAGTGGGCATGTCAGGGACACTGTGTGTTTACTGCTGTACTGAAACATCTGGAAGCACTAAGTGGGCATGTCAGGGACACTGTGTGTTTACTGCTGTACTGAAACATCTGGCAGCACTAAGTGGGCATGTCAGGGACACTGTGTGTTTACTGCTGTACTGAAACATCTGGCAGCACTAAGTGGGCATGTTAGGAACACTAGCTACGTGTGTTTATTGCTGTACTGAAACATCTTTTTTTTATCTTATTCTTTTATATCGAGGATAATGGGATAAGCACTCTTGTGCTTATTTACATCCAGTCCCCGTGTGTATGCAGTTTTGTAAGTGGTATCTGTTCCACTGGCACATGATGGCCTACTCTTACGAAAAGCAGAACAGGATTTAACGTGTGCTCAAGATGTTCTGCGTGCGTTCACACACGAGGCCTCAGTTTATAGTCTCATCCGAAGGACTTTGGGAAAGCACTAAGTGGGCATGTCACGGTGTTTACTGCTGTACTGAACTATCTTGCAGCACTAAGTGGGCATATCACGGTGTTTACTGCTGTACTGAAACATCTTGCAGCACTCAGTGGGCATGTCACGGTGTTTACTGCTGTACTGAAACATCTTGCAGCACTAAGTGGGCATGTCACGGTGTTTACTGCTGTACTGAAACATCTTGCAGCACTAAGTGGGCATGTCACGTGTTTACTGCTGTACTGAAACATCTTGCAGCACTCAGTGGGCATGTCATGATGTTTACTGCTGTACTGAAACATCTTGCAGCACTAAGTGGGCATGTCACGTGTTTACTGCTGTACTGAAATATCTTGCAGCACTAAGTGGGCATGTCACGGTGTTCACTGCTGTACTGAAACATCTTGCAGCACTAAGTGGGCATGTCACGTGTTTACTGCTGTACTGAAACATCTTGCAGCACTCAGTGGGCATGTCACGTGTTTACTGCTGTACTGAAACATCTTGCAGCACTCAGTGGGCATGTCACGTGTTTACTGCTGTACTGAAACATCTTGCAGCACTCAGTGGGCATGTCACGTGTTTACTGCTGTACTGAAACATCTTGCAGCACTCAGTGGGCATGTCACGTGTTTACTGCTGTACTGAAACATCTTGCAGCACTCAGTGGGCATGTCACGTGTTTACTGCTGTACTGAAACATCTTGCAGCACTCAGTGGGCATGTCACGTGTTTACTGCTGTACTGAAACATCTTGCAGCACTAAGTGGGCATGTCACGTGTTAACTGCTGTACTGAAACATCTTGCAGCACTCAGTGGGCATGTCACGTGTTTACTGCTGTACTGAAACATCTTGCAGCACTCAGTGGGCATGTCACGTGTTTACTGCTGTACTGAAACATCTTGCAGCACTCAGTGGCATGTCACGTGTTTACTGCTGTACTGAAACATCTTGCAGCACTCAGTTTGGCATGTCACGTGTTTACTGCTGTACTGAAACATCTTGCAGCACTCAGTGGGCATGTCACGTGTTTACTGCTGTACTGAAACATCTTGCAGCACTAAGTGGGCATGTCACGGTGTTTACTGCTGTACTGAAACATCTTACAACACTAAGTGGGCATGTCATGGTGTTTACTGCTGTACTGAAACATCCTGCAGCACTAAGTGGGCATGTCACGGTGTTTGCTGCTGTACTGAAACATCCTGCAGCACTAAGTGGGCATGTCACGTGTTTACTGCTGTACTGAAACATCTTGCAGCACTAAGTGGGCATGTCACGTGTTTACTGCTGTACTTAAACATCTTGCAACACTAAGTGGGCATGTCATGGTGTTTACTGCTGTACTGAAACATCTTGCAGCACTAAGTGGGCATGTCATGGTGTTTACTGCTGTACTGAAACATTTTGCAGCACTAAGTGGGCATGTCACGGTGTTTTACTGCTGTACTGAAACATCTTGCAGCACAAAGTGGGCATGCCACGGTGTTTACTGCTGTACTGAAACATCTTGCAGCACTAAGTGGGCATGTCACGGTGTTTACTGCTGTACTGAAACATCTTGTAGCACTAAGTGGGCATGTCACGGACACCAGCTACCTGTGTTTACTGCTGTATCAGCATGCAGTGTCTGTGGGAGAGGAACCCTCCATATAATCCTCTGTCCCCATTTTTTTCTACAGCTCTTTGAGCTCTGTCTAATTGGCTTTGTGTTTACTGGATCAGTGTTTCTGTGTGTAGGATGGTTTTTACCTTTGGTTCATGTCTGAAGCTGGAATGAAGTTACCTTAATCGTGGGTAAGAAACAGTCATCAAAGCAAAATCTTGCCAGTGGTGAGCCTCAGAGTTCTAGCCTGGGAATGAGAAAAAAAATTAGTAAGTCTATATCTATTTCTTTCTTTCTTTCTTTCTGTGCATGGTTGTTTGAAAAATGACTAAAAACAAAATGTTAAAAAGTCCATAGAAAGAAACACCGTCTTTGTGCTAAAAAACAGTAAACAATACAGGAAAAAATATAACAATACGTCTTTCACCACTCTAATATGCAGCAATATAATTTCACTGTGAACAGAGGCTGACTTGAAGACAGCAAAATGTTTTAAGCACTTGTGCTTCCAGAATAGGTAAGTAGACAGCAGTGTGGAAAGTGCAAAAGTATTCCTAATTCCTCACTTTGATCACTCATCTTCCCGAAATTGTAGTGCAGCCACCTTGATGGTGGATAAAAACGTTCACATAATATGCAAAATCTCTAGCCATGGAACAAGACAAAATTAATTGGCTTGGAAAAACTTAGCATCCTAGCTTCAGTGTGATAATTCTCTGTCCATTGCTGGCACTGGGAGGCCAACAGAATGAGCTGTGTGTGGGTGTAGGAGGGCGTTAGGAATCTCTTCTATAGGAAACAGCAGCACGGGGAAAATTAGGTAGAAACAGCCGCAGCAACATGGCTGCAACAATAACGTTGATGTCCAGCTTCATTTTCTTATAAACAGCTTTATTCATGACAAAAGTGAATAAACAAAAAAATAAAATAAAGTATGACAGAATTACATAATATCAACAAAAACAAAAACAAACATGCAAGGAAGATCATTAAGCTGGCTATGAGTTATTTCACACCATACCACCAGCATTGGCAGTATCAACCAGCCATGAAGAAGGCCCACAGTGATGATAAACAAGAGGCAGAACATGATATCAGCAGGGTGATTATAGCTGATGCATACTGACTGAGGGAAGGAACGTGAGAAGAATGACAGATCAGGAAGAGTGGAAGGAAGGAAGGAAGGAAGGAGGGGCAGGCAGGGATGGCAGTCAATGGCTGGGGTTTCCCTCTATCTCTGTTCTCCATCTCTGTCCCCGTCAGCCTGGCTTGTCAGTGTGTAGTGGGGATTTAATCCCTTTCCCTGATTGCTGGGCATCTTACATTATCCAGGGGCAGATGTGGTGTTGGCTGTCTCTGCGTGTTAGTGTCCTTCTCCTGCCCGCCTTTGTGAACATCAAGGATTTGCATATGTTTTGCCATGGATTTTTGACTATGTGTTTGACTGTGTGGGTGTCTATTTCTTTGGTGCAGTGATGGTTTACCCAAAGCTAATTTTTGTCGGAAAGATTTAAAGCATATGCACAGATAAGTGCAAGCATTGATGTAATCACAAGCATACTTTAAGATTCAGAGAGAGAGATAGAAGGAGAGAGAGAGAGGGTAAGAGAGAGAGAGAGAGAGAGAGAGAGAGAGAGAGAGAGAGAGAGAGAGAGAGAGAGAGAGAGAGAGAGAGAGAGGACAGACAGACAGACAGACAGACAGACAGACAGACAGACAGACAGACAGATAATCAGACAGACAGACAGACAGACAGACAGACAGACAAAATGTTGATGTCTGAGCATTTGATGAAGAAGAAGATTTACATCACATTTAAAAAAAAAAAAATCTAATTGCAGCAAT
>CM060334.1:52184734-52234734 GCA_030674155.1 Stramonita haemastoma
TAGGTACCAACAAACTTTACCCCAACCCTACCCTTTCTCATTGTCCAACTGAAATGAGACCACAGAGGGTGTCTGGTCAAGCACAATCCTCCTATAACAGCCTCACACACCTGTGGTCTTCCTGTGGTCTTTTGGCGAAAGCCGATCAGAAGATGAGGTACTTCCATTGGATTTTGCCCCATACCCCTGAGGCAGCAGAACTGTGAAGTGGACCAGTGACACCTCCAGATTGGGCTGTGGGCTGAAAGGGGAGCACAGTGGGCACTGGGGAGTGGCTGTGTTCAGTCCATTAGAAATTCCTGGTTAGTCAGTGATGATGATACTGTCTGCTTGTCTATGTCAGAGATATTTTTTTTATCTGTGTGGGGTGAGGTTGCTTGGTGGGGTAGAGGTGGGTAGTAGGTGAGAAGGGGTGAGGTTTGGTGTGTGAAGAGGTTTGCAGAAGGAGAAGGATGTGAATGGTTTATCAGAGTATGAAGAGTCTGCCACATCTTTTCTACTTTAGGTTTTCTGAGGGAAGAGAGGGGGAGGGTAAGGGGACTTGATGAATAGTGGCACTGATGCTTGGACAAAGTGAATGCAAAGACAAACCAGGAAGTGACCCTTTGTTACACTATGATAGTTAAGAAGCTGTGCAGTCACACAGTCAACCAGATAATCAACCAACCACCCAGTAAGCCAGCCAATTAAGTGATTGTATAATCAAACAATCAGCAACCAAGTCAAGCCAATAGAGGCAAGAACAAAGAGCAAAAAGACGGAATAAAGAGCAAGTACAAAAAAAACAAAAGCAGTAACAGTAAGAAAAAAACAAATAAATTTGCCACATCATAAATATTTCAACCATTGAAAAAAAACCCTCACCTAATGCTAGATTATAATCATGTGGAATATGAGAAAATAAGGAAGTGGGATAACAGATATAGGGAAGGGGGAGATAGGATTGGAGAAAGAAGGAGTGGGCAGGAGATGTGGGGTGTGGGGTGGGAGATTTAAAGAACAAAAGCCCAAGAGGCAAACAGCAGGAAGAGAAATGTATAATTTTGTGGGCTGAATTTGAAAATCGAAGATACTTTGCTTCCAAACTTATTTGATTATGGCCTTGTAATGTTCTATGGTTACAATGAATAATTCTGAATGCAAATATTGAAAATAGAATAAATTCATTTTCCCGACTGTAACAAAAAAGATAACAATATTTTGAAAGCCAGTTGTTGTTTTTTAAATTTGGGTTTCAAATTCTGACAAGAAGACAAGAAAAGAGAGTTTGTAGTGTATGTAATGATATACCTGCGCACAAATGTGTGTGTGTGTGTGTGTGTGTGTGTGTGTGTGTGTGTGTGTGTGTGTGTGTGTGTGTGTGTGTGTGTGTGTGTGTGTGTGTGTGTGTGTGTGTGTGTGTGTGTGTGTGTGTGGGTGGGTGGGTGTGGGTGCGTGTGTGTGTATGATTATGAGAGACAGAACTAGTGTTAGTTCTTTTAAGGGACTTGATTTATATGTAGAAAGCATTGCTGGGCTGCACTAGTATCTTTCTGTGTTGCTGTGTTGCACTAGTATGTTTCCTGTGTTGTCCTCTGCTGCACTAGTATGTTTCCTGTGTTGTCCTCTGCTGCACTAGTATGTTTCCTGTGTTGTCCTCTGCTGCACTAGTATGTTTCCTGTGTTGCACTAGTATATTTCCTGTGTTGCACTGTGCTGCACTAGTATGTTTCCTGTGTTGTCCTCTGCTGCACTAGTATGTTTCCTGTGTTGCACTAGTATATTTCCTGTGTTGCACTGTGCTGCACTAGTATGTTTCCTGTGTTGTCCTCTGCTGCACTAGTATGTTTCCTGTGTTGCACTAGTATATTTCCTGTGTTGCACTGTGCTGCACTAGTATGTTTCCTGTGTTGTCCTCTGCTGCACTAGTATGTTTCCTGTGTTGCACTAGTATATTTCCTGTGTTGCACTGTGCTGCACTAGTATGTTTCCTGTGTTGTCCTCTGCTGCACTAGTATGTTTCCTGTGCTGCACTAGTATATTTCCTGTGTTGCACGGTGCTGCACTAGTATGTTTCCTGTGTTGTCCTCTGCTGCACAAGTATCTTTCCTGTGCTGCACTGTGCTGCACTAGTATGTTTCCTGTGTTGCACTGTGCTGCACTAGTATATTTCCTGTGTTGCACTGTGCTGCACTAGTATGTTTCCTATGTTGCACTGTGCTGCACTAGTATGTTTCCTGTGTTGTCCTTTGCTGCACTAGTATCTTTCCTGTGTTGCCCTCTGCTGCACTAGTATGTTTCCTGTGTTGCACTGTGCTGCACTAGTATCTTTCCTGTGTTGCACTAGTATCTTTCCTGTGTTGCACTGTGCTGCACTAGTATGTTTCCTGTGTTGCACTGTGCTGCACTAGTATCTTTCCTGTGTTGCACTGTGCTGCACTAGTATGTTTCCTGTGTTGCACTGTGCTGCACTAGTATATTTCCTGTGTTGCACTGTGCTGCACTAGTATGTTTCCTATGTTGCACTGTGCTGCACTAGTATGTTTCCTGTGTTGTCCTTTGCTGCACTAGTATCTTTCCTGTGTTGCCCTCTGCTGCACTAGTATGTTTCCTGTGTTGCACTGTGCTGCACTAGTATGTTTCCTGTGTTGTCCTTTGCTGCACTAGCATCTTTCCTGTGTTGCCCTCTGCTGCACTAGTATGTTTCCTGTGTTGCACTGTGCTGCACTAGTATGTTTCCTGTGTTGTCCTTTGCTGCACTAGTATCTTTCCTGTGTTGCCCTCTGCTGCACTAGTATGTTTCCTGTGTTGCACTGTGCTGCACTAGTATGTTTCCTGTGTTGTCCTTTGCTGCACTAGCATCTTTCCTGTGTTGCCCTCTGCTGCACTAGTATGTTTCATGTGTTGCACTGTGCTGCACTAGTATGTTTCCTGTGTTGTCCTTTGCTGCACTAGTATCTTTCCTGTGTTGCCCTCTGCTGCACTAGTATGTTTCCTGTGTTGCACTGTGCTGCACTAGTATGTTTCCTGTGTTGTCCTCTGCTGCACTAGTATCTTTCCTGTGTTGCACTGTGCTGCACTAGTATGTTTCCTATGTTGCACTGTGCTGCACTAGTATGTTTCCTGTGTTGTCCTCTGCTGCACTAGTATCTTTCCTGTGTTGCACTGTGCTGCACTAGTATGTTTCCTATGTTGCACTGTGCTGCACTAGTATGTTTCCTGTGTTGTCCTCTGCTGCACTAGTATCTTTCCTGTGTTGCACTGTGCTGCACTAGTATCTTTCCTGTGTTGCACTGTGCTGCACTAGTATGTTTCCTGTGTTGCCCTCTGCTGCACTAGTATGTTTCCTGTGTTGCACTGTGCTGCACTAGTATGTTTCCTGTGTTGTCCTCTGCTGCACTAGTGTGTTTCCTGTGTTGCACTGTGCTGCACTAGTATGTTTCCTGTGTTGCACTGTGCTGCACTAGTATGTTTCCTGTGTTGCACTGTGCTGCTCTAGTATGTTTCCTGTGTTGCATTGTGCTGCACTAGTATATTTCCTGTCTTGCACTCTGTTGCACTAGTATCTTTCCTGTGTTGCACTCTGTTGCACTAGTATCTTTCCTGTGTTGCATTGTGCTGCACTAGAATCTTTTCTGTGCAAGCAATCTTCAACTAAATATAGCCTTCTTTTTTGTTGGCCATGTTAAAAGTACCAGTAGTGTTTCATTATTGAATACACTGTGTGTGTACGTTTAAGATAAAAAAAAAGCAACTAATTGGAATAGTTATCATTGAATAACAGCAACTGCAATGATGAATGATAGTGATGATAACAATTATGGTTATAAGGCAGTCATGATGATGATGATGATGATGATGATGATGATGATGATGATGATGACGATGACGATGATGATGATGATATTACTAGCTTTTTGTTATCAATATTGATAAAAAAAAATATTAACATACTACTACTACTACTGCTACTGCTACTGCTACTACTACTACTACTACTACTACTACTACTACTACTACTACTACTACTAACAATAACAACAACAATAATAACAAAAACAACAATGATACAATAATGATAATAGTAATAGTAATAGTAGTAGTAGTAGTAATAATAATAATAATAATAATGATAATAATAATAATAATAATAATAATAATAATAATAATAATAATAATAATAATAATAATAATGATACAAGAACACTAATACCAGAATTGCTCTTCTCCTCTGCATAGGCCTCCAGTAAAAAAAAAAATCACACCATGCCACACCCTTTAACAACCATCACAACCATCCTCCCATCACCCCACCCCACCCCACCCCAATCCCACCAACACCTCTCCACACACCTCCTCCATCCATCTAACACCTCCACCCCATCAGAGGCACCGCCCTGCAGAAGTGCCAATGCTCATTGTGCATGCAGTGCACGTGCAGCAGGTTTGTGTTGTCCCTGATGCAGCGAGGGCCATTACACAGCCAGGGCAGACTGGCAGGCGGCCTGAAACTGGAGACAATGTCGTTAGAGGGAAGGGGGAGGAGGAGGGGGGATGAAGGGGGGAGGGAGGGGAGGGGTGTGGGAAGGGGTGGGGGGTACCCATTGTCAGTAAGTTTGTTGCTGAACACAAAGTTTGTCTTGAGGCATCTTGGATAACTGTAAAAAAAATGTGTGACTGATAATGTGTGTTGAATGGGGAGGAAGGGGATGGGGGGTGGTTCTTTGTTTGTTTGTTGTTGATCTTAGAGTTTGCCTTGAGGCATCTTTGGTAACTGTACAAAAATGTGTGACTGATAAGGTTATGGTAAAACTTTTTCCTGTTGAGAATGTGTGTGTGTGTGTGTGTGTGTGTGTGCGTTGTGTGTGTGTGTGTGTGTGTGTGTGTGTGTGTGTGTGTGTGTGTGTGTGTGTGTGTATGTGTGTGTGTGTATGTGTGTGTGCGTGTGTGTGCATTGGTTCTTCTGTTTAACAACTTCAATTAATTAGTGATGTTGTACATAAAAGAGTTGTTGTGTGTGTGTGTGTGGGGGGGGGGGGGGGGCATGTGTGTGTGTGTTTGTGTGTGTGTATGTATGTGTGTGTGTATGTGTTAGTGTGAGGTGGGAAGGGACGGGAGGGTGGAGGTGTACACTTTACTAAATATCCACATTAATCGATCATGAGAATTAAAAAAAAAACTAAACAAGAATATTGAAGAGAAAGAAATATCTGCACACACACACACACGCACGCACGTATGCACGCACGCACGCACGCACACGTACACAGGCACACACACACATACTCACACACTCACACACAAACAATAATCCAACACCCTTTCTTGGAAACAAAATATAAATAATTCTGCAAAACAAAACAAAAAACACTGACGTGAATTCATAAATCACCTTAATTGGTATTAAGAAATTGGAAATTTTGCTCTCGCCTCTTACCAGTTAAAGAAATGTAAATAGATGAAACTGGGGAATAGTGTTTTAAAGTATTTAGGAGGAGAAATTGACAGGTGTGTATCTTGAGCATGATGTATTTTTCTCTTCTGACGAGCTAATAGCATTGCTGGACTGAATGAGCCAGGCCCCAGTGGAGATTAAATTCTCATTAAATATTGAAACACTGGAGGAATCCAGGGACTGTGGCCCTGATTATACTGAAGTCTTGGATTGCAGTAAATCTGATGTTTACCGGCTTTATGAATATATAGAGAGGAACAGAGAAACACAGGGGATAAGGAAAACAAGAGAAAGAGAGTGGAGAAAAACAGTCTTAGGAAAATTGCTAAATAACAATTATACTAAAGCGTTCACAGAGAGAGAGAGGAGAGAGAGAGAGAGAGAGAGAGAGAGAGAGGAGAGAGAGAGAGAGAGAGAGAGAGAGAGAGAGAGAGGAGAGAGAGAGAGAGAGAGAGAGAGAGAGAGACAGAGAGACAGAGAGACAGAGAGACAGAGAGAGAGAGAGAAGAGACAGAAAAAGAAGAAGAAGAAGAAGAAGAAGAAGAAGAAGAAGAAGAAGAAGAAGAAGAAGAGAAGTAAAGGATTCTAGTAAAAGCAAAAATAAAAGAAAAATAATAATAAGAAGAAGAAGTAGCAGAAGAAGAAGAAGAGGAAGAAGAAGAAGCAGAAGCAGAAGCAGAAGCAGAAGATGAGATGAGATGATGATGATGAAGATGATGATGGTGATGATGATGATGATGATGAAAAAGTAGAAGAAAATGACAAAGGCAACAACAAAGAAGAAAAAGAAGAAACAGAAGCAGAAGAAGAAGAAGAAGAAGAAGAAGAAGAAGAAGAAGACGAAGACGAAGACGAAGACGAAGAAGAAGAAGAAGAAGAAGAAGAAGAAGAAGAAGAAGAAGAAGACGACGACGAAGACGAAGAAGAAGAAGAAATAAGAGGAAAGGACAAGGAGATAAAGACAAAAAAGGAGAGACAGGAGAAATACAAGAAAGAAAAAAGAAGTACAGGGAAGAGGAATAGAACATCAGTGATTTAAGAAGAGGAACATGTGAATGTGAAGTTGAGGAGGGTGCAATAGCTGGACACACACACGGATGCATGCACGGAACACACACACACACACACACACACACACACACGCACGCGCGTGCGCGCGAGCACGCACGCTTACACTCACAAACACACACACATACACGCGCGCGCACTCACATATGCACACACACACACGCACGCACGCACACATGCATACACTCACACACGTACACACACACACACACATACCACACAAACACACATAGGCACACACACATATGCACACACACACATACACACACACGCACGCGCGCACGCACGCACACATACACGCACATTCACACACGCAAGCATATTTTGTTTAAGTGGTCTTTTTAGGGAGGGGGTATTTTTGTTTTGTTTTATTTTATTATTTTTTTGCTAGATAGATGGCTTGATGACAAAATGCAAGTTGATTGCTAACTCAATGTACCATCTGGAAATACAATTTTGACTTTTGATTTGGCTTGACATGACACCGATGCATTCTCGTACGCTCTTACAGACAGACACAAATTTATTATTCACACATAGGCTTAACACCATTCATTATGTAAAATGATGAAGAGAGATCGACAAAAGATGAGAACTAAACGCATACATCAACACAAATTTATTTTGTATTCAGCGCTAATAATTATTTTCCTTCTCCCCACATTACAATTGCATCTATGTAAATTGGTGAGAGTTGAGAATTGTGTGAAAGTGTTAAGGGAAACAAAATGTGTTTTGTTTTGACGCTGGAGCTAATTCGTCTTCATATGAATAGGAGCAGTTTCCCTTGCTGATAGTCTTAACGGAAATTGCTGCTCTAGAGGTAATGCAACTCCCTAGAAAACCAAAAAGCCCAAGTTCGAAGTATGTAGTGGTTTAATCCCCGTTTAGCCAACGATTTTTTTTCTCCCCATCCACTACACTGCGAGTGATGGTCTGTATACTAGTCTTTCAGATGAGACGATAAACAGAGTTTTCGTGTGCAACATGAATGTAATGCACGAAAAAGAACCCATCTGGGCACCCAACCAAATTGGACAGCAACATCAACACAAGCACTTTCCCAGTTTTTATAAATATGATGCTACATTTGAAAAGCGGTTTTGCATCATTAGGCATAGGTTTGACTGCCATGTGTTGGTAAACTGAAGATTTAGATGCCAGGATTGCTTGAGTGTTTTTTTTTTAATAGTACATCTAGTGCATGAATGTTTTTTGTTTCTGACATCCATTAGAATATTATATGAATGTACCAGAAAGTTATCTTTTTTGATGGAATGATAAGAGTGCTTTTGAATAATACAAGGGGAGGGGGAGAATAAGGCAGTCAAAAAGAGATGAAAAAAAACAATGGAGAGAGAGGGGGGGAGAAAGGGAGAGGGGGGAGAGGGGGGGGGGGGGTGAGAAGGAGAGGGAGAGAAAGGAAAAAGGATAATGGGGACAGAAAGAGACAGAGGGGGGGGGCAGAGGGAGAGAGAGAGAGAGAGAGAGAGAGAGAGAGAGAGAGAGAGAGAGAGAGAGAGAGAGAGAGAGAGAGAGAGAGAGAGAGAGAGAGAGAGAGAGATTTGATTTGATTTATTCTTTTATAGCAAGGATAATGGAATAAGCACTTTTCTGCTTTTTTACATCCAATCCCCATGTGTATGCAGTTTTGTAAATATCTGTTCCCACTGGCACACGATGGTCTACTCTTACGAAAAGCGGAACAGGATTTAAGGTGTGCACAAGATATTCTGTGTGCGTTTGCACACGGGCCTCGGTTTACAGTCTCATCCGAAAGACTTTTGGGGAGAGTGGAGTCAGCACTGATGTTAACTAGGAGAAAAATCTCCTCTACCGGAATCAAACCGGGGTGTCAAATTGCCAGTGGGATGTTCTGACTACTAGGCTATCAGAGAGAGAGAGAGGAGAGAGAGAGAGAGAGAGAGGAGAGAGAGAGAGAGAGAGAGAGAGAGAGAGAGAGAGAGAGAGAGGAGGACAGACAGACAGACAGACAGACAGACAGACAGGCAGACAGGCAGACAGACAGACAGACAGACAGACAGACAGACAGACAAACAGACAGACACATACACAAACAGACAGACAAAAGACATGCAGACAGACAGAGAGCACAGTGCAGATAAAAGTTGCATAGATACCAGTGATTGTGTACACAGTCAAGAAATAGTCAATGCATAAAACTCTGAACAAAGACAGGTCAAATTTTTATTTTTTTTATTTTTGGTTTGATTTTTGCATTCAATTTACAACACACAAATCCAACATCGTTCAGTCAAGATAGCAAAATAAAAGCGCGTCACTTCCATTTACCAAGCCCAAGTGTGGTCAGTTCCTGCTAGGATTAGCACCAGCTGACCCCAACTGGCCTGGAATAGGATGAAATGGGATGGGATGAATAGCAACTAAAAGAGAGGGCGGAGGAGGGGGGACTGACAGCTGTTTTATGCTTTTCAGTATGAGTTAATGTTTGTGTAAATCATTCTGAAACTTCCTTTTTTCATGCTCTATTTTAGCTGCGAATGGGCTACCCCCAACCCTAACTCCAGCCATTTTTTTTTTAGACTGAAAAGGGATGTAGGCTTTTCCCAATGCACTAACCAGCAGTGACACAATGACCCATCAACTGATTTTTGATAACTTTTGAATGAGACTGAATCTAAGACGACGGACATATTCCAATAATGCTTTTTAAATACTGTTCTCTTAGCAAAGAGTCAGTTGGAAAGTCAAGTGTGTGTGTGTGTGTGTGCGTGGTGTGTGTGTGTGTGTGTGTGTGTGTGTGTGTGTGTGTGTGTGTGTGTGTGTGTGTGTGTGTGTGCGTGTGCGTGTAAGGGGGAAAACAAGCAAAGAAGGCATAATAGGAAAATGTCACGGACACATTAAAAATCAAACATAAAACCCATAAACACAAAAAACTAAATAAAATAGTATCTATATCTCTATATTTAACAGTAACATACAATTTCAATTCAACATAAAGAGCCAAACATTCATATCCAATCATAAGACTAGGATAGCATATGTGGAAGTGGAAGATGGGGGAAAAAGCCTTCAAACTACATGGTCATTAAAACAAACAAGTCATTAAAAAAACAAACCAGTCAACAAAGTATTTCAAAACACCCACAAAACACTTTTGTAAACAATTATCATCAATGAAATTTATAAGCTCACAATGTGGTCAAGCCTAACAATGAAAAGCAAAATCCCCAAAAGCAAAACAAACCAGAGCAAAATTGTATAAAAGAAATAAAAAGGAGCGAAGCATTTGAGGTCATGCAAACCAGTTCTAAATCAAACTCAATACATTAAAAGATAAAGATAAAATACCAATGAAAATAAATGGAAAAAATGCAATTATTCAGGATGGTACACAACGCATCACAAATTTATAAGCCAAAGCATTCCTATGAAAAACATTGTGTGTGTGTGTGTGTTTTGTGTGTGTGTGTGCGTGTGTGTGTGTGTGTGTGTGTGTGTCTGTGTGTGTGTGTGTGCATGTGCGTACATGTGCGTGTGTGTGTACATGTGCGTGTGTGTGTACATGTGCGTGCGTGTGTGTGTCGGGAAGGGAGGGGGGGGGGAAACAAGCAAAGAAGGCATGAAAAGGAAAAAAACATAAAAAACGAAACATAAAACCCCTTAAACACAAGAACTAGATATAAATGATCTCTATATTTAAATAGTAAAATACAGTTTCAATTCAACATAGGAACCAAACACGTATTCAATGACATAACATTATACAAAACTTAAGCCATGTCCATGTTGCTATGAGCAATAACATGGTACAGGCAACAAGCTACACACACTGTAAGGCAACAAGCTACACACACACTGTAAGGCAACAAGCTACACACACTGTAAGGCAACAAGCTACACACACACTGTAAGGCAAGCTACACACACTGTAAGGCAACAAGCTACACACACACTGTAAGGCAACAAGCTACACACACACTGTAAGGCAACAAGCTACACACACACTGTAAGGCAAGCTACACACACTGTAAGGCAACAAGCTACACACACACTGTAAGGCAACAAGCTACACACACACTGTAAGGCAACAAGCTACACACACACTGTAAGGCAAGCTACACACACTGTAAGGCAACAAGCTACACACACAGGCAACAAGCTACACACATACAGGCAACATGTTACACATACAGGCAACAAGCTACACACATACAGGCAACATGTTACACATACAGGCAACAAGCTACACACACACTTTAAGGTAACAAGCTACACACACACTGTAAGGCAACAAACTACACACATACAGGCAACAAGCTACACACACATACAGGCAACATGTTACACATACAGGCAACAAACTACACACATACAGGCAACAAGCTACACACATACAGGCAACAAGCTACACACAGAGGCAACAAACTACACACATACAGGCATCATGTTACACATACAGGCAACAAACTACACACATACAGGCAACAAACTACACACATACAGGCAACAAACTACACACACACTGTACAGGTAACAAGCTACACACATACAGGCAACAAGCTACACATATACACTGCACAGGCAACAAGCTACACACACAGTATCTATTTCAAGGTAGACAGTCACTGCTTGAAGTCATTACACACAGCTCGACCAAAAACAAATTTACCCAAATAAAACATAACATTCAAGCCTCCAAAATGAATGCTTAAATATCAAATGTAAAATAAATTGTATTCAAACTGTAAACTAAGATTCATTGATCTTAAGAAGAGCAACTTAATCTGTGAGGCCTCCCAAATAGATATTGAAACATCAAATGCAAAAAAATACTGTGCTATGTACAGTTTAATTCATTTTAAGAAAGGACAATGTTATGATTTGAAAAGTTATGAGAGTTTTCTTGATTCACATTAGATGTATTTTTTTCTGTTTGCTGTTTATGCAAATAAAGAAAAATCAACAACATGTGGAGTCCAGTAACTCAATGGTGGAAGAAAAACCACACAATAGACATGTACCATCCGGAAATAAAAATTTGATTGATTGATTGATTGTCCATTACACCCCGGAATAAATTGGTCTAAAACAGGAAAATGCTTCCAGAGCAAAACCATCAAGTTTCTACAAACTAACTATTCACACCTTAAGCTACAAACTTGTTACTATGATTCCAAAATTTTTCGAATGTCCTCTTAATTTTAAATATCTATTTAAACGAACTTTAACTGTTATGCCACGCTATGTTGGAATAATAATATTAAGGTATACTGGCTAACACAGCTTTTAACAGTATACCCAAACTCTACCATCTACATTGAAAAGAAAAAGTTCAACAAAATAAACATTTTGTGAACAGTACTTCAAATCGAGTACATTACAAAAAACAAAAAAAATAACAATAAAAGATAGGATGATGGTAATCCACTAAGAAAATACTAAATGTTTCATTACAAACATCACGTTTGCGATCAAGAAAAATGTAAAAAGGCAAGCTCTTTAAATTCAAGACTAGCTCTCTACCAGCATTTCTTGCTAAAATTCAGGTTTACATCTACTTAAGTGACAAAGCAGATAAGATAAAAAAATATCTAGGTATTTATACAATTGCGTACAGTTTCTACTCAACCCAAAATAACACACACACACACACACACACACACACACACACACACACACACACACACACACACACACACACACACACACACTACTTTCTATTTTTTTTTCACAACCCTAGTTTCATGAAATCATAAAAGTACAAATCAGAAGGAAGGCTAAACAAAACCATAATCTGTACCATACTGTATTATCGCAGTGATGTTGAACACATTTTCATCACATCATTCGAACACATTTTCATCACATCATTTGCTACACTAGAATTTTAACATTCACACCTTTTGAATTGAAGTTGCAAAAATAAACAAATAGTACATTGGCTGGTCCAATACCAAAACAAGGATGAGAACTAATGGAACAAATAGCACTAATCAACGTGAAACATTTCACATGTGTCTTCCAAATACAGCCAGATTTTTTGGCAATATTTTCCACAGATTTCTTAAATTTTCTTCTCAATTATTTTTTAAAGAGTTATTCTGTATTTAGATTTTTCGTGTTTTCCAAAAATCAAAATAAGATTGACAGGTCTCAAACTTCATTTATCCACTTTCTTTTTTCTTTCACATTTAACAAAACAAAGGGAAAAAAAAAGCAAAAATGTGATAATACACGTGTTCTGAAAGTAGATTGCTGGAGCACAGCACAACCTAACATCAAATTCAAATTCAAAATACTTTATCATCTCAGAGAAACTCACGCGGGTTACATGCCACACATGATAAAGCAAACATGTAAAAAGTAACATCACGGGAAAAAATACCACAACATAGTATCCAAACATCAGTTCGCACATATCACAATATAAGAAGCATCCACAATTCAAAAATACCTCACCCGGTCATAAACTCACCAAAACAAAACCATTTCTACCCCACACCAGTATGCTCAAGTATTCACACACACATACACACACACACACACACACACACCACACACGCACACACACACGCACACAGACACAGACACACACACTATACAGAAAACAAGTTCCACACATACAGGCAACAAGTTCCACACATAAATAAACACACACACACACACACACACACACACACACACACACACACACACACACACACACACACACACCACAGAGGCAACAAGCTACACACACATTGTAAGGCAACAAGCTACACACACACATTGTAAGGCAACAAGCTACACACACACTGTACAGGCAACAAGCTAACACACACACTGTACAGGCAACAAGCTACACACACACACTGTACAGGCAACAAGCTACACACACACACTGAAAGTTAACAAGCTACACATACAGGCAACAAGCTACACACACACTGTACAGGCAATCAGCTACACA
This sequence comes from Stramonita haemastoma, assembly GCA_030674155.1. Classification (NCBI taxonomy): domain Eukaryota; kingdom Metazoa; phylum Mollusca; class Gastropoda; order Neogastropoda; family Muricidae; genus Stramonita; species Stramonita haemastoma. The sequence continues at coordinate 52,198,171 of CM060334.1, forward strand.
CGTACAAACACGCTACATACACTGTACAAGCAACAAGCTACACACACACACTGAAAGGTAACAAGCTACACACATACAGACAACAAGCTACACACATACACTATACAGGCAACAGTCTACACACATACAGGCAACAACCTTCACACTTATACTATCCATTTGAAGTTGAAAAATGAGCACAGCTTGAAACCATTACATGCAACTAGCCCATTAACACTGCTACCCAAATGAAACACAACATTCAAGCCTCCAAAATGAATACTTAAACATCAAAAATGTAAAATAAAAGGTACTCTAAATGTAAACTAAGAGCCATTGATCTTAAGAAAAAAAAGCAATCTTATGTTTGAAGCCTCCCAAACAGATACTAAAATATCAAATGCAAAAAACAAAAATGCTCAGTATCTACAGTATAATTCATTTTAAGATGAGACGATGCTATAATTTGAAAAGATGAGTTTCTCGAGTCACTTTAGCAGTTGTTCGCTGTCTATGCAAATAAAGAAGAAAAAATACATGTGAAGTCAAGCAACTCAATGGTGGAAGAGAAACCGCACAATACACACCTGTCCCTTACACCTGGGGAATAAATCGCTCTGAATCAGGCATATGCTTCCAGAACAAAACAAGTTTCTACTAACTTTAAACTATTCACATTTTAAGCTACAAGCTTGTTGCTATAATTCTAAAACGGTTTCAATGTTTCTTCTTAATATTGAATATCTATTTAAACCAATTTTATCTGTATTGGCACGCTGTGATGGAATAATAATGTTACGGTATACTGGCTAACACAGCTGTTAACAGTATACCCAAACTCTACCATCTACATTGAAAAAAAGTCATCAGTAAATACACATCGTGATCAATACTTCAAATTGAGTACATTACAAAAACAAAAACAAAAATAAAGATTAAAACATAGAATGATGGTAATGCACACTAAGAAAATACTAAATGTTTCATTACAAACATCAGTTTTGCGATAAAAAATAACTATAAAAAGGCAAGCTCTTTAAATTCAAGACTAGCTGTCTACCAGCATTTCTTGCCAAAAATTCAGGTGGACTTCTACTTAAAAGTGACAAAGCAAAATACATAAAAAAATATCTAGGAGTTTTATACAATTGCGTACAGTTTCTACTCAACCCAAAACAAAACACACACGCACGCACACACATGAAAAAGTAAACATGTAAAAAGTAATATCGCTGAAAAAATATACCACAACATAGTATTCGAACATCAGCTTGCACATATCACAATATAAAAAGCATCCACAATTCAACAATACCTCACCCAGTCATAAACTCACCAAAACAAAATAACCATTTCTACCCACACCAGTATGCTCACGCATTCACGCACGCACGCACGCACGCACACACACACACACACACACACACACACACACACACACACACACACACACACACACACACACACACACACACACTGTAAGGCAACAAGCCACACACACACACACACACATTCACAGACACAGACACAGACACAGACACACAGACACACACACACACACACACAGACACACACACACAATGTACAGGCAACAAGTTCCACACATAAATAAACACACACACACATACAGACAACATGCTACACACACACACTGACACACACATGCACTGTAAGGCAACAAGTTCCACACACACACACACACACACACACACACACACACACACACACACACACACACACACACACACACACACACACACACACACACAGGCAACAAGCTACACACCCACCTACACACACACACTAAGGCAACAAGTTACACACACATTGTAAGGCAAGCTACACACATACTAAGGCAACAAGCAACACACACACATTGTAAGGCAACAAGCTACACACATACAAACAAGCTACACACACTGTACAGTCAACAAGCTACACACACACACACACACACACACACACACACACACACACACACACCACGCACGCACGCACGCACACACAACACACACACACACACACACACACACACACACACACACACACACACACACACATCACAACAAGCACACACGTAAGGCAACAAGCTCCATCACTCTCTTAACACACACACACACACACACACACACACACACACACACACACACCACACACACACACACACACACACACACACACACACACACTGACGGCAACAAGCTACACACACTGTAAGGCAACAAGTTACAACACACACACACACACACACACACACACACACACACACACACACACACACAACACACACGACGGCAACAGCTACACACACACACACACACACACACACACACACACAACACACACACAACTACACACAACACTATACAGCAACAAGCTCCGAACTTATACTATCTTCATTTGAAGGTGAAAAATGAACACAGCTTGAAACCATTACAGCAACTAGCCCAAAACATAGCTACCCAAATGAAAAACATTCAGCCTCCAAAATAAATACTTAACATCAAAAATGTAAATAAAGGTACTAGAAATATAAAGTAAGAGTCATTAATCTTAAGAAAAAAGCAATCTATCTTGGAAGCCTCCTAAATGAAATTGAACATCCAATTGCACAAAAACACAATCGCATTTAAGAAAGGACTTGCATGAGTTGAGAGTTATGATAAAATTCATTCTCGAGTCACTCAGTGGTATTATCTTGCTTGCCGTTCATTTGAAAAGAAAAAACAAACATGTAAAGAAACTCAATGGTGGAAGAGAACTCACACAATGCACACATGTCCCTTACAATTGGGGAATAGATCAGCCCAAAACAGGTAAATTCTCCATGAGCAAACCTATTAAGTTTTACTAACTTTATTATGGCAAGCTATTTTGAAATTATTTGAGGTATATAGGCAACAGCAGTTAACAGAACAAGATCTACCATCTACATTGAAAAAGAAAAAAGTACCAGAAAACAGACTGCTTCACTTTGTGCTCAGTGCTTCAAATTGATATATACAAAACAACATATAAACCCCCAAAGTCTACAAATAGATTTTAGTATTGCACACTAAGAAAATGCTAAATGTTTCAATACAAAAGTCAATTATGTGATCAATAAAAAATGAACAAAAAGCAAACTCTTTACATACAAGACTAGCTGTCTACCAGCACTCCTTGCTGAAATTCATTTTTCATCTTTTTAAGTGATTTAAAGCAAAAACAGAAATGTCTTAGTGTTTATACTCTGCTTACAATTTCTAACCAATAAAAGCACACACACACCCCAAACCGTTTTCTAGTTTTACACAATCCAGGTTTCATGAAAGCATACAGATAAAAAAAATCAGAAGGCAGGCTAAACAAAACAAAACCACAACCTGCACCATACTGTATCATTGCAGTGATCTAGAACACATTTTAAGTCACTTTGCTACACTGGGATTTTAAAATTCACACTTAAATGAACTGCAAAAAAAAAAACCCAAACACACCACAAATAGTGCACTGGTTGGTCCAATATCAAAACAAAGGACAAGAACATTGAGCAAACACAATCCACATAAAATCATTTCACTATGTCTTCTCAATACAACCATATTCTCTGTTAAGTCCTACAATCTTTTCATCCACACTTCTTGATTTTTCTTGTCAATTTTTGTGTTATTTTTTTTTCAATAATTTAGGTTTTATAATTAATATTTTGGGGGATCTCAAATTCTTTTATCAAACAGTTTCTTTTCTTTCTTTCACACTTAAAAAGAAAAGCAAAACCAATGCCCGAAAACAGATGTGATAAGAATACACATGTTTCGGAATTTTTTTATTAAATCCTACAGAGAAACAGATGAAACGGTCCTATCAATAGGCTGGGGGGCTATGATTTGAGTAAGAAAAGTCCCCGACTATAACAAAGCAAAAGGCCAGAAGGAAACATAACACAACCCACCAATACAAGATTCGGCAATCATTCGCATTCTAGAAAATTCCAGAACAAATCTACCAGCTACATTGAAAAGAAAAAAGCAACCAACAAGTTGACTGCTTCACTTTGCTTCAATATTTAAAATTGAGTGCATTACAAAAACAAACAAAACACAAAAGAGGTTTTGGTAATGGTATACCAAAATTACTAAATGGATTTTTAAAATGTCAATTTTGTAATTAAAAATGTAAACAAACTAAGCTCTTTAACATACAAGACTAGCTGTCAACCAGCATTCCTCGCTGAAATTCATATTTGTCATCTACTTATAAAGCAATTTAGAGCCAAAAAAAATTTTATACAAGGGTTTTATATCTAATTGCACTAAGCACTCAATACAAACACACACACACACACACACACACACACACACAACACACACACACACACATCACACACTCACACGACAGCACGCCAAACTATTTTGTACTTTTTCACATCCCTGGTTTCATGAAAGCATAAAAGTAAAAACTAGAAGGAAGGCTGAAGAAAACCAAATAATCTGTACCACACTGTATTATCGCAGTGATATAGTCTATATTTTCATCACATTTGCTACACTGGGATTTTAAGATTAACACCTTTGAAATTTAGTTGCAAAACAAAATCCCGACACCCACAAACAATGCACAGGTTTGTCCAATACCCCAAAAAAGGAAAAGAAATGTATCAAGCAAAGAACACTAATCCACATCAAATATTTCACTTGCGTCTTTCAATACAACCACATTTTCTGTTAAGTCCTCACAATCTTTTCTTCTTTTCTCCACACTTCTTGGATTTTTCAATATTTCAATATTTTAGGTTTTCTTTGTAATAATATTTTTCGAGTCTCAACTTCTTTTATCAAGGTTTTCTTCTTTCAAACTTAAAAAAGCAACAACAAAAAAACCCTCTAACCAAGCCCAAAAACAATGTGATAAGAATACACATGATTGGAAAATAAAAATTCCTACAGAGAAACAGATGGAGCAGTCTATCAACAGGCTGGGAGGGCTATGACTTGGGTAATGAACATGTCCCCGACATAATAACAAAGGAAAAAATCAGAAGGAAACAAGATTAGACAACCCACCAATACAAGATGCCTGTATTCATTTACATTCCAGAAAAAAGGGCAAGAAAAGGTTTTCTTAAACAATACTTGGTCAAACAGTACTTTTCTCTAACGCAAACATGTTAAAAAAAAAAGTTCCACATAAATTATGTTGAAAGTAGATAAAAAGGAAATGTGAAATTTTGATAGCTCCGCCTCTATCCATTCAAAAGTTACAATGAAGATTTTAAAGTCAAAGCTGGTTCAGCTGCAAACCCAGCAGTTGAATTATACGACTCCTACATAGAAAATGTATTCAATCTACTTCCATAACTACTTTTTCAACTAATCTCACCGCCCCGCCCCCCCCCCCCCCAAACACACACACAAAGGCAACAAGCTACGCGCGCGTGCACGCGCACGCGCACACACACACACACACACACACACACACACACAACACACACACACACACACACACACACACACTCACACACTGCACAGGCAACAAGCTACACACATAGAGGCAACAAGCTACACACATACATTGTACAGGCAACAAGCTACACATACACTGTACAGACAACAAGCTACACACCTACAGACAACAAGCCACACTCATACAGGCAACAAGCTACACATTTATACTAGTTACCTTTCATTTGAAAGTGAAAATGGACACTACTTGAATCGCGACACTAACCCAATAACACAGCTTCTTAAACAAAACAAATTCAAGCCTCCAAAATAAATACTTAAAACATCAATTGTAAAAGAAAAGGTACTCAAAATGTAAAATATTCAGGGATCTTTGAAAAAGGAAATCTTATGTTTGAAGCCTCCCAAACACATCTTGAAGCATGAGATGCAAAAAACGTTACTGAACATGTACATTTTAATTTAGTTTAAGAAATGACAATACTACGATTTGAACAGTTGAGTTTCTCGAGTCACTCTTAGTGGTGTAATGCTTGCTGTTTATGCACAAGAAAAAAAAAAGTTAAATCAAGTAAATAGTGGAAGGGAAACCACACAACACACACATTTCTATTACAAATGGGGAATAGATCAGCCCGAAACAGTTAAGTGTTACCATGAAGTCACTTAACTTTTTCAATTATGCCAGGCTATGTAAGAATAATTTTAAGGTATAGTGGCTAACACAGCTGTTAACAGTACCCAAACTCTACCAACTACATTGAAAAGAAAAAAGCAACCAGCAAGTAGACTGCTTCACTTTGCGCTCAATAATCGAAATTGAGTACATTACAAAAAACAAACAAAACCAAAAAAACAAACAAAGATAGGGTTTTGGTAATGCATACCAAAAACTACCAATGCAATTTTTACAAATTTCAATTTTGTAATAAAATGTGTAAACAAACCAAGCTCTTTAAATACAAGGCTAGCTGTCGTCTAGCATCCCTTACTAAAATTCATATTTGTTATCTACTTGAACAAAGTGGGGTCGCTTTCTCAGTAGAGAGAACTAATGCTTTTTAATAATGGAGAAAATCCCAAGTGTTTACCAAATCTGACACTGGATGGGGAAAACTTGCAATATTCGCAAGACTAAAGTTCTTGGGCATTAACTTAAATCCCAAATTGAATTGGAGGTTTTATGCAGAAAATCTTATAAATAAAGCAAGGAAAAAAATATGTTTACTTGCAATGATAAACACCCAGCCTTGGGGTCAAGGCTCAAAAACGTTACTGCATTTAGCTACTGCTCTAGTTCGATCAAGTCTAACTTATGGGAAAGAAGTTTATTTTACAGCACCTTTGTACATACTGAAAAAAAAAGAAAATATAGATAGTAAAGTCATAAAAGTAGCATTAGGAGTACCAATACACACACATATAAGGAGAGCTTATCAAGAGGCAAACATTATCTCTTTCAGACCAGGGTAAACTATGTGTAGCAAAATAATTTACCAGAAGTCTATGTAAAAATTCAGTGAAGAGAGAAATATTTTCAGATTCGACTAAAGACTATCCTAAAAGGGATCAAAACATATCTTTACTTCAGTCAGTTCGTAACTATACAATTGACTCGTTTCCAAAATGTAAAGTTGATATTTCAGACACTGTTGTTATGCCAACAGTACCTAAGATACCTTAATGGGAACACAAAACTGCTACATTTGATATCGACTATACCATGTCCAGAAAATATAATAATATTCTAACTTGCAACATTAGAGAAAATCTTGAAACTAATCATTGAAATTTAAAAGTCTTCACTGATGGTTCAGTGTATGAAACAAGTGCAGGAACAGGCTTTGTTATTCCCGCTTTCAAAATTCAAAAATCGTTATTGCCTTGGAAAAAGGTTTTTCTAATTTTACATCAGAATTAGATTTAAGTTTTACGGCACTAGTATTTCTATGTGACTGGCATCTGGCAAAGGTTGATGTTTCTGTGTTGACTCCAAATCTGTTTTGTATAGTTTACAAGACTGGAACTCAAAGATCAGGAAAGATCTATTGTTTGACAGATACTTGATACATATATGTCTAGAGGTACCGAATACTTTGCTGGATTCCCTTACATTGGTAGGCTATGTTTTGGAATGAAACATCAGGCAAATTGGCTAAACATGGTGCGAAGAGAAATACGACAAAAAGTATATTAAAACTTGATTTTCATGAAATTAATTCACTATTCGTGAATCATATGCATAAACTTTATCCACGAGAAAATTCGGATCTGGGGTCTTGCTCAAGATATTTTAAATATAATATTTAAGTTGCAGTTTGAAGAGAAACCTGCGACTCCTACATAAAAAATCTATTCAAGACCCATAACTGCCAATTCCACTGTGCCCTCCTCACCCTCACAAAGACTTCAAACACACACACACACACACACACACACACACACACACACACACACACACACACACACACACACACTAACACACACAACACACACACACACTAACTCACAAACTCACACATGCACCACAGACATACACAGACACAGACACACACTGACCTAAACAAACTTTCTGCCCCTTCCATTTAGTAAAGCCCCCTTTCTGCAATGCATTCTCACCATATCTCCCAGTAACTCCCCCCCCCCCCCCCCCCCCTCTCGCCAAAAGAAAAAAAAAGACATTTGACAATGCAACTCACAGGCCCTTTTGTTTCCATGTAAACGGCTTTTTTTTTTCTAAAATGCTCCTTGCTCCCACCCTTCTCTGAATATAAGCAGAAAGTGACTGCCTGCCCTCTGTCCCCATTATCATCGCTACAGCCCTTTTTTCATCCTCGATCATAACACCCCTTTCCCCATCCTATCTACCAGAACATTCACCCCCACACTTCTAGCGCCGGCTTTCTTGCATCCTTTTCCTTAAAAATGTATCACCTGTCCTCTCACTTAACTTAGTAGTACTTAGTGATGATTGTTTCAAATATTTTTACATAGATTTTCGATTTTGCTGATCACTTAATTTTTATATTTTGAAGCTTTTCAAATTGTTTACTACTGCTTGCTTATGATTTTAGGCGGAATTTGTTTTTCGAGAACATGGTGTGAAGAAGCCCTGTTCTTATCCATTTAATCTCAATTTGATCCAATCCGAAAATAAAAGAAAATATTTAGCCACTGTGCCACTGCACACCATGTTAGCCACCTGCCTTTTGTGTCCACATGTGGGGCCAGAGTTAGAGTTGAGGTTAGTGTCAGGGTTAGAGTTAAGAGTTAGTAGCAGGTAAGGGTTGTCTGTCAGCGGGTCGGTCTGAATGTTAGAATGCATGTGGACACAACAGCAGATAGACATGGTACGTAGCTATAGGCACCATGGTCCGTATCTCGCAATAGCAGGAGCTTTGAATCAGAATCACAAGTCTGTTCAACAACAAAGGCTCTGTGTTGGACTCGAGTGTCCACACTTGTCTTTTCAGCTATCAAAGGTGTTTCAGGCCTAAGCTATTTTTGAACTATTTGATTCCATTAGAAAGGAGTTAAAATTGAAAAAATCAAACTTGTAACATTTTTTCAGCCAGCACTATGTTGTCTATCCCTCTGCTCTAAATGTGCATCTATACCCCTCCTAACACCCATCACCCCTACTTGCCTCCCCTTCCCATCTGATGTCTCCTCCCCACAACTACCGTCTTTATACACTCCACTGATTTAAATATGCATCCGTACCCCCCTCCTAAACATCACTCTGCCTCCCTTGCCTCTCCTTCCAGCTGTAAGTCTTCCCTACTAGTACCCACTTTACACACACCACATCACACCACACAAACACGCGCGCGCGCACACACACACACACACGCACACACAACACACAGACACACAGACACACAGACACAGACACACAACACACACACACACATAAGCACAGACACACAAACACACACACGACACTAGACAAATAATAAACACACAATGCACCATCTAAAAAGATAACTCCTACTTATATTTTCAACTGTACACTACCACTGAACCTAACTTTTATACTTGATACCACAGTGCAAATCATCGCATTCTATTTATCAGTTATCTTTTTCAGCACATTTTTCTTTCCCACCTATATTCTATGGATACTAAATTGTCCATTTTCCATTTTTTTTTTTTTTATCTCTCTGACACTTTCCTGCGTAAAATATGCATAGCACTCTTTACCTTTTTCCTAAAAAAATGTGATTTGTTTTTCTTACAAAAAAACAAAGCATTTCTTAGTAAAAAAAAGTATATGTAGGTGCAGATTATCAATAAATTATTTTTCTTATCTTTTTAGAAGATTGACAGTGAAATAGTTTATTTTTTAAGTTATCGCCTGTCCAAAACGCCATATATGGGACAACATAATTGTTACAAGTTATCATTAAATCATATTCATTAAAAAAAAATGTCTTCAAAAGTCTTTTTGAAGGAAAACCCTTTAAAATTTAATCAATTGCCACAGTATCTTATAACCTTGAGCTAAACATAGGATTTTTTTCCCCCTTAAATTCAGCTTTTTAAAATACAATTTGTAGATAATTTTTAATCGCGAAAAAGGGTACCACTCATAAAAACAAAAAAAACATTTCTTTTAAAAACTTGGAGTGATGCCAGGAACAGAATATTCTTTTCTGCTATCATTTAATCACATTCATTCCAAAAACCAACAACCTATACAAAACATATAGCTATACTATGTCGCACTAGATAAAATATACCGTTTCGATCAGACATAAACATGATGATTTTAGATTGTCCACACTCTTCAGGGTCGTACATATTTGTGTAAGAAAAGGTAAGCTTATTACTAGATGTCCTAGTCTTCCACACTAGGTCTTACATGATTTTCTTGATGTAGCTCAAGATTTCTTGATCATTCACACTGGATGATTTCTTGATGCATAGTCTTTCACACATGGATGATTTCTTGATGCATAGTCTTTCCACACTGGATGATTTCTTGATGCATGCAGTCTTCCACACTGGATGATTTCTTGATCATGCACACTGATATTTCTGATGTCCTATCTTTCACACTGGATGATTTCTTGATGCATTAGTCTTCCACGGTGGATGTTTTTTGATGACCACAGTCCTCCACCGCTGGATGCTTTCTTGATTTTTTGTTTGTCCTATAGTCTTTCCAAGTGATGAGACCTGCAGTTAATGAAAAAAACATAGTCAGGGTACGGTATATGCAATCATTTTTTATTGCTATCTTAACTGTCACTCCCATCACCAGCATTTTATTATAACAGCCTACACAAAACGGATTCATATCAGGCATCCCTGACAAAGATATGTACAAAACATTTTATGGTGAAAATAGGAGGAAATGTTATTGATCTTTAGATAATTAGCCTTTCTTCAAGTGGTGTCACATAAAATTTTCAACCGAATTTCTCCGCAAACGCCCAATCAAATTTGAAATTCTACACCCTGTGTAATACTAAAAAAAAACAAACCCAAACACTAGTATCGGTTTTGAAGGTAATTTAATGTATATCAACTCATACAGTGTAAAAGTATTAAAATTTTTCACTGTTGTAATGTTTCACTTTGTAAAACCATCACTGCTTCACTGTCTACTGTGTCAATGTATGTGTTGAATGTTTCTAGTTTCCTTGTCAGTCTTTGAGATTGAGTGATGACTGGAATGAATGCACCTGATGATAATATTGTAATTTTCATGGTATCCCATGTGGGAAATTTAGAAAAAATCTTCGTTTCATTAGCCTGATGCAGCCCTACATTCCAACTACGTTTGTATAGCGACAATGTTTCGCTTACATCCACGACTGTATAAGCCTTGTATATACATCTATCTCTCTTTAAATACCACATTGTGTGGAGGGGGAGGGGGGCTGTCTTTAGTTTAAATTCAAAGTGATCCGAGAAACATCTTGACAAGTTCTTAAATCTTTTTGTGTTGTTTCAAAGACAATTTTTTTTATTGCCTCACCTTTTTCTTCAATGTCTTTTTTGTTTTCAGAAAAGGTAGGCTGTGTCATGCAGGATGTCCTCACACAGTCAGGTCACAGGTCACAGGTCACAGGTCACAGGCACTGGATCCAGCCCCTCAGCCCCTGAAACCAACAGGTCACCATTAGTCACACTGAACACTCCTGCTGGTATAATATTGGCTGACCTATCTAAACTATATATTATTTTTTAATACATGGCAGATTTTAGTCATATAATTACCACCTTCATTAGCCTTTTACAATTTTGTGAAAATATGAACAGTAATGAATTTATGTTGAAAATTTGTCAGTTTATGTCGAACCATGAAGCAGTCAAACAGTTGGACAAAACAAATCTAGAACACGAGGAGGAGCTTTTTTTTTTACATGATTTTTCCCAATCCAGATGTATATACTGCCATATCTAGAGCAACCCCCAATCTCAAATTTACAAAAACAATCAAACTTTTTAAGGGAAACTTTAATCCCGTCAGACAACTAAAAACTGAACTTCACTGTGTTTTAAAGCAAATCATTTGTAGCTTTACAGTCATGTTATTTATGCATTTTTTGCAATTACACCTATAGAATGGGGGAAAAGGGTGTCACCGGAATGTGCACTATACCTCACTCATCACACCAGAAAGGCATACACAAAGGTAGACAGACAAAATCGAAAATAGATTGCACACACATGGACAGAAAAACCAGACAAACATTCAGAATAAACGAGACAACATACAGAGAAATGCATAACACAAACACACTGACATACACTGAGGCAGATTTTATCACATAGGACTCTCACCTGCTCTCTGACATGTAGCGGCGCCCCGAAAAAGACTTAACTGATGCTGTCGTGATTGGTAACAGCAGTTGATGGATGCTGCTGGCAGTGAAGATACCTGGGATGCTTTGCTTCACTTTTCTCTACGCTGGTCTGTCTTCAGTGTTTCAGAGTAGAGCTGCCATGCCCAGGTCGGTCCGTTCTGTGAGGTCCTCTGTTCAATTCTTCTGTCTTGAGTTCTCTGGAGTCTGGAGGCCCTGGAAAACCAGACAGACATGTGTGAGCTAGAGACAAGGCGGGTCAGGGGGGAAAAGCAAGGTTCCTGGAATCTGATTCAAGAGCATGTATAGAAGCAGTAACTGCTACAACTCTATCTCAGCACTCTAAAAGATGTTCAGGGAGACAATGCTACATCAATATGTGTATACTCTCCCATAGCAAACTTGGACAATAAAGCAATAAGCGAAGAACTTATCTGGATTAAAAAAATCACAACCGAAGTGACACTTCCTTGAAGACGGCACTTCTACTTCAATCTACTGTTGCTGCTATGTTTATGACAGTTACAATTACACTGTAGATATAAAAACTGAAGTCATATTCGTCTTTTCATAGTTTGGTATTTCATTGCTCTAGGCCTAAATTAATAATAACCCCCCCCCCCTCACTTTTAATTCACTTTAAAATAAGCTTAACTTACATTTCATTTAGGCTTTTTACCAAGAAAAAACAAGGATCCAAACACACTATGCACATGTCATCAAACCACAGACACTCAGTTATGAAGTGTGTTTAAAGTCAGCTGAACAATAGTTGTATATATCTATAATCTTATACTTACCATTTAGAAGTGATGAAAGTTTCCAGAATGACAGCTTGATGAAAAAGAAAACTGTCAGGTCTTGATGAATGCAGGGAAGTTCCATGGAAGAAAAATTCCGAGGTTTTGAAGATGGAAAGGAAGCCAGTGGAGGCATCAGTACTGGACAAACAGCTCCCGTAGAACTGCTATGTGATCAGCATGACGAATTTAACCCTAAGGATCAGACTTCCGCAGACTGAGGAATGGAAGAGAAAAACCTAGACAGTTTGGAAAACGTTTATAGGGGAGAGAGAGAGAGAGAGAGAGAGAGAGAGAGAGAGAGAGAGAGAGAGAGAGAGAGAGAGAGGAGAGGGGGGGGGGAGAGAGAGAGAGAGAGAGGGGGGGGAGAGGGAGAGAGAGAGGGGAGAGAGAGAGAGATAGAGAGAGAGAGGGGGAGAGAGAGAGGGGATAGAGAGAGAGAGGGAGAGAGAGAGGGAGAGAGAGAGGGGGGAGAAGGAGAGAGATAGAGAGAGAGAGGGGGAGAGAGAGAGAGGGGGAGAGAGAGAGAGAGGGGGAGAGAGAGAGGGGGAGAGGGAGGGGGAGAGGGAGAGGGAGAGAGAGAGAGGGAGAGAGAGAGAGAGAGAGAGAGAGAGAGAGAGAGAGAGAGAGAGAGAGAGAGAGAGAGAGAGAGAGACAGACAGACAGACAGACAGACAGACAGACAGACAGACAGACAGACAGAGACAGACAGAGACAGTGAGACAGACCGACACAGACAGACAGACAGACAGGCAGACAGACAGAGAGACTGGTCCTCCTGTAAGAAGAAGCGAGCTAGCTCCACACCAGTCCAGTCCTGATCCACCTTCCACTTCTACCGCAATTCCCCCTCACCTGTCCCACATGGGGGCCAGCCTTCAAGGCCAGAATCTTTATGTCATGTATGTATGTATGTATGTATGTATGTATGTATGTATGTATGTATGTATGTATGTATGTATGTATTTATTCTTTTATATCGAGGATAATGGAATAAGCAATCGTGCTTTTTCTATCCAGTCACCGTGTGTATGCAGTTTTGTAAATACCTAATCCCACCGGCACACGATCGCCTACTCTTACGAAAAGCGGAACAGGATTCAACGTGTGCGCAAGATGTTCTGCGTGCATTTACACGCGGGGCCTCGGTTTACAGTCTCATCCGAAAGACTTTTTTGGGGGGGCGGAGGGGGGGGGGGGGGGGGGGGGGGGGGGGGTTGGAGTCAGGACTAATGTTTACTCCAGTGGAAAATTACCCTCGACGGGGAATCGAACCCGGGTCGTCAAATTCCGAGCGCAATGTTCTGACCACTAGGCTATCCCATTCCGGATCCCACTCGTGAGCCACCTCCAGTCCCATAGCTACACACTGTCCACCCAAAAAAAGTCCAGTCCGATCCAGTTTATAGCCACGCTAACCTCAGAGGCCTACCAGGCTGTCATCTCGTAACTTTTATCAAATCCCAGAATAACTTGCAGTTATGTACAGATCAAAACAGGGTTTAATTCAATATGCCGTCTTTAAATTCCAACGCCCCAGTCAAAAGCGTTAACCCCAAACAGTCAACACGTTGTGAGAGAATCACATTAACGGCAAACGAAATGAGATTAAAACGATTTAACGCCAAAAAACCCACCTTGCTTTTATTGAAGTTATGACGTCTTTACTTACAAAACGGAAAACGCCTGATTCTATCAGAAAGTTAAAAATGTTCCGAGCAACATCTCAAAAAAAGGATCTTTAGGAGTCTGATGTAAAATTCTCGTGCCTATAATCCTGAACATCCCAGCAATCTAGAAGCAGATTTTTGATGGTCATTTGCACAAGTTTAGTCACGCACCATGGGTTCCCTCATCTTTCTTCAAATGAACGCTGTGTTTGAAGTCCTGATCATTTCGTTATCGAATTAAATAAAATTTCTCCCCAGCATTGTCAGTGCCTTCAAGGATGATCTTTCCGGAACACCAGGATCACTGTCACCTTGTCATCCCTTCCTACACCTAGCTTTACTTTAGTTTACTTTAGCTTCCCCGGATTGGTTTGCTTTATTTTTATTTTGCCCCCTTTCGTTTTTTATTGGTTTATTTTCGGTTTGGTTTAGTTTAGTTTTACTTGGTTTAGTTTTATTTGCGGGTTGGTTTAGTTGAGATATGTTTAGTTTTTAGGAGGCTTTTTGTTTGTTTTTATGTCCAGGGAAGCTAATTTTGTTTTATTTGGTTTACTTTTAAATTCCTATTCCATTTCTTTTTCAAAGTTACCTTTCATTTTCTTCCTAGTTCTACAAATGTTAGACTTTTGACAATGGCAATTTAGTTTTGTGTCTATTCAGTTTTTTTTCTTTTAGTTTTTTTTGTTAATCTCATTTTTATCTAACAAGGGATGTTAAAGAAACCCGGAATGTGGTGTTCAGTGATCATCTGAAGGCACTGACAAGTCAAGGAGACAGCCAAGAAGCATTCTCCAAAAATAAACAGCATGTGACCAGATGCACATGCGCTTTTGCGCTTCTAACTCCAAATCAAAATTGAGCACTGCGACTGTAAATTATCCCCACTCTAAAGGCGAAAATGAAAATAAATGAACCGAAGTTTCTATGTCGGAACTTTTAGCAATAGCACTAGGATTGTAGAACGGGGTACAGGATAGCCTGTTGGTCAGAGGAATGCCCTTGTCATTTGCTGACCTGGGTTCGAATCTTGTTCAAGAGGATTTTTCCTCTGAAGTTAACATAAGTGCCAACTCTAACAGTCCCCCCGCCCCTATCCCCACAAAAGAAAAGTTTTTCGATGAAACGATAAACCGAGGTCCCATGAGCGAACGCACGCCGGAAATCTTGCACACACGTTAAAAACCGCTTTACTTTTCGGAAGAGTGGGAACGGATGACATAAAATGACGAAATTCCATACACACGAGGACTGAATGTAAAATAGCACATAAAAACTTATCAAATTATCCTCGAGATAATGGAATAACAAAAAAAGAGAATGGCCTCACGCAAAGACAAAACCATGAAACCAAGTATCGATCTCAGAACTATTCAAAAGTGGCTGTTCAGAAGACTGGCTTTACACAGAGCTAGCTGCGTTGAAGAGTCTAGCAAAGGGAAAATAGCGTGATGCTGTCACATGCTCAGTCCACTGGCACTGACCCCCTGTACTAATGCACTTCATCTGGCCTTCTCTCATCAGGAGGGGCACGGCTGCTGGCCACAATCTGATCAACACCCGTATACAACCTATCAATTTGCACCTAGCGGTTTTTTTATTTTTGACACGTAATCGAGGAACACTGATAATTAGGCCAGCTGGGTGAACTGTGGGGGGGGGGGGGGGGGGGGGGGGGTGAGGGCGCAACTGTACTGAAGCCAAGGCGCGCAAATGGTCACCTATTTTGGGGAGAGGAGTGTCAAATTACTTTGTTTCTAAAATCCCAGAAGGAAGGGGATGGTGAAATAATTTCATGGTTATGACAGGGGCAACGCACATAATTCAGTTCACTGTCCCAACAATTCTTAAGGGAGGTGGAATCTAGTTACAGTAGTGGGAGAGCACACGGAAATTTTCTGCTGCAATAATTGGGCAACTTCGTTTTAGAAAAAAAAAAAGTACACAGAAGAGGAAGATTCACAGACCTCTTACTTTTCCATATGTTTTATTTCGAAATGATGTCAACATTATACTTAAAACCAGAACTAAGTCATATAAAGGAACACTTACCTGAGGCCTTACCTCAAATATCGTAGAGAGCGGGGACAGCACGTCTTGTCTTGTTGAGGGAGCGATTTACTTTGAATCAGTCTGTCAACTGTTCACTGAAGAGCGCAGGATTTAGCAGTCAGCGCCCTCTGTGAGTGAACACATTTTCCCCACGTGCTTCACGGATCAACAGCTTCCACAGCTGAACCAGCTACTATGGCGTAGTGGTTAGCACTTTTGATTATGGACTGGGAGGTCGCGTGTTCGAATCCCATGAGAGTCCTTTGGATTTTTTTTTTGAGATGCCTAGCTTGTTTTTACCCCAAGTGAGTGTGCTATGGTCTCACACTGAACGCATACTTTGAGCTTGATCCAGGGACGGGATAGCCTACTGGTCAGAACATTGCGCTCGCAATTTAGACGACCCAGGTTCGATTCCCGGTCGAGGGGATTTTTCCTCTGGAATTAACATCAGTGCTGACTCTACTCCCCCAAAAGTCTTTTGGATGAGATTAAAAACCGAATCCCCGTGAGCAAACGCACGCAGAACATCTTGCGCACACGTTTAATCCTGTTCCGCTTTTCGTAAGTGTAGGCCATCGTGTGCCGGTGGGAGTGGATGACATTTACAAAACTGCATACACACGGGGAATGGATGTAAAAAAAGCATATCATTGCTTATTCCATTTTCCTCGATAAAAAAGAATAAATAAAATAGATAAAACAATAAAATAAATCCACTCTTCAGATGCGGCTTTGAGAGTGTTGCTTTAACCATCTGACCAACACTGCATGTGTATCTGTATCTCTGGGACCTGGCTCAAGCCGGGATATGATTTATTATGATAGAAAGCATAGAGTAAATCTTAGTTCACATGCACCTCCATAGCAGCATCCTGGCAATCATCATCCTTATCATCATTGATTATCATGCAATATAATAAAAAGAATATATATAATTTCATGGCCCCAGCTGCTCTTGCCTAATGCTTGACCTTGGCTTTGTTTTCCCCATACACATCTGTGACTGTGGTGACTTTCTGTCAAGGCCTTTAGGGTTGGAGGTTCACGGGGGACGGTCGTTCGAAAGACGTTGTTCTGAAGGCCAACTCGGGTGGGTGACTCACTCAGTCTGGCTCTGCAACTGAGCTAAGACAGAGGGGGCTTAGTTGGTGGTGTCCTGCGTGTGTTAGCTCAGAACAGGCACCACTGAACACCACCAAAGTGACTCAGCAGCAGTGCAGGGCCTCTCTGGCTCATGGTCCCATGGTGGCCTGATATTGATGAAACTACATGTGGATTTCTGACTCTGAGCATGTCTCTCTCTGTCTCTCTCCGTCTCTCTCTGAGATTGTAATGCGCAAGAACATTCTATCGCAATGTGTTTTTCTCGCTACCAAAAGAAGAAGCAGGGACACATTTCCATAAATTGATGTTAATGATACTATAATGATGTTTGTATAACATTGTGAATTATGAATACTGTGAATTATGAATACTGTGTTGTCACGTCCTCTTGTTTTACCATTCGTTGTATATGTTATGGCGGGTATAATATTCCTGTAATAATGAATATTGTGATGTCCTCTTGTTTACAATTGAGTCTAGAACGCAACTTCATAGCCTTCAGAGACTGAGGGATGCATTGTCCTGATATATGGTGGATCGGTGGTCTAGAGGAAACGAGCCTGCCTAGAAAGCGAAAAGTCCAGGTCGGAGTGTGCGGTGGTTCGAATCCCGTTTGGGCCTAAAACTTTTCTCCCATCCATTAGATCATGAGTGGTGGTCTGGGTGCGTCCCGTGTGTTACACATCATTATTTAGCGCACGTAAAAGAACCCACAGGGTTGTTGTCCCTGGCAAAATTATGTTAGAAAAAACCCACTCTGGTAGGAAAAATATAACTGCAGACAGAAAAAAATAAATCAAATGGATAGACGCTGCACTTGTGGCGACGCTCTCTCCCTGGGGACAGAAGCCCGAATTTTACGCAGAGAAACTTCTTGTGATAAAGTGGTATAAATAAATGAATGAATAAATAAATAAATGAATGAATAAATAAAATAAATAATTAAATATAACAATAAAAACGCGCCTCCCCAGAAGTCCGTGTCGGAGTGTGCGGTGGTTCAAATCCCGTTTAATTGAAAAAAAGCAATGAATTGACAAAGCTTTCACAAACGCTGAATAAAAAACGATCAATAGATAAAAAAAGACTATGTAAGTAGAAGGTTTATTGATGATGATGTTAGTGACAACGATTACCATGACTGTAAAGAAAAATAAAAAATCAAAACAATAAGAAAGTGAAAAAAACACCTATCATTATTAACAAAATCTCAAAAGAACATATCCAAAAAATTGAAATAAAACGCAACATGAATTAGACAACAAATTGCATTCATATGCTTATTTTCATCCAGTCCCCATGTGTATGCAGTTTTGTAAATATAGTCATCTGGTCCCACCGGCACACAATGGCCTACTCTTACGAAAAGTGGAACAGGATTTAACGTGTGCGCAAAGATGCTCTGCGTGCTGTCGTACACGGGGCTGGACCTATCAGAAGGGATGTGCAGATCACGTGATGGCGGACAATGATGGCGGTCTGAACAGCTGGTCAACGTCCTGCTCTCAGTCAGGATGAAACGGTTAATCCCGACTTCCCTCACTTCAGAATCCACTGCCTGCCTGCCTGCCTGCCTTTCCCACAGGATGATAGGGTGAGGTCTTCGGCTGATGCTGCATTGCTGAGGTCTCTCTTGATTCAGGGGAGGAAGGCAAGAGGTTATTCCAAAAGGTATATGTATGGATGAATGGGATTTCTTGTATGCATGTATGCATATGTGTATGAATAATTTAATACACACCTCTACAGACTTTATAAAATGGAGTAAAAAGGTGCAGGTAATCAGGTACAACGTCATTCTCAGCCTAATATTGATGATATTTAATGATTCCAAAAAAAATCTGTTAAATATTATTTTTTTGAAGGTAGTGTTTGGGAATTATTGAGTGAGAGCAATGCATTAAGCCTGACCTGACTGAAGTTCTGGCTCCTGGTTGAGCACTCTTCAGAGGTCCCAGCAATGAGAGTCACCTCACTCACCCTCTGTGGTAAGAGCAAGACACGTTTTACAATTCAGAAGTGTCTATTGCAGCCTTATGAATAGATAAACATTCCTGTGCCCTACCACTGCTGCCAGTAAAAGATGAAAATAGAAAGAGAAAGACAATATGTTTGACAAAAATGTTGTAAAAAAATGAATATACAAGAAAATACGCACTTAGTAAATCTTTGTGCCTTATGTTTTGGGATCCTTTATAAGAAAAAATGCAAGGGAGATCATAAAGTTCGTACCCATCTAATAGGCTAATTCCAGGTGGATAACAATGATAACCCAAATATTACCAGACACTTTGTGTGTGTGTATGTGTGTGTGCGTGTGCGTGCGTGCGTGTGTGTGTGTGTGTGTGTGTGTGTGTGTGTGTGTGTGTGTGTGTGTGTGTGTGTGTGTGTGTGTGTGTGTGTGTGCGTGTGTGTGTGTACGTGTGTGTGCACGTACGTATGTGGAATGGAGGCAACTTTAACCCTTATCCCCCTGCTGCGCCTATTAGCGCCCCTTTATAACGTAACCCTGTAGCGCCCATTAGCGCCCTCAAGTTTTTTGTGTATTGACTATTGAAAGTTGTAAACATTACTTCCCTTTGACACAAGTTTCACAGTGAATAAACTGTGTGACTCCAGGGGTATAAGGGTTAAGGGGCTCATAGATTCTCTCTGTGAAGCTGTTGAATGGAAAAGGCAGGGATCACCCATTTGATCACTTTATCACCTTTGTAACCTGTAGGTATCGCCGACTTTAGTGTTAGCCACTGCGCCGAATGACACCAACGTGATTCCCCTTACTCCATTTGCTCCATTTTCACTGGCCCTGCTGACTTCATGGATTCTCATGCCACAGGATTTGGGGATGTTGCCACTGAGAGAAACTGGTGGTCTGCCTTTTTCCCCCCCCATAAGTCTTCCTGTGAAAGACAGTTTTCATGAAGTTTGTATTCTTAGGTTGTGTAGTGCATGGTGTACATGTCTTTATTAAAGTAAGGAGTTTTGTTGTTGCTCCCAGTTTGTGTAATATGCTTTTTTTTTCTTTTATCTTTCCAGCTGTATGAAAGCAGCCTTCTAAAACATACACACCTAGGATGCTTATCACTGTAAAATTCCCTAAACACGTCCTTCTATTCCTGCACTATAGAACACACAGCAGTGTTATGCCATTGTGTCAATCCCTGGCACTTCTGTCACATCTGAGGATTGTAAAAGGTAAAAAGGCAAAGGTAAAGGTGTCTCATTGCCTATGTGGTGGTTTAGAAGTGAGAGAGAGACCTCAGCTTCTCTATGGGCCAGCGTGTTGAGGGCGGCGCTCATCACCTATACCTCGCTGCTTTACCTTCCCTGACCTTAAAGAGGGTAAAAAGTTAAAGTCTGTCCCGAGCCTAAGGGTAGGTACCCATTTAAAGTTGGGTGAACTGGGGTACCATACTGAAGCCAAGGCGCGCAAACGGTCACCCATCCACTTGGTAACCACGCTTAATCCTTCTTGACTTTAGCTAGGGAAAAAGCGAGTACTCTGACCACTGAGCTATTTCGTCGGTATGTGAGGATGGCTGATCAAAAAAGCAGTACTGATAAATGACATGACTATTTGTCTTCTGTCATATACCTAAAAAGCTGTTGAAATATCACACCCTCTACACAATTATAACTACAAATTATTCTCTTTCTAAAAATTAGATTAAAAAGATGCTCTTCACTATGTTTACCATGAAAATTGCAAATACGTACTGATGCTTAGCATTACGTATTTATCTAGCTCTCATTCGTATGTGCTCATTTGTATTTGTATACGACTTTAAGTCATGCCACATTTTCTCTGCGTAAAATTGAGGCTTCTCTCCGCGGAGACAGCGTATCGCCACAAAAAACAGCGCCACCCAGTATTTTAATATTTTCCTGTCTACAAGTGTGTTTCCCTATTGAAGTGACCTTTTTCACATAATTTTGCCTGGGAAAAAACTCTTGTTGCTGCGGGTGTTTTTATGTGCACTATAGGCGTATTGCACACGGCATCTCGGTTTACCGTCTCATCCAAAAGACTAGCACCCAGACCGCCTCTCAGGGTCTAGTAGATGGGGGAAAAGTTCCGGGTATAAACGGCGATCGAATTCGGACTCGGATCAAACCAGGACTTTTCGCTGTCTAACTATGTAGGTGCGTTAGGCCTACCTCTAGACCACCGATCCACATTATCCCTCATTTTACACAACTTGATCCCAAATGGTAGGTTAAGGAAATTTTCAAGTCAACAAGGGTTGTGGAAAGATAAAATATTAAAAATACCCTCAAAATATCAGCAGCATTAACAAACTAATATTAAAAAACAACAACAACAAATAAAGACCCAAAAAATATAGAAAAAGAATTCCAACAGCAAAACAATCTTACAAAAACGTCAAAAATAGGAGAATGAATCCAGACAAGAAACAATGCAGCAAGTGTTCTGGACTTAATGATTAAAAATTGACATGAAATAAACTAGTATTGGAAAAAAAAATCACAGATATTAGAAACAATTGAAGACCAAAAAAAGAAGTGGAAAACTGGGGGTTAAAAACAGTAAGGAGCATGGGAATAGATCAATTGAGGATCGAAAAGATCAATTCAGGATCAACGACAAATATAAAGCACCTTAACTCGAAATTATACAGAGAAACGCAATGATTATTCCTTTGTCTTAGTTCGGTTGTTTTGAAAAGATGGTGTGATGAATATGGCAAATTTGTTCTTATTTTACATGGCTTGATGAAAAAAGGCAAATTTACTGTTTACACCATGTACCATCTGGAAATAAGATTTTGATTTGATTTGATTCTTCTTCTCCTTCTTCTTCTGTGCTGCCGTTAGTTTGTGGTCCGCTTGTAGTTGTTCTGATTGTAGCTGCTATTCTTGTTCTTCTTCCTGGAGCGGCAGTTTATTTAGTCTGCCTTTTTGCTGCTGTTGTTTTTGATCCGGTTGTAAAAGAAGCAGCAGCAAGTATAACAGGTCTAAAACTGTTTTGATTGTAGCTGTCCTTCCGTTAGTCTCTCTTGCTCTTACTGATGATATCGTTCTGCTCAGTGCTTGTAAATATTGATAATGTATATAAGCACAAGTGTATGCTTATATACATTCTTTCTGAGGTAAAATGTAATGGATGAAAAGCAAGTACAGGTATCAACTTCTGATATCTTTTGAGAATGACTTATGGAAAATTCAATACAAAAGAGGAATTGAAATGAAAATTAATTCTAAGGTCTAATGTCTTTCAGGTGTAGCATTTTAAGCATTTTTGAGTAAGAACCTTGCCTGTGGCTTGACATGTTTCGAATTTCAACTACAGGATGAGACCTGAGGTCCAGCAGTGATTGAAACCACATCTGCTGTGGTAGCTTACAGCAGGACACTTTTCAGAATTTGAAAGTGTCCATTGCATTCAAAGGAATATTTGATATTCCTGTGGCCTTTTAAAGCTGCCCTCTAAAGACAATAATAAAAAAGAGAAAGAAAATATGCATAGTATATATGTTGAAAAAAAATAAATAAGAGAAAATAATCACCTAGTGAATCTTTGTGCCTTAAGTTTGGGGATCCTATTAAAGGATGCAAGGGAGGTCATAAAGTTTGTATCCAGCCAAGTGGTCGGTCTTAGCTGGATAATAACCCAAACATTGCAATACACTTCAAGTGCATGCAAAGGCAAGAGAAGTTGGGAAAAAATGACCTACACGTGGATCTATTTACAGATTTCTCTGCGAGATATTCGGGCTGCTTTTCCCAGGGAGAGCACGTCACCACAAGAGCAGCGCCACCCATTATTAAACACAAATTCCTGTCTACAGCTGAATTTTGTTTCTCTACCAGAGTGGCTTTTTCTATAGGATTTTACCATGGCCAACTCTTGTTGCCATGAATTCTTTTACGTGCGCTAAGTAAGTGCGTAACACAGGAGACCTCGGTTTATCGTCTCATCCAAAAGACTAATACCCAGACCACCACTCATGGTGTAATAGATGGGGAAAAAGGTTTGGGCCCAAGCGGGGTTCAAACCACCGCACACTTCCGATAAAGGACTTTTCGCTTTCGAGGCAGATTGAGACACGATGGTTGAGGTGATGATGGCGGCTGTAGTAAAAGTGGTGTATGCTGGCTTTTGCTTATAGCTTTGTACGCGACTTTTGATGTTGAATGCATAGGAATGCATTGGCAACTATGTTTCTGTTTAAAACAGTAACAACCACAATCCAAACTGACCTATACCTCTTCTTGACCATCTAACTTTCATCGATTTTATTCTGATTTTATTCATTTATTTCTAGGATAATGGAATAAACACCCATGGCCTTTTTTTTTTTTTTTTTTTTTTTACATCCAATCCCCATGTGTATGCAGTTTTGTAGATGTTGTCATCCGTTCCCACCAGCACTTGAAGGCCTACTCTTCCGAAAAAGCAGAACGGGTTTTAACATACGAGTAAGATTTTCTGCGTGCGTTCACCTACATGACCTCTGTTTATAATCCTATCCGAAGGACTTTTGTATGCTCTTTTCTTCCTTACAGAATGGCATGCGACTAAGCAGAACAGATCTGCAGGTCACGTGACGTGGTGCAGTGATGGCGGTCTAATAGGATCAGACTCCCCCCCCCCCTCCCACCTCCCCCCTCCCTCTTATACCTTTAATCAGTCAGGATGAAGGGGGTGATCCTTACTTTCCATGACTCTCGGCCCCACCTTTTTACCCATAGAAGGTAGTATAGGGGCTTACAGTTTTTAAACTTCTGGTGTGTGTGAGTGTGTGTGTGTGTGTGTGTGTGTGGTGTGTGTGTGTGTGTGTCGTGTCTGTGTCTGTGTCTGTTTTGTGTGTGTCTGTGGTGTCTGTGGTGTGTGTGTGTGTGTGTGTGTGTGTGTGTGTGTGTGTGTGTGTGTGTGTGTGTGTGTGTGTGTGTGTGTGTCTGTCTGTCTGTATGTGTGTGTGTCTGTGTCTGTGTGTGTCTGTGCGTGTCTGTGGTGTGTGTGTGTGTGTGTGTGTGTGTGTGTGTGTGTGTGTGTGTGTGTGTGTGTGTTGTGTGTGTTATCGTATTCAGTATTCAGAAGAAAAAAAAACCAACTGAACAAAGCAATAGATGTGGCTGTGGTTGCTGTGATCACCCTTATGTGTAGTGGTAGGTCTGTGACGTATAACAAAGAGATAAAAAGAGAAACAGACAGACTACACAGACAGACAGACAGACAGACAGACAGACAGATAGAGAGGGGAGGGAGGGATGGAGGGAAGGAGAGAGGAGAAAGAAACAAGAACAGAAAGAGGGAGAGGGGAGAAAGAGAGAGAGAGAAAGAGAGAGAGAGAGAGAGAGAGAGAGAGAGAGAGAGAGAGAGAGAGAGAGAGAGAGAGAGAGAGAGAGAGAGAGAGAGAGAGAGAAGAGAGAGAGAGAGAGAGAGAGAGAGAGAGAGATAGACAGAGAGAGAGAGAGACAGAGAGAGAGAGACAGAGAGAGACAAAGACAAAAAAGACATAGAATGATACAGGCAAACAGACAGATAGACAAACAGGCAGTTGGATTGATACATAAAATGCCCATAGCTGCTGTAGCATAGAGGAAAATTAGTTGTTTTTCTGTTTTTCTCTGTTCTTTGGCTAGAGCTTCCTAGATCACCAACTGTAAGAGCTATGCGTATGCAACCATTCCCAACCCCTTCCCACCACCACCATTTAAGTTATCACCTTCCTATTGCGAGGGAGAAATAGCCCATGATACAGAAAACATCAAGTCTCTTGAGAACAAAAAGAATAGAGCCACGAAAAACAGAACACACATGCGTGTGTGCTATTGTAATCGACCTTCATGGGATGATGAAAGTGTTTTATTGGACATTACTTGACTGCAGAAGAAAAAACTCACTCAGGAAACATGAAACAACGTCACTTTGTGAAACCATCTTTCACTCAGAAATTGGTACAAAATTTAACAACAGATACAAGAAGCTGATATCAAAAGAACAAAAAACTCCAAATGTATAAACATTGAAAATAAATTGTAAAAAGATATTACCAAACAATATTAACTGGAAGTTATTTATCAACTAACGATTTTTTTAAAAAAATGAGCAAGGACATGCTGTTGACAAAATTTAATGAAACATGTTGCCAAAACTATTAGAAATTACTTCAGATCATTTACATTATCTCTCATTACTATCTTCATCATCACTCGTCATCTTACATTATCTTTTCTCTCTCACACCAAAGTGGAATGTGCTAGGCCTGACTTGTAAGATGCTTAATGGAAGTGAAACGATTGTTGACTTATATATTATAATGGACAAGGATAGTTAGCTGTCTGCACACGTTTGAGAAGAAAAAAAAGAAGAATCTACATTGCCAACTACCATACCAGTCGAATCAGATTCAGTCTGCTATAGAAAACAAGCAACAGACTTCTATACTCCTTGTTTGCTACCCTAAGAAACTCGCGTCTAAGCAACATGTATGAGACCAATCAGAACTGACCTAAGTATCACGTGATGGGAACAATGGCGCCGGCCTAAGTGGATCAGACAGACATACACCAGTCCTATCTATCCACAGAGGGGAGGCAGGCGGCTGATCTTCCTGTCCCATGAGGCTTTGCTCCTTTCCCAGAAAGCAACGGGGCTTAGAGGTTTTTGCAGTACTCAGTCCTTCCTTCCTTCCTTTCTTCATTCTTTCCCAAGGGTATTCAGGAGATGTAGGCAAAAAGTAGGATGCTGTGGTTTGTGGCAGTGGTTGTATATATAGACAGGATCTGGACATGTGAATAAAAAATACATGGCTAAATACTTCTTAGAAATAGACAGGGAGAGGGAGAAGGGTAAAGCCAGAGATACAGAGAGAGACAGTGGGGGGGGGGGGGGGGGGTTGTTTCTAGTATACATCTAACAGAAAACCAGCTTTACTTGACATATCAGACACATAACCACACTCCATATACATTATACATCATGCAACACACACACATGCACACCACACATAAAAAGCAGCAAAAAAGAGAGGGAGGTAGTGATGGTGCTGGCACTGAAGAGAAGACAGAAAAAAAGGGAATACAGAGAAATACGCAGAATGGACCAAAACAAGGAATACATAAGGAAGGAAGGAAGCAAGCAAAAACAAAACCCTCAAACAAACAAAGAAAAAAATGAGGGAAGGAAGGAAGGTAACAGAAAAAGAAAAAAAATGAAAGAAAGAGCAAAAAAATATACGAAGAAACGGCAAGACAGAGGAAAACATGAATAAGAATCTACAAAGACAGTAAAGTAGAATTTTTTTTTAAAAAAAGCAGCCAAAAACAAAATTAAAAATCTTGTCAATTCCCTGAAGTGCTATCAGAGGAGACAATCCCCAGACATCGATATGTCATATACTTTTATTCCCCCTGCCCTGTTTGTATTTTCACTGTGGTTTTGTTTCATGTTTTGTTGTTGTTGCAGCTGCTGCTGCTTCTATTTTTGGCTGGGTTTTTGTTTGTTGATGTTGATTGTTGTTTGCTTGTTTTTTTTGTAGGAGAGGGGGGGGGGGGGTTGTTCGCTTTGTTTTGGTTTGATTTGGATGGTTTGTTTGGGTTTTTTGATTTGTTGTTGTTCTTTTGTTTGTTTATTTTAATTTCGTTTCTTTTTATGTTTTTTGTTTATTGTTGTGGTTTTTTCAGGGGAGTGGGGCATAATTGCTCCGAATTTTCAGTAAACTGGATTTTTTCCCCCGCTTTTGTTGTAGGGTATCCAAGTGTTAATCCAATGGTGAAATGTTCGCCTATGCCACTGTTTGGCCCACCATGAAAGTATTTGTTTTCCGATTTGGAGGAGTTATACTATATAAATATATTTACATACATCAACTTAGAGTACATTACATTTAACACCTTCCACTACTGAATGAGTTACTTTGCACTGGAGATCAATTTTGAAGCATTAGATTCTTATCAATCTGCAATTGTACAAAAAGCTATTTAAAAGAAACATGTTAACAAATGTCAGACAATTGCATAAAGAGTTATAAAAGTAGAAGTAAAGGTGTCCCATAACCTATGTGGTCGCAGGGGAGCAAAGCATCAGAGACCTCAGCTTCTCTAGTGGCCATCGTATTGAAGGCAAGGCCCAACTCCTCTCCCTCCATGCTTTACCTTCCCTGACCCTAAAGAGGGCAGGTACCCATTGACAGCTGGGTGAACTGGGGGGGGGGGGGGGGGGGGGGGCTGTACTGAAGCCGAGACGCGCCAACGGTCAACCAATCACATGGTAGCCACGTTCAATGCTGCTTAACCTTAGCTTGGGTAAAGCGAGTGCTCTGACCACTGACCTATCCCATTCCCTAAACAAAAATTACCAATAAAAAAAAAACACCCCCCCACCCAAACACACACACACACACACCCTACAGAAGACAGTGCTCAATCTCTCATAAAAGCGTACCTACATCTGTAAACTACTGGAATAGGCTAGTAGCCACCATGGCGCCACAGAGTCAACTCAGTTCAATAAAGGCTACACACCACTATTAGCTTACGGGGCGATGTAGTATCTTCTATAGGGTGCCAGTCAGAATCGTGTTTCGATTTTCTTAGACTAATTCTGGAAAAAAAAATTGCTCTGTGTTCTTCTTTTGGGAATTGCAGCTATACAGCAATGCCAGATCGTCACGAGAAAGCTTGGAATAAACATCAAATGAGGATTGCTTGTAATCCTACAGGTTGATCCCACGCATGAATATTGGGGTTAAGAAGATGGCAGACGGCAAAGGAAGGAGGGGATACAGTGTTTTGCTGCAAAAAACAACAACAACTGAAACCAACAAATTTGTGCAAAATGGTATGAATTTTCAGTCAGAGGTTAGCCTTTCACAAAAAGCTGGTTTTTATTTCTGTGTATGCCTTAGCACATACTATTTTTAAATATAAGAGTCATATAAAAAAAAAAAAAACCGGAATGAAAAGTGTAAAAAATGTAACCGTAGTGTGCAACCATAGCAAGAGACATGTATACACAGGACAGACCAGAACGTTGCTCGTAAGCTGACTTTTAACTCTACGAAATAAAAACAAAAGGAATGCTCTTTCTTTCCTGTCACTAATTGTGGCTATTGGACAGCAGTAAAAGCCTGATGGGGAAGAGTCACACAGACCAAACATAAGGAGCAAAACTTAAAAGAAAATAAAACAATGAACTATCAAAAAGTTAGCCGAGAGATTGAGTGTGTTGCACTGAGTGTGAGTAAGCGATACAATGTGTTGGCGGTTCTCTTCGGATTCTGCGTTATAAGACTGTGCGATACAGTGTGTGTGTGTGTGTGTGTGTGTGTGTGTGTGTGTGTGTGTGTGTGTGTGTGTGTGTGTGTGTGTGTGTGTGTGTGAGAGAGAGAGAGAGAGAGATGAGAGAGGAGAGAGAGAGAGAGAGAGAGAGAGGGAGAGATGAGAGAGAGAGAGAGAGGAGTGTATGTGCGTGTGTCTGTGTTTGTGCGTGTGTGTGGGGAGGGGGAGATAGAGAAGAGTTTGAGAGCGCATACAATCCAAAAGATAGCTCTTTACATGAAGATACGCTACGTGCTCTGTATGTTCAGTCTATCCATAATAGCAGACACTAAAACGCAAACGCAAACGCAAACGCAATTTTATTTTACGAGGGTAACAGATTAAGTGACAAGACTTTTTTTTCATCCAGCCCTCAAAAGAAGGATACAGTCACAATGAAGGTGGGATGTTTTCGCAAGCTCCTTGGTATCTCATACAGAGAACATGTAACTAACAAACCACTGAAAACCAGAATTCAAAAACGCTATCGTGCCATATAAACAGCTCCTGAATTCAGTGAAACAACGCAAACTGAACTGGTACTGCACGAACATCTGGACTGGCCAAGACTGTCCTACAGGAAACAACAGTACAAAGGAGAGAGAGAGAGAGAGAGAGAGGAGAGAGAGAGAGATGAGGAGAGAGAAGAAGGAGAGAGAGAGAGGAGAGAGGAGAGAGAGGAGAGAGAGAGAGAGAGAGAGAAAACGATGGGAAGACAACGTCAGAGAGTGGTGGACAGCCCTCGATTTGGACGACTTGCTACAGAAAACTGAAAATTTCAAGGAGTGGAGGAAGCTGGCTGCAAAATCTTCAGTGGTGCCCTAAAACGGTCTACAAGACTACAGAATAGGCGAAAGTGGGGGTTAATTCTCAATCTGATGGTTAGGATTCTTTTGTTGTTTGCCAACCAAGATATTCTGTCATGTAAGACTCGACTTTATGGAAAAATAGAATCAATGCTTGTAGCTATTTGTTTGCTTGTTTGTTTGTTTGTTTGTTTACTTGGCTTTTATTTGGTTTATTTGCTTGTTTGTCATATCGCAGGCAAAGTACAACGTGTCAGAACTGAGACATATTCTACATGTTGACGGCTAATATGCATTCCAATTATCCAGATAAAAAAAAATTCTTCAAAGAGAAGGAAATCCAGAAAGAAAAGACTTTATGACAATATACATTCAGCAAGAAAAACGAATAGATTGGAAAATTTGCAAAAGCAAACAGGGAGATCAGAATGTCAGGAAAGACAGAAAGAAAGGAAGAAAGAAAGAAGAAAGAAAGAAAGAAAGAAAGAAGAGAAGAAGAAAGAGAGAGAGAAAGAAAGAAAGAAGAAAGAGAGAAAGAAAAAGGGAAAGAAAGAAGGAGAGAATGAAAGAAAGAAAGAAAGAAAGAAAGAAAAAAAGGAGAGAAGAAAGAAAGAAAAGAAAGAAAGAAAGAAGAGAAAGAAAGAAAGAAGAAGGAAAGAAAGAAAAAAGAAAAAAAAAATGGTGAGAAAAAAGAATGAAAAACGGACAGAAAGGAAGGAAAGAAAGAAAGAAAGGACAAATAAACAAGAAAAGAAGAATGAAGAGAAATATTGAGGAAAAAAAAAGAAAGGGAAAGAACATAAATAAATAAATAAATAAAAAATTAAAAAAAAATAAAAAATAAATAAATAAATAAAGACAATAAAATAGAAAACAACGAGGAAGAGAATATAAAAAACGAAAACCAGGAAAGAAAGAAAGAAAGAAAGAAAAAACAAACAAAGAGACCGAAACAAAATACAGAAAGAAAGAAAGACAACGAAAGAAAGAAAGGAAAGAAAAAAAAATCAAAGGAAAGAAAAAGAAATATAAAAAAGGTTGCCCAAAACATGTCATGACTTCAGCCACAAAAAAGCCCGATTGTCTCGCTTATTTCACGCAAAAATAACAGACAGCTTATCAGCTGACATGCCGTCCAATATCCCTTCCCGGCTCTTTTTCTATATGCAGGCATATAATAACATATTGCATTTTGATGTTTGACAATATTATTCCTTCATATTATTTCTTCTCGATAGTGTAGCCCAGCCATGAGAACAATATCAAGCCCTGTAACAAACAACATGAACCACACGCATATAAATTAAGGACTGAAATTTTCCATTACCGACACAAAAGACACGATTTCATTAAAACACCCAATGACTAAACTTTGAGACACAAAAGAAAACAGACGATCAAGCCAGTAAAGGCTGGTGAGATGGAGACAGACTGATTGATTGATTTGATTGATTGATTTTTGACTTTTTATATGAAGGATGATGGAATAAGCACTCTTGTGCTTTTTTTTAATCCAGATCCCGTGTGTATGCAGTTTTGTAAATGTCATCTGTTCAGAAATATGCCGAGCATGCATCCTATTTCAAGGAAAAAGGATAGACTCCGCCTGATTAACCCGTTCACAGTCATA
This sequence comes from Stramonita haemastoma, assembly GCA_030674155.1. Taxonomy (NCBI): domain Eukaryota; kingdom Metazoa; phylum Mollusca; class Gastropoda; order Neogastropoda; family Muricidae; genus Stramonita; species Stramonita haemastoma. The sequence continues at coordinate 52,229,757 of CM060334.1, forward strand.
AAAGCAAATTCTATGTAGGCCTCAACACTTATTCAGGTAACCAGTGGATCAGTAGTAGTAGGCACCCGTCAGTCTCGGAAGACTATGGAGTTGCGCTCTAGTCTTTAGAGCGCAAAGCCTGGGTGGTAAGTATGGAGGGCAAGCTGTTACCCATGCAGCAGACCCCCTCTCCACGCCACTGGAATGATCCATTGGAAAGGGAATGACCGATACGAATGGTTCTAGTATCGTCGCAGGAGCCACCAGAACGTTGCCAGATAGCCTACAGCCCGAGCCGCCCTGGGACTCCAACCCCCCGATTTTTCATCAGGGATGGTGTCTAAACACGACACCTGTGTGCATGCTGGTATTTTATAAATTTTGTCATCCGCTCCTACCGGCACACGATGGCCTACTCTTCCGAAAGGCGGAACGGGTTTTTAACGTGTGTGCAAGATGTTCTGCGTGCATTCGCACACGGGGCCTCGGTTTATGTCTCATCCGAATGAGTTTGACATTCAGTTCGATTTTTTCGTCAAACTAGGAAGAAAGGGCGAGGCTGGGTACGAACCCAGAAACTCATCGGTTTACATATTGGCAGGTGAACGTCTTAACCACTGCACCGTCAGTGGAGCAACTATTCAATTCAAATGAGGACAACGGTATCACCCCCCCCCCCCCCACGCCCTGTAAGGATTTTGGGGGCCTGTCAGTATAAACAGCATCCCCACCTTCTGGAAATTCTGTCCTTGGAATTCCCTCTTTACTATTCTTCTCCTTCTTTCTCCCTTGTTTGTTTGTTTGTTTGTTTTTTTAATGCCAACTCCTTCTTGTCTAATTTCTGCCTTCATGATCTATTGTTCAACCTCTTTTTTTCTTTCCAGAAAAAAACTTTAAAGATAACAGTTCTTTCTCATGTTAAAGTTGGATGCGCGGGCCTGACTTGTCGGGCGTTAACGGCAGCGCAACGTATTTTCGCTCTAATAACAGAAATAAGTTAGCTGGTGTCTAGGCGTTCAAAAAAGTAGGAAGAAGAAGAAGAAGAAGAAGAAGAAGAAGAAGAAGAAGAAGAAAGAAGAAGAAGAAGAAGAAGAAGAAGAAAAGAAGAAGAAGAAGAGGAGAGGAGGAGGAGAGAGGAGGAGGAGGGAGAGGAGAGAGAAGAAGGAAGAGAGAGAAGGAAGAGAAGAGAAGAAGAAGAAGAAGAAGAAAAGAAGAAAAAAGAAGAAAAGAAAGAAGGGAAGAAGAAGAAAGAAAGAAGACAGACAGAAGAGAGAGAGAAGAAGAAAAACAAGCAAAAACAAGCAAAGAAGAAAAGAAGAAAAAAGAAAAGAAAGAAAGAAGACAAGAAAGAGAGGATGACAGAAAAAAAAAGAAAGAAGAAGAAGAGAAAGAAGAAGAAAAGAAAAAAAGAAAGAAAGAAAGACAGAAAGAGAGGATGAAAGAAAAAAAGAAAGAAAGAAAGAAAGAAGAAGAACAAAAGAAAGAAGAAAGAAGAAGAAGAAGAAGAAGAAGAAGAAGAAGAAGAAGAAGAAGAAGAAGAAGAAGAAGAAGAAGAAGAAGAAGAAGAAGAAGAAGAAGAAGAAGAAGAATTTAGGTTAAAAGGGGGGCAAAGAGAGATAATTGAGCACAACAAACGAAAATCAAAAAAATAACACATCTTGATAGAAGGTTTAACCCTCCATACTTTGTCAACTTTGTTCCAAAAAGAACCAAATTTAATATTCTAAACAAAAAAAATGCATAACTTACGTATAAAATGGGCCTTAATATCAGAGCAAAATGTTTGATTTATACACATCAGTGCAGAAAAAGCTAAAAACAAGAGCAGTCTAATTATCATCATCCTTGAAGGAAAACTTGTCAAGAAAAGACAGGTGCTTGTATTGCTAGAATAATATGAAATGGGTGAGAGAATAAAAAGACAGAAAAAACGAGAAAAATCAGAAGCGACAAGTGATAGAAAGAAAAAAAGGAAAAGAAAGGTAAAGGTGTCTCATAACCTATGTGGTCGTACGGGAGCGAGGCATCAGAGACCTCAGCTTCTCCAGGGGCCAGCATGTTGAGGGCGGTGGCGCCCATCTCCTCTCCCTCGCTGCTTTTACCTTCCGTGACCCTCAAGAGGGCAGGTACCCATTTACAGCTGGGTGAACTGGGGGACTGTACTGAAGGCCATGTGGGAAAAACGGTCAACCATCCAAGGAAACATATGAACAGTCAAACACAGAATTTCCAGCAAAGTGGATTGCATTGCACTATAAGTATGGATATGCACCCATTGAACTATTGTGTTAAATTTGATTACTGTAAACTGCGCTGAATTGGATTAGATAAAACATTACTCCAATTTTATATTAAACCATTTCTTTTTTTTTATATCCTCCTATTTCAGCACATGATTTTTACAACATAACATCTGTTTTCAAGTTTTCATTTAGTTTAAATGAACCAAGTTGTGTTGTATGGTTTGTATAAAGACATAACACAAACTAAACAACATGACTGAAAACAAAAAGAGATACATAATAGACACAGCTAAAGACTTGGAAGATTACGAGAGAAAATAAACACACACATACATACACACATACACACACACACACACACACACACAAACACATACGTCACTCGCATTTCTTGTATTCGAAACATCTCACAACAGAACTCCATGCAGACTTTCTCTAGTCTCTCTCTATGTGTGTCTCTCTCTCTTCTCTCTACTGTTCTCTCTCTATTGTCTGTCTCTTTTGTGTGTTGTGTCTCTTCTCTGTCTTTTCTCTCTCTGTCTTCTCTCTCTTTATCTTCTATGTCTGTCTGTCTTCTTCTTCTCTCTTCTCTGTCTGTCACCCTCTCTGTCTCTGTCTCTGTCTCTGTCTCTTCTCTCTCTCTCTCAAACATACACACACACATACACGCACACACAAACCCCCCCCCCCCCCCCCCCCCTTAAACACACACATACAAACAACACACACAGTATGCTGCATTCCTTTATTTCCCCCTCGGCAGAGATGCTGGTCAAACTTAATGCAAGGACCCTGAGAAAACCGGAGACTATGATGTTGTTTCTTCTCCACACCAAAACAATCCCCATCCCCCTGTACCCCCTCCCCCCCCCCCCCCCTCACCACATCACTGCCTGCCTGTCTACTTGCTTGCACCACCACCATATTGACTTGTGAGTAGGAGAAAGGACATTGACAACGATTGATTGAGGTAAACTCCCTCTCTTGGCCATCGTTTCAGGGGGGTGGGTGGGGTGGGGTGGGGGATGCCTATTACCCTGTCTCCTCCAGTTTCTTTTGTTTTGGCTAAGTTTAGTGTTCGTCTTCATGGTTTTCTATCCATACACTTGTTGTTACATTGATTTTTGTATGGCTGTGCATCTGTAACTGTCCAGTCCCCAACACACTCGTCTCTGTCTCTCGCTCTCTCTTTGTTTGTCTCTCTCTTTGTCTGTCTGTCTCTGTCTGTCTCTGTCTGTCTCTTCTGTCTCTGTCTGTCTTTCTGTCTCTGTCTCTGTCTCTCTCTTTTCTCTTTTTCTCTGTCTTCTGTCTATCTCTGCCTCTCTTTGTCTGTCTCTTGTCATGTCTGTCTGTTTTCTCTCTGTCTGTCTCTGTCTGTTTATGTTACTCATACTCTACTCATCATCTACTCTCTCTCTCTCTCTCTCTCATTTTTATAATTATTACTTATTAACTATCATTATATATCTTTTCATATATCATCTATACATTACTTGCTTACTCAATGTCCCTCTGAATCATTTATTTGATTTTCTCTCTCTCTCTTTCTCTCTCTCTCCTCTCCTTTCTTTCTCTCCTCCCTCCTCTCTCTCCCTCCCTCCTCTCTCTCCTCTCTCCTCTCTCTCTCTTCTCTCTCTCTAATTTTTTTTTTCCGTTGATTTTGAGTCCATCATTGCTTTATTCCAACACATGTTCTCTAAATTCATTGTCATTTAACATGATGTACATACCATTTAATACAAATCTTAAAAATAAACAAGAACACAGCACAAAATAGGGGAAAAAACAGCCTGTAAGACGCCCAGCAATCAGAAAGGATTAAACCCCACTACACACTGACGACAGCTGAAGGGACAGAATAGAGAACACAGAGAAGAAACAGAGGACGGACAGAGATAGAGAACGAAAGACAGAGAAGAGACGAACAGACAGATGAGATCGAGAGAGAACAGAGAGAGAAGAAGAGCATAGAGAGAACAGAGAGAGAACACAGAGATGGGAACGAGAGAGAAGACAGAGAGAGAGAACAGAGAGACAGACAGAGATAGAGAACAGAGATAGAGGAAAAGGAGAGAGAGAACAGAGAGACAGACAGAGATAGAGAACCGAGAGAGAGGACAGAGAGAGAGAACAGAGAGACGAGACAGAGATAGAGAACCGAGAGAGAGGACAGAGAGAGAGAACAGAGAGAGGACAGGACAGAGATAGAGAAACGAGAAGAGGACAGAGAGAGAACAGAGAGAGAGAGAGAACAGAGATAGAGAACAGAGATAGAGAGAACAGAGATAGAGAGAACAGAAATAGAGGAACACAGAGAGAGAGAACAGAGAGAGAGGACAGAGAGAGAGAACAGAGAGAGAGAGAACAGAGAGACAGGACAGAGAGACAGACAGAGTGAGAACAGAGAACAGAGATGAGAAAATCCCAACCATTGACAGACATCCCTGCCTGCCCCTCCTTCCTTCCTTCCTTCTCTCTTCCTGATCTGTCATTCTTCTCACGTTCCTTCCCTCAGTCAGTATGCATCAGCTACTAACCACCCTGCTGATATCATGTTCTGCCTCTGTTTATCATCACTGTAGGCCTTCATCATGGCTGGTTATTACTGCAATGCTGGTGATATTGTGTAGAAATAACTTATAGCCAGGCTTGATATCATCGTTCCTATTTTTTTTCTTTTCTGTTTATTAATATTTATGTTTGTTATTGTTTATTTGTTCATTTACTTATTGTCTATTCTTTTTTGTTTTGTCCTA